>CM055280.1:27904559-27982485 GCA_029237695.1 Conchocele bisecta
GAATATGTGCGATTGTCATACTAGTCGATTTCTCCGATTTTGAGGATGCGGGATGGGTTTATTTATTTTTACATTTTAAAGCTATTTGTAATGTTGACGGGATAAATAGAATAGTAGGTTAGTGCCGTGAATGGGAAAAATATCTGGCGCGGCACGGAAACGGGATGTGCTCGGCAGAGCCTCGCCCATCCCGTTTCCCAAGCCTTGCCAAATATTTTTCAGATTCACGGCACTAGCCTACTATTCTCTATTTATAGGGCTACCAGCGTGGGGATTATCTTAGTGATAACGATGCCCTTGTTCTATTACACGTACATGCATAAATGGCAAGTGTTATTCATGTTTCCTGTAAATAATTTGACAGGAAATGAACTTGTGCATTTCGCAAAAAGGGAAATCGATTATTCCCCACTAAGCATGCAAAGATATATTGAAATTCACTGAATCGTTTCGGAGATATTCAGTTTGGTAGTAGGTCGCATACACTAGCCAAATTACATGTAGCTATGAAAGGTGAAAACAAATATGAAATTAGAGCGTACATCTAAGTGCGTTGTTCTTTACGAATACATGTACCTGCAAAGCAGGGGGCCGTTTCACTAAATTTCCTACGACTAAAATGTTCGTAAGTGCAAAGTTATGATAGTCTGTAATTTTCACATTAACAATGATTTATTGTAAACAATTATTGGATTTACATTTATTGAGCATAGGCTGCATATGCAGCCTATGCTCAATAAATGTAAAGCCATCAATTGAAATTTACAAACTATTCTAAATCTGCACTTACGAACATTTTAGTCGTACGAAGTTTAGTGAAACGGGCCCCAGATTCTCAATGACCTGCAGAGTTCTTCTGGGAAGTATGCCGTATCAAAGGATACTGTTTACAGGCGGGTAAAGACATTTAGAGAAGGGAAGTTAGACCTTAATGACCAGGGTCGATCTGGCAGACCCACAACAGCAGTGACGAGTGAGAACATTGCTGCAGTAAGACACCTGGTTGGGAAAGACGCTAGATACACGGGTTCCCATATAGCATCTTTCCTTGGTATGTCAACGGAGAGAGTTGCGCTAGATTTGCGCTAGATGGGAGCCCCACCTGTTAACCAAGGAGCAAAAAGCAAACCGGGTCAAATGTGCCAGAAAACACGAAGCAAATTTGCAAAATGAAATAACCGTAGCATGTCTGAGCTAATAACAGGAGATGAGACATGGATATACTTTTATGAGCCGCAGCGTCGCGTTGACAACAGACAGTGCTCCTCATTCGTTTCTTTATCGGATTTTCAGATGTCTCGGGATTGATTTCTCTTGAAATCTGTAAATCGGACAACGAAACTCGTGCTCCGCACTCGTTTCTTTATCGGATTTCCAGATGTCACGGGAAATAAATCCGGTATTTCAAAATGTTAGTTGAATAAACTCTATGTAATATATGTATGCCCCCTATTCGATAGCGAGGGGGATATTGCGTTGCTCTTGAGATTCCATACGTCCGTCCGTGTACATTTACATTGAAAAGTCGAAAAGTCATTCATGTAATATTTTCAATAAAATCTTGAAGGATTGCTTTAATATTTGGATAATCAATTTTTCTGAACATGTGTAACGCACTCGCACCACCAATCTGACGACCTTGACCTTTGTGACCTTCGAAATGGTGCTGAAACGCATAGCCATTTTCTTACGTCGAAAATGTTGTAAGAGTTTCTCCATCATGTAATATCTATAATATTTCTTGAAGGATTGCTTTAATATTTGGAATGCTCATTCACCTGTACAAGAGTGAAGCAATCAAACCATCAGTGACATGACATTTGACCTTTGTGGCCTTCAAAATGGTGATGGAGCACTTACTAATATACATTTTCTTACGTCAAAAAGTTGGTAAGACTTCCTCAAATATCTTTGAAATTATGTTTCCAGACAATTGCCGGGACCTCCCACAAGATCACGTGGTTACAACAACAACAACTACTACTGCTGATTCCAGAAGCGCATCCGATTCAAAGTACGTATTCTTTTATTTTGTCCTTATTAAGTAACGGATTTTTATGAAATATGGCGCATCAAACGCAACTTGTTAAGCTGCATTTTGGTGGTCTCTGTATTTTGGCCCAAACTTCTGTTGTCTTTGCGAAGAATCGATTTCCGTGTCGGTAGAAAGCGGCATACGTATGTGTCGAATTCCCAGGACCACCAAATGCAGCTCATGAAGACGAGCTTTCTGATATGTTTTGTCTTGGTGCATTCTATTGGACTAAAATATGTTTGCGTTGCATGAGGATTCGTTTCCAGACAATTACCAGCATGACCAGTCTGAATGTCACAGGACCTGGGCAGGTGGTAAATATATACTGAAAGGATAAAGAAACGCAGGGCAAACATTTCAGGTGATTTAAAGTGATGTGCTTGCTGTTATATACAATATTTTATATGAGTATTAAAAAAAACATCTTTAGTCAACACATTACCAAAATTGTGAAATCTACTGTTTTGTCAGTATCTCGTATGACCCCCTCGCGCATCTGTCACAGCCCTGATTCTCTTGTGCATGGAATTCATCAGTGCATTTATCCTTCTTATTGGGATATTGTTCCACTCTTCCAACAATGCAGTCCTTAGTTGGTCGAGATTAGAAGGGGTATTCCGACACCCCCTTATCCTCCTGTCAAGTTCGTCCCACAGATGTTCGATTGGGGACAAATCGGGACTGTACGCTGGCCAGTCGAGTGGGTTAATGTTATGGTCAGCGAGAAAGTCTCGACAAACTCTGGCTACATGGGGCCGGGCATTATCATGCTGGAAAATTAGTTGACGCTGTTGCACAAATGGAACAACAACCGGGCGGAGGATTTCATCCCTATATCTTACGGTGGTTAAATTCCCGGCTAACACAATCAACGGTGACTTTACCCCGTGAGATATCCCTCCCCAGACCATAACCGAGACACCACCAAACCTATCCCTCTCAAGAACGCAAGCGTCGGCGAAGCGTTCCCCACGACGTCGGTATACACGACGTCGACCGTCCGGACGAAAAAGAGTGAACCGGGACTCATCTGTGAAAAAGACTTGTCTCCATTGCCTCATTGAAAATCGTCTGGGAGCATGTGCCGCCAACCAAGCCATACGACGCGCGCGACGTGCACGAGTGAGAGGCAGACCAACGTAGGGACGACGTGACGAGCTCGCAGACCAATCTCGCGCAATCGATTTCTTACAGTTTTGGGGTGAATGTGGCGATTATGATTGCCTACCGTGTTAATAGCGGTTTCAGTGGCAGTAACGTGGCGATAACGTAGGTGGGCGAGACGAATATCCCTGTCTTGACGTCGCGACGTTACACGCGGACGTCCCGATCTCGGTCGGTCGGAAACCCTTCCGGTCTCTCTGAGACGACGGACAAGACGTTCTATGGTGGAAACATTCACACCGAACTGCATAGCAACCTGTTGTTGCGTTTTACCTTGCATTAGCAATGCAATAGCCTGACCCCTCTGAACTTCCGTCAGACGTACCATGATTGTGAGAGCTATAAATTCAGTGTAAATAGAGGAAAACGATGCTTTTTATCACTGTCTCTATGTGGTACGGTGCATTACACAGTTGAGTAACTTTAGGCACCGGTTTGGGTGCACAGTGACCAAGATAGTCGCCTGACCGGTTTTCATAATTTTAGGCCAAGCATTTAAATAAGTATTGCGTATATTGTTACCATGCGTTTCTTTATCCTTTCAGTATAAGTTAATATTTAACTCATGTGTGCATGTACTATTGCAGAAAAGCTCATCGATAATAAAGCAATTCTGTAAATAATGATAAATTAAATGTATTTTACGAGTCAATTTAATTCCGTGTTCGGCTACTATTCGACATGTTGTTGTTGATGTTCATACCTCCAGTAGGATATGATTCTCATGCATTATCAAAACATGTTATTGTAGAGGAACATAGGAATTAAGAAAGAAGCAGCCTACACAATTTCAGCAGTCAGATATACCAGTGTTAGTGGTGACAGAGATAGCAACCATGAAGCAGGTCAGTATAGAGAGGATCTTACACACGTTATGATTTAATATATTTATTAAACAAATTGACTGATTTCATAAGAACTTGTGGCCAATTTTTTTATGAATTAGTCAATGAGCTAATAATAAATAAATATCAACATAAATGTACGATTCTATTTATTACATAAGTATAGCGTCATACATTGCAGCACCTAATGTGTTTTCTGTAGAGGTCTCATTTTCATTTGACATGATTCGCATGTAGTGTCAAAACATGTTATTGTAGAGGAATACAGGAAATGAGAAAGAATATTGACAGCCTACAGACTGTCAGCAGGCAGATGCACCAGTGTCGGTGGGGACAGAGGTGGTTACCGAGCAACCATAACAAGGTCGGTATAAAGAGAAGATCTTATATGAGTGATGATTTAATATACTTACTAAACAAGTTTACTGATTTCATTAGAAACGAGGCCTCATGAAATCAGCGAACAAGTTGAGTAAAAATAATTTTAAGTAAACATAAATGTAAATTATGTTTATTACGTAAGCATAGCATCATGCATTGAAGCTGTACTGAACACCTAATGTGTTTGCTGTAGTGATCTCATTTTCATTTGACATGATTCGCATGCAGTGTCAAAACATGTCCGTGCGTCCGTGCGTCCGTAAACTTAACATCAGAGAAATATTGTTATAACTTCTATTTCCTTCATCTAAAATGCTTCATATTTCACACATGTATTCCTGTAAGGCTCTACTAGCATGCTGTGCCAAATCCACGACCGTTCAACCCCCGCTGATCCCAAGGTCAAGGTCAAATACTTAGTCTCTTTACAAAACTTAACATCACATAAATATTGTTATAACTTCTATTTCCTTCATCTAACATGCTTAATATTTCACACATGCATTCCTGTAAGGCTCTACTACCATGCTGTGCCAAATCAACGACCGTCCAACCCCGGCTGATCCCAATGTAAAGGTCAACTACATGGGTCTCTTTACAAAACTTAACATCAGAGAAATATGTTATAACTTCATCTAAAATGCTTAATATTTCATGCATGCATTCCTCTAAGGCTCTACTGTCATGCTGTGACATAACCCCGCTGATCCCAATGTCAAGATCACATACTTAGTCCCTTTACAAAACTTAACATCAGAGAAATCGGTTATAACTTCTATTTCCTTGCTCGGATCTGCCTCACATTCACGTTCGTGCTGCCCCCGCGCTAACAGAGTCAATGTCACAAGCCCACACTTGGACAATTTTATATATATAGGGGTACCTGGGCCCACGCGGTGGGTATTCCGTAAGCCTCGCTTACTGACCAATATAGTTGTAGATGAATAGAGGAAATGAGAAACAAATCGGCAGCCTACAGAATTTCAGCAGGCAGATGTGCAAGTGTTACTTGGGACAGAGATAGTTGCCCAGCAACCATGAAACAGGTCAGTATACATTGTATAGAGAGGATCTTACCAGAGTGATGATTTAACATATGTATTAAACAAGTTTACTGATTTCATAAGAAACTGTGGCCAAGTTTCTTATAAAATGAGTCAATAATTTCGATAAATATAATTTTAAGTCAATATAAATGTAATATTTATTAATTGCGTAAGTACAACAACATGCATTGTAGCTAATCACCTAATGTGTTTCGTGACTTAGTACAAGTGTATCATGATTTTAATACACTGTGTTATTACATGACAACATCACTTTGTCTGCAATGGTATGTTAACATGCTGATGTTTGTTCTACTACATGTTAATGATATGTTGTGTTGTTTGTTATTCCATGCAGATGCTTGTAAATATTTTAATCCTGATTAATATATGGCCCTAACTATACCTGTAGTCTATGTACTATATAATGTAATTATATACCTATATGTCCTATAAATAATATATATATATATATATATTACATGTATATAATATACCGGTATAGTATATCACCCAGATATGTATATACATGTATTGTATACAGTAAAACATGTATAGATTTATAATTGTGCATGTATACAATATACCGGTATAGTATATCACCCAGATATGTATATATTATATACAGTAAAACATGTATAGATTTATTATTGTGCATGTATACAATATACTGGTATAGTATATCACCCAGATATGTATATATTATATACAGTAAAACATGTATAGATTTATTATTGTGCATGTATACAATATACCGGTATAGTATATCACCCAGATATGTATATATTGTATACAGTAAAACATGTATAGATTTATTATTGTGCATGCTTCACGTTGTCCTAGTTTCAATGTCAGACAGGTAATTTACAGGTGGAGTCACACACTGAAATGTACATGCACAATAATGCTTGGGTACATAGTATGTAAAAGGAAAACATTTAATCACAAATAGTGCAGATCCTGAGGAGACGGCTCAATAGGAGTCGGCGCATCTCGATATAAACCGTTTGCAAAATGCAATGTGTTAGGTTAACGCTCGGTGTTAACTCTTACAGAGCTGAATTAAATTTTGTCGCCTGCTGTTTCTTTAATTTTCATTATTTTACATTACAAACATGGTTGGACAACACTTTAGAATCATTTCCAAAGGAAATAATTATAAGGTGTTGTCAAAACATGTTTTCGTGAGCTGCGTTTGGTGGTCCAGGGAGTTTGGCACAGAATTATGTCGTTTTTTGCGAAGAATCTATGTTCGTGTCGGAGACGCGGAACTCGATTCTTGGGCGAAAATACAGAGACGACCAAATGCAGCTGAGCAAGACGCGTTTGATGCGCCATATTTCATCAAAACCCGTTACGTAATAAGGACAATATAAAAGAATGCGTACTTTGAATCAGATGGATTCTGGAAATGTCAGTACTTGTTGTTGTTGTTAGTACCACGTGATCATACATCTTGTATATTGTATCGTGAAGGATGTGTACTGCCCAGTCGGTCGTCGTTAATGATTCCGGTCAGTTTATATTCAGTTTTATATCACAAAAAAACACGATATCGGAGACGTGTTGCTAGTCGCATGCAATTGTATGTACATGTATTATAAATAAATACACACTATGTATGATCTTACAAGTCTGTATGATCTTATTGCAAAAATAATGCAGACCCATTTGCTGTTCAAACAGTGAAAAGTCGCAATTATTTTGAATGCCTAAGACATCATGATCTGAGATACGCTGCCTGTCATATCTACTCATTTTCTTGTTGAACCTACAATATTCTAACTAAATTGTGTCATCTACTGTCATTTAATTTTTGTTTTTCTATACAAAAACATGTTTCCACGGCCTATCTGTGTCATTTCCCTTTATCATGTTTATATGGGATGATCTTATACGCTGAAAAAATGTCTTTGTCAAGTAAATAAAAATGTTGATATACATAACAGAAAACAATATGTGTGCGGGTCATTTCTAGTTTCATATTTATACCCCCCGCAAAGAGTTGTGGGGGGGGGGGGGGGTATACGTCCGACCGCGCGTCCGTAAACTTAACATCAGAGAAATATTGTTATAACTTCTATTTCCTTCATCTAAAATACTTAATATTTCACACATGCATTCCTGTAAGGCTCTACTACCATGCTGTGCCAAATCTACGACCGTCCAACCCCGGCTGATCCCAATGTCAAGGTCAAATAGTTAGTCTCTTTACAAAACTTAACATGGGAGAAATATTGTTATAACTTCTATTTCCTTCATCTAAAATGCTTAATATTGCACACATGCATTCCCTGTAAGGCTCTACTACCATACTGTGCCAAATCCACGACCGTCCAACTCCCGCTGATCCCAATGTCAAGGTAAAATACTTGGTCTCTTTACAAAACTTAACACCCGAGAAATATTGTTATAACTTCTATTTCCTTCATCTAACATGCTTACTATTTCACACATGCATTCCTGTAAGGCTCTACTACCATGCTGTGCCAAATGCACGACCGTCCAACCCCGGCTGATCCCAATGTCAAGGTCAAATACTTAGTCTCTTTACAACACTTAACATGGGAGAAATATTGTTATAACTTCTATTTCCTTCATCTAAAATGCTTAATATTTCACACATGCATTCCTGTAAGGCTCTACTACCATGCTGTGCCAAATGCACGACCGTCCAGCCCCCACTCATCCAAAGGTCAAGGTCAAATACTTAATAAGTTTTAACTTCTATTTCCTTGATTGAAAATTCTTAATATTTTACTTGTGCATTCCTCTAAGGTTGTACTATCATGCTGTGACAAATCTACAACCGTCCAACCCCCGCTGATCCCAAGGTCAATGCCGCATACTTAGTCTCTTTACAAAACTTAACATCAGAGAAATATGTTATAACTTCTATTTCTTTCATCGAAAATTATTAATATTTCATGCATGCATTCCTCTAAGGCTCTACTATTATGCTGTGACAAATTTCCGCTGATCAAGCTCACATACTTACCGGTAGTCTCTTTACAAAACTTAACATCAGACAAATCGGTTATAACTTCTATTTCCTTGCTCGGATCTGCTTCACATTTCACACACGCATTGCTCCAATGGACCTCTACCACCCTGTGACAAATTCACGTTCATGCCGCTCCCGCTAAGCCCAGAGTCAAGGTCACAAGCCCCACACTTGGACATTTTTACATATTTTAGGGGTACCTGGGCCCACGCGGGGGGTATTCCGTAAGCCTCGCTTACTGACCAATCTAGTTCAAGTCTGTTCTTAACTCTTAAAATTACTGAACTTTTGTCATCTGTTGTTCATTTTATACTTAATTTATCCTGATGAGAATATGTGTTGACAGCACATGAGAATCGTTTCCATTGGAGACGGTTCTCATGTGCTGCTAAATAAGGTATCAGGGGCGGATCCATAATTTGCGGAACGGGGGGGGGTTTCTAGCTGCGAAGGTAACTCTTGCAATCTACTTGCAAGAGTTACCGTTCGCAACTAGGGGGTTGTCCTATTTTAGAGCTCTTCGAAATGCAATTTCCTTTGTTGTACGGCATTTAAATTCAGGTTGTAAACTGTGATCTATGTAAACTCCGTGGTTGCAACCCCGGACACCCCCCTCTAGATCCGCCCTTGGGTCTTGTTAAGAAATAATACAAATATTGCAAAAGGAGTAGACTGAATTTTACGTGCTAATGCTGAAATTTCATTTACTTCGTAACTAGGAGATTGTCTCGGTTACTATGGTAACAGAAGGACGGACTATGATTGGACTAATCAATGTTTCCATGGAGACAAGATCAGAGATGCCAGTCTACTGAATTGTAAGTAACGAACATTCTGTGTTTCTCACAACTGAAATTTGTGGCTATATTCATTATTAGAGCCACGCTAAGAACCAGCCTGGGGCCGTTTCACTAAAATTCGCACGACTAAAATGTTCGTAAGTGCAAAATTATAATAGTCAGTAAAATTCACTTTAACAATGTTTTCTTGTAAACAATTATCGGATTTACATTTATTGAGCATAGGCTGCATATGCAGCCTATGCTCAATAATTGTAAATACATCAATTGAAATTTCAAGACGATTCTAAATTTGCACTTACGAACATTTTAGTCGTAAGAAGTTTAGTGAAACGGCCCCCAGTGGAGTCCTAATAGTTTTCACTAGGTCCGCCTTGAGGTCTGCTTATTGAAGTCGATGACATAACGAATGAGACTGATATACAGTGAACAACGTCATTGTTAATGTACCCAGTAAGGATATGTTAGTTTTATGACATGAAAATGTCACCATAACAATGTCTGGATGTCTTCAATTATGTTTGAACGATACATAGTGATCACAATGGTATTCGTGTGTATGTGTCTGCGTGTGCAACTAGCAGAAATATACGTTAACGCTTTTAAATTAATGATAGTAATTTTATCTCTGCAACTATCAGTTGGATTGACTTGAGACATCATATGCTTGTTTACTATCATCCATAAATTCAACCTACGGCCCAACCATTTGACAAACAATTAGGATGTTTTTGGTATTGCGCTGTCTGTGCGTCCAATCACTTTGCATTAATGTTGTTTATGCCCCCGCCACCGAATGGTGAGGGGGGCATATAGTGTTACCGGCGTCCGTACGTACGTACGTCCTGAAACCTTAACGCTGGGTAAATGGCTTATAATTTATGTTTCCTTCCTCGGATCTGCTTCACATTTCACACACGCATTGCTCCAATGGTCCTCTACCGCCCTGTGACAAATCCACATTCAAATATGCCTTGTTTTCTTTGGCTGCCAGCGGGGGCATTCGTGTGCCGACAGGCGACATTTCTAGTTTAAAGTATTTCAACAATGTTCTACATTATAGATTAGACAATTCTGCCACCCGTCTGTATATATATTTGTGTTTATACATCTGTCCACGGCATTGATTTCTGATTGCATATGCGTCACTGGCACGGAGAGGACCTTGCAGCATTTGTAAGGCGAATATGTGTACCTTTATCATCATTCACCATCCAAATCCACATTCGTCCCGGCCCCGCTAAGCCCAGGGTCAAGGTCACAGACTTTGTGCGTTCGAAACCTTAACGCTGGGTAAATGGCTTATAATTTCTGTTTCCTTGCTCGGATCTGCTTCACATTTCACACACGCATTGCTCCAATGGTCCTGTCCCACCCTGTGACAAATCCACATTCGTCCCGCCCCCGCTAAGCCCAGGGTCAAGGTCACAGACTTGATGCTTTCGAAACCTTAACGCTCGGGTAAATGGCTTATAATTTCTGTTTCCTTACTCGGATCTGCTTCACATTTCACACACGCATTGCTCCAATGGTCCTCTACCGCCCTGTGACAAATCCACATTCGTCCCGTCCCCGCTAAGCCCAGGGTCAAGGTCACAGACTTGGTGCGTTCAAAACCTTAACACTCGGGTAAATGGCTTATAATCAAATATGCATCGTTTTCTTTGGCTGCCAGCGAGGGCATTCGTGTGCCGACAGGCCACATTTCTAGTTTCTATATATGTTGTCTCCGTTTAAATTGAAACTTGTTAATCTTGTTTATCGCCATTAATATTTTCTTTATATAGCCAAATCATGTGGATCACCTGCCCAAGGTCAAACTATAATGACGTGGAAATTCGCGTTAAACTTGGGTGCCAATTTAGATTCAAACATGTTACGGGTTAATGCAGAACTTTCAATGATGTAGGTGCGTAGAAATGGTTTCGGTTACTATGGTAGCTGCACGACGGATGGGGATTGGATCAACTTCAACTCATGGACACAACTTCAGAGATGCGGATCTACTGAATTGTAAGTATCAAACATTTTGTGCACGTCACAATTCGCTCAATGGTTATATTATTAGGACTCTGACAAGAATCAGTGGACACTTATTATTCTCACTGTCCAAGGGCGGATTCGGGGAGGGGGGGGGGCGGCCCCGGCGCGCCCCCCCCCCCCCTAAAATTCGCCGAGTAAAGATTTTTTACAAGTTACAAGGCACGTTTCTACGTTCGCGTTGTGAATTTATTGTTTATTGTTTTTTTTTTTGCTCCAACATGTGCCAGAACGCAGGAAATGCGATGTAGATTTCAAAAATCTTGAATGCCCCCGGACCCCCCTAGCACGTTCGATAATATAGTCAAGTATTGCAAAATAGTTACGCCCCCCCCCCCCCCCCCCCCCCTACACGCCCCCCCCCCCCCCCCCCCCCCCCCTAACCCGAAATCCTGGATCCGCGCCTGCTGTCTATCTGTCCATCTGGGTTTTTTGTCACACTTTTGTTTCGTTGTGATAACATATGGTTTTATTGTCGCGCCCGCTTGCGGAAAGCGCGATATAGTCGGCACTTTGGAATACGTACGTAAAACGTGTGTCCGGTTAAGTTTTTTGGTTAAAGTTTTTCGTTATACTATATCTCTGCAACTGCTTTGCCATTACCTTGAAACTTCACATGGGTGTCTATCATCATCTATATTTTCATTCTACCCCCTCCCGTGCGGCCCCTGTGCCCAATGTCAAGGTCAAATTACTTTGAAGTTTTTGGTTTTAAATTTTTTGTTTTTAAAGTTTTTAAAGGTTAAAGTTTTTTGGTTAAAGTTTTTCGTTATACTATATCTCTCCAACTGCTTTACCCATTACCTTGAAACTGCACATGGGTGTTTATCATCATCCATATTTTCATTCTACCCCCACCCGTGCGGCCCCTGTGCCCAATGTCAAGGTCAAATTACTTTGAAGTTTTTGGTTAAAGTTTTCGGTTAAAGTTTTTTCACGTACTATTTCTATGCACCTACTTTGCCCATTACCTTGAACCTTCACATGCCTGTTTTTCATCATCCATATTTTCATCATCCATATTTTCATTCTACCACCCACCCATGCGGCCCCTGTGCCCAATGTAAAGATCAAATTACTTTTTGTCGCGCCTGCTTGCGGAAAGGGCGATAAAGTCGGCACTTTGGCGTACGTACGGATGTACGCAGGGTTTATGTTTGAGGGCGACATGGGCGAAGTGGTCGCTTTTTTTCTGGCCAAGTCGCCTTATTTTTCCCGTAGGGGGGAAGTCAAGTCGCCCTGGAATTTTCTGGATTTTTATTTTTTTACTATGAATTTCAGACACTAGGGGCGAGTGCATGTCATAAATGCGCTAATCCCACCAAATAGGCGTGTAAAATTTGATCGCATCGATTGTTTGATGACCCCTGGTGTGTATTTGCCCGCGGGGTTTCTTTGTTATCGTCGCCTACTATCGGTTTGTTATTCGCGACACAGACACGTCTGGGCGCTTAATATTGTTTAACTAAAGCGTTCAAGGAACGTTGATTGAAGACCAGAATTTACGTCATTAAGGCGGGGCTTATATCTTCATTTAATTCATTGGTCGGCTTCGACTAATTTGATTCGACGACACACATGAATAATTAGTTTCAAGGTAAATGGGAGGCGACTACTATCGCAGTCTATCGGCATACGACGTACCACTTGAAAGAATCAATAATACGCCGTTAATTACCGCTATTATGTTTGCGCAAATATGTTTGGCTTACTAATAATGATAGATTGTGGCCAGTATTCATTGTTCCTCGTTTAATCGTTTAATTTAGGGCCTAATTGAATAATTATATTGGCGATTGATGATTCAGATCCGATTTCAAGCAAAACTTTACATGTTATTCTTGTTACTGCATTGTCTGGGGCCTATTAGCGTAATTTTCACATTGGGCTCGTTTAAAATACTTATAGTTTTACATTCGCAGAAATATGCAATGAAATGGGTTCGTAAACTTTGTATTGGGGGCAGTATCATAGTTTGTTAAAGTTAAAGTTTTTGGTTAAGTTTTTTGGTTAAGTTTTTTGGTTAAAGTTTTTTGTTATACTATATATCTGCAACTGCTTTGCCCATTACCTTGAAACTTCACATGGGTGTTTATCATCATCCATATTTTCAGTCTACCCCCTCCCGTGCGGCCCCTGTGCCCAATGTCAAGGTCAAATTAATTTTGAAGTTTTTGGTTAAAGTTTTTTGGTTAAATTTTGTTGTTATACTACATCTCTCCAACCGCTTTGCCCATTACCTTGAAACTTTACATGGGTGTTTATCATCATCCATATTTTCATTCTACCCCCAACCCGTGCAGCCCCTGTGTCCAATGTCAAGGCCAAATTACTTTGAAGCTTTTGGTAAAGTTTTTGGTTAACGTTTTTTAGCCAGGTTTTTTGAAAAAAAATCCAGGCTATTGGCTTGGCGAAAGCCGGGCGGGCGGGCGGGCGGGCGGCGGCGTCCACAATCAATGTTAAGTTTTCGTGTTTGAGTCCATTTCTTTGGTACTGTACCACCTAGGACCACCAAACTTTCACAGCTTCATAATCAAGGGGTGCCCACCACACATCACTATCCAACATGTTACTTTTTTTTTAACTTGACCCATTTTTTTCCGCGCAGTCGACTTAGCCATTTTCAATGTTAAGTTTTCGCGTTTACAATGTTAAGTTTTCGTGTTTAAGTCCATTTCTTTGGTACTGTACCACCTAGGACCACCAAACTTTCACAGCTTCATAACCAAGGGGTGCCTACCACATACAACTATCCAACATGTGACCAATTGTTTACCTTCACCTATTATTTCTACGTAATTGACTTACCCATTTTCAACGTTAACTTTTTAACGTAGGTCTGGTTAAAGTTTTTTGGTTAAAACTTTTTCGTTATACTATATCTCTGCAACTGCTTCGCCCATTACCTTGAAACTTCACATGGGTGTTTATCATCATCCATATTTTCATTCTAACCCCCAACCGTGCGGCCCCTGTGCCCAATGTCAAGGTCAAATTACTTTGAATTTGTTTGTTAAAGTTTTTTTGTGTACTATATCTCTGCAACAGCTTCACCCATTACCTTGATACTTCACATGGGTGTTTATCATCATTGTCGCACCCGCTTGCGGAAAGCGCGATATCGTCGGCATACGTCTGTCCGTACGACCGTACGTCCGTGTGTCCGGTTAAAGTTTGTTCGTTAAAGTTTTTCCATCTACTATATCTATTTTGTTAGTGTCCATGCCTCGCCCCAAGGCGCGACATGCAGGCCACGGCCATCTAGTCTACAAAAAGTGGGTATAATTATGTTATCCAAGTGTCTATGCTTGGAAAAAACCTGGCCTTCGTGGCTTTGCCTCGTTTCTTGTTCATGTTTAAGCCCATTTCTTTGGTACTGTACCACCTAGGACCACCAAACTTTCACAGCTTCATAACCAAGTGAGTGAGTGAGTGAATAGGGTTTAACGTCCGCTTTTCTGACATAGAGGTACAAGCCTCAGGGAGTCTACACGCAGACGGGTTAACGGGGTCGTGTCCCGTATCCACCTGTCCGAGGGGGGTAAATCCCAACTTCAGAACTCAATATTTACAATCAAAATATATATTCAGTCTTGAAATTAGAACAACCTGATCTGGTGCCAGGCCCTCGCCGCCACACCAGCATCATTTATCCCATCCCTAAAAGTAATAGGATTAGCGCTAATCTTACTTTTATATATGGGGCGTAGCCTGACTCAACTCTCACATACAAGAAAGCCAAAAATGAACATGAGGGCCAAATCCGGTATAGTGGGTTCCGGAAAGTATGAACCCAATCGTTAAGCCAGTTTAGTCGCCATTTAAGACAAGCAATGGCTACTGCAGCACTATTCTCAGGATCAGTTGATCCCGCCCCGGTGCCTGCACGGGGCACTTCATAACCAAGGGGTGGCTACCACATAACACTATCTAACATGTGACCATTTTTGTCGCGACCGCTTGCGGAAAGCGCGATATAGTCGGCACTTTGGCATACGTACGTACGTACGTACGTACGTACGTGTGTCCGGTTGAAGTTTTTTGTAAAGTTGTTTGGTTAATTTTTTTGGTTAAAGTTTTTGGTTAAGTTCTTTGGTTAAAGTTTTTGGTTAAATTTTTTGATTAAGTTTTTTGGTTAAAGTTTTTGGTTAAAGTTTTTCGTTATACTATATCTCTGCAACTGCTTTGTCCATTACCTTGACATTTCACATGGGTGTTTATCATCAACTATATTTTCATTCTACAACACTCCCGTGCGGCCCCTGTGCCCAATGTCAAGGTCAAATTACTTTGAAGTTTTTGGTTGTTTTTTGGTTAAGTTTTTTGGTTAAAGTTTTTGGTTAAGTTCTTTGGTTAAAGTTTTAGGTTAAATTTTTTGATTAAAGTTTTTGGTAAAAGTTTTTCGTTGTACTATATCTCTGCAACTGCTTTGCCCATTACCTTGAAATTTCACATGGGTGTTTATCATCATCTATATTTTCATTCTACCCCCCCTCCCGTGCGGCCCCTGTGCCCAATGTCAAGGTCAAATTACTTTGAAGTTTTTGGTTAAGTTTTTTGGTTAAGTTTTTTGGTTAAAGTTTTTCGTTATACTACATCTCTGCAACTGCTTTGCCCATTACCTTGAAACTTCATATGGGTGTGTATCATCATCTATATTTTCATTCTACACCCCCCCCCCTCCCGTGCGGCCCCTGTGCCCAATGTCAAGGTCAAATTGTTTTTGGTTAAAGTTTTTGGTTAAGTTTTTTGGTTAAAGTTTTTCGTTATACTATATCTCTGCAACTGCTTTGCCCATTACCTTGAAACTTCATATGGGTGTTTATCATCATCTATATTTTCATTCTACCCCCCTCCCGTGCGGCCCGTGTGCCCAATGTCAAGGTCAAATTACTTTGAAGTTTTTGGTTATGTTTTTTGTTTAAAGTTTTTGGTTAAGTTTTTTGGTTAAGTTTTTTGGTTAAAGCTTTTGGTTAAGTTTTTTGGTTAAGTTTTTTTGGTTAAAATTTTTCCTTATACTATATCTCTGCAACTGCTTTGCCCATTACCTTGAATCTTCACATGGATGTTTATCATCATCTATATGTTCATTCTACCCCCCTCCCGTGCGACCCCTCTGCCCAATGTCAAGGTCAAATTACTTTGAAGTTTTTTGGTTAATTTTTTTGTTTAAAGTTTTTGGTTAAGTTTTTAGGTTAAGTTTTTTGGCTAAGTTTTTTGGTTAAAGTTTTTCGTTATACTACATCTCTGCAACTGCTTTGCCCATTACCTTGAAACTTCATATGGGTGTGTATCATCATCTATATTTTCATTCTACACCCCCCCCCCCCTCCCGTGTGGCCCCTGTGCCCAATGTCAAGGTCAAATTACTTTGAAGTTTTTGGTTAAAGTTTTTGGTTAAAGTTTTTGGTTAAGTTTTTTGGTTAAATTTTTTGGTTAAAGTTTTTCGTTATACTATATCTCTGCAACTGCTTTGCCCATTACCTTGAAACTTCATACGGGTGTTTATCATCATCTATATTTTCATTCTACCCCCCTCCCGTGCGGCCCCTGTGCCCAATGTCAAGGTCAAATTGTTTTTGGTTAAAGTTTTTGGTTAAGTTTGTTGGTTAAAGTTTTTCGTTATACTATATCTCTGCAACTGCTTTGCCCATTACCTTGAAACTTCATATGGGTGTTTATCATCATCTATATTTTCATTCTAACCCCCCCCCCCTCCCGTGCGGCCCCTGTGCCCAATGTCAAGGTCAAATTACTTTGAAGTTTTTGGTTATGTTTTTTGTTTAAAGTTTTTGGTTAAGTTTTTAGGTTAAGTTTTTTGGTTAAGTTTTTGTCGCGCCCGCTTGCGGAAAGTGCGATATAGTCGGCACTTTGACGTACGTACGTACGTGTGTCCGGTTAAAGTTTTTGGTTAAAGTTTTTGGTCAAGTTCTTTGGTTAAAGTTTTAGGTTAAATATTTTGATTAAGTTTTTTGGTTAAAGTTTTTGGTTAAAGTTTTTCGTTGTACTATATCTCTGCAACTGCTTTGCCCATTACCTTGAAATTTCACATGGGTGTTTATCATCATCTATAGTTTTATTCTACCCCCCTCCCGTGCGGCCCCTGTGCCCAATGTCAAGGTCAAATTACTTTGAAGTTTTTGGTTAAGTTTTTTGGTTAAGTTTTTTGGTTAAAGTTTTTCGTTATACTACATCTCTGCAACTGCTTTGCCCATTACCTTGAAACTTCATATGGGTGTGTATCATCATCTATATTTTCATTCTACACCCCCCCCCCCTCCCGTGCGGCCCCTGTGCCCAATGTCAAGGTCAAATTGTTTTTGGTTAAAGATTTTGGTTAAGTTTTTTGGTTAAAGTTTTTCGTTATACTATATCTCTGCAACTGCTTTGCCCATTACCTTGAAACTTCATATGGGTGTTTATCATCATCTATATTTTCATTCTACCCCCCTCCCGTGCGGCCCGTGTGCCCAATGTCAAGGTCAAATTACTTTGAAGTTTTTGGTTATGTTTTTTGTTTAAAGTTTTTGGTTAAGTTTTTTGGTTAAGTTTTTTGGTTAAAGCTTTTGGTTAAGTTTTTTGGTTAAGTTTTTTGGTTAAACTTTTTCCTTATACTATATCTCTGCAACTGCTTTGCCCATTACCTTGAAACTTCACATGGGTGTTTATCATCATCTATATGTTCATTCTACCCCCCCTCCCGTGCGGCCCCTCTGCCCAATGTCAAGGTCAAATTACTTTGAAGTTTTTGGTTACTTTTTTTTGTTTAAAGTTTTTGGTTAAGTTTTTAGGTTAAGCTTTTTGGTTAAGTTTTTTGGTTAAAGTTTTTCGTTATACTACATCTCTGCAACTGCTTTGCCCATTACCTTGAAACTTCATATGGGTGTGTATCATCATCTATATTTTCATTCTACCCACCACTCCCGTGTGGCCCTGTGCCCAATGTCAAGGTCAAATTACTTTGAAGTTTTTGGTTAAAGTTTTTGGTTAAAGTTTTTGGTTAAGTTTTTGGTTAAAGTTTTTGGTTAAGTTTTTTGGTTAAAGTTTTTCGTTATACTATATCTCTGCAACTGCTTTGCCCATTACCTTGAAACTTCATACGGGTGTTTATCTTAATCTATATTTTCATTCTACCCCCCTCCCGTGCGGCCCCTGTGCCCAATGTCAAGGTCAAATTGTTTTTGGTTAAAGTTTTTGGTTAAAGTTTTTGGTTAAGTTTTTTGGTTAAAGTTTTTCGTTATACTATATCTCTGCAACTGCTTTGCCCATTACCTTGAAACTTCATATGGGTGTTTATCATCATCTATATTTTCATTCTACCCCCCTCCCGTGCGGCCCCTGTGCCCAATGTCAAGGTCAAATTACTTTGAAGTTTTTGGTTATGTTTTTTGTTTAAAGTTTTTGGTTAAGTTTTTAGGTTAAGTTTTTTGGTTAAGTTTTTGTCGCGCCCGCTTGCGGAAAGTGCGATATAGTCGGCACTTTGACGTACGTACGTACGTGTGTCCGGTGAAAGTTTTTGGTTAAAGTTTTTGGTTAAAGTTTTTGGTTAAAGTTTTTGGTTAAAGTTTTTGGTCAAGTTCTTTGGTTAAAGTTTTAGGTTAAGTACTCATCATCCTTATTTCCATTCTACCCCCCAACCGTGCGGCCCCTGTGCCCAATGTCAAGGTCAAATTACTTTGAATGTTTTTGTTAAAGTTTGTTCGTGTACTATATCTCTGCAACTGCTTCACCCATTACCTTGATACTTCACATGGGTGTTTATCATCATTGTCGCACCCGCTTGCAGAAGGCGCGATTTCGTCGGCATTTTGGCATACGTTGGAAAAAACCTGGCCTTCGTGGCTTTGCCTCGTTTCTTGTTCATGTACTATATCTATGCACCTACTTTGCCCATTACCTTGAATCTTCACATGCCTGTGTATCATCATCCATATTTTCATTCTACACCCTTCACAACCATGCGGCCCCTGTGCCCAATGTCAAGGTCAAATTACTTTGAAGTTTTTTGTTAAATTTTTTGGTTAAAGTTGGTTCATGTACTATATCTCTCACACATGGGTGTTTATCATCATCTATATTTTCATTCTACCCACCTCCCGTGTGGCACTTGTGCCCAATGTCAAGGTCTAATTACTTTGAAATTGTTGGTTAAAGTTTTTGTCGCGCCCGCTTGTGGAAAGCGCGATATAGTCGGCACTTTGGCGTACGTCTGTCCGTACGTACGTGTGTCCAGTTAAAGTTTTTTGGTTAAAGTTTTTCCGTCTACTATATCTCTTTTTTTAGTGTCCATGCCTTGCCACAATGCGCGACATGCAGGCCGCTGCCATCTAGTCTATGGTTGACAACAATACAGATCCAGCTAAAAATTGTTTTTCCTAATTATGTCAGCCCCTTTTGAAACTTTCTTTTGCTATGTGCCATGTGCGAGAAAGACAACTGGATTTTGTACTTCCCTTCGACACAACATTCAACTTGATAGTTTAGGTCCTTATCCAGGGCATGCGTCATTTCCCTATTCACATATTGTGCATGTTGCTTCGCGCATGTGTACATCATGGCGTAATACATGTCATATGCAATAAGAGCATAAGTAGTTACTGTCTGTTCCACTTTTGGCTATTACACACATTCAATATAAACAATATTTAAAAGTAAGCACATTTTTTATCAATAACAAAAAATTCACCCTCCCCAAAAAAAATTATTTGATGAAATTCCATCAAATATTGATTTTATCAATGAGTTATATTGCTTGTTATAAGCATGATGGATGTTTTATTGATGGATATGTGAACAGGGCAGATCCTGATCAGACTGTACAGATGTACGGGCTGCTCTAGATCTACACTGGTCGCAAAACCCATAGGTCCCATGTCTCCAGTCACAGCCACATACATTTGTGAACCTTCATACATGTGTACAATATGCATATTTTCATTATTTTGCCCACCCATGTGATATGTATGCCAAAGGTCAAGTTCTAATTACTTCGTAGTTTGTCATAATAACGTTTTTGTCCAAAAATTGTGTTATAGTTGTTGAGCACCTTATATATCTGCATTCATAAATCAGGTTTATCTGAAACTTGATATGCGTATTTATCATCATCATCCATGCGCATATGACCCACACGCCCAAGTTCAAGGTCACTGACTTACCAATATATTTGTTGCAACATTTGTGTTAAGTTTTTGAGTAAGTCATATTTCTTGAACAGTAATTCTGACTGACTCGAAACGATATATGTTTGTTTATCAGTATCCATGTTTTGCTTCTATGTCCCACCCATGCAGCCTGCATGCCCAACTATAAGGTTAAATGACTATGGAATTTGCGCTACATGTTTTTGCGACATACACATTAATTTGTTAAGCACAGTGTACTTTATATATGCAAGTGTATGTCTGACTTGATACGTAATATTCTTGTTTATCATCATTCATATTGCAATTCTATTGCCCATCCATGCAACCTAAATGTCCGAAATATAGGTCTAATTTATTTACACTCTGTTTACGAGTACCTGCAACCAGAAGTCAGAATTACATCATAATATACTTATTCATTCTATAAGCCCTAGTTCATTGTCAAACCTAGTTAATTCGATATTTGTTCAATCTGCCAAAATGTGATAGCTATTTATTTTGTTAAAGGGATGTAATTTTGTGTCTGCATGCCAATACAGTATTGGTCTACACTGGCTGCAAACCACATGTGGTTACAGTTTACCCATATCTTAAATTAAATTAATATCTCTAAATATAATTTTGATCATAATCTGAAACAAGAGCTGTAGGAGAACAGCATAGCTCGACTACGAGGGTTGTCGATGTACACATAGCTTGACAAACAAGGTGGCCGCAGCCTGCATAAAAACCTTAACCAAGGTTGACTAAAAACCTTAACCAAGGGAAATTAAGTAAGTAATTCAAGGTTAAATGTAGGTCAATGTGGCCGCGGCCTGCATAAAAAGCTTAACCAAGGTTGACTAACAACCTTAACGAAGGGAAATTAAGTAAGTAATTCAATGTTAAATGTAGGTCAATGTAAGCTATAGGTCAGGGGTTATTGATGTACATCACTAGGAGATGAAGTTTTCCAAGTATGGTTGCTGTAGGCCCAGGAATATTCCATATACAAGTTTGACTAACAACCTTAACCAAGGGGAAATAAGAAAGTAATCCAAGGATAAAAGTAGGTCAAGGTCAAATATAGGTTAGGGATTATTGATGTACATCACTAGGAGATGAAGTTGTCCAAGTATGGTTGGTGTAGGGCCAGGAGTATTGCATCTACAAGCTTGATTAAAAACCTTAACCAAGGAGAATTAAGTAAGTAATTCAAGAGGAAATGTAGGTCAAGGTCAAATATAGATCAGGGGTTATTGATGTACATCGCTATGAGAAAAGGTTGTCCAAGTATGGTGTTAGTATGCACAATAGTATTCCATGTACAAGCTTGACTAAAAACCTCAACTAAGGGGAATTAACTAAGTAATTCAAATATTAAATGTAGGTCAAGGTCAAATATAGGTCATTGTTTGTTGATGTACATCACTAGGAGATGAAGTTGTCCAAGTATGGTGCGTGTAGGGCCAGGAATATTCCATATACAAGCTAGACTAAAAACCTTAACCAAGGGGAATTAACTAAGTAATTCAAGAGGAAATGTAGGTCAATGTCAAATATAGATCAGGGGTTATTGATGTACATCCCTATGAGAAAAGGTTGTCCAAGTATGGTGTGTGTATGCACACTAGTATTCCATGTACAAGCTTGACTAAAATATTAACCAAGGTTGACTAAAAACCTTAACCAAGGGGAATTAACTATGTAATTCAAGGTTAAATGTAGGACAAAGTCAAATATAGGTCAGGGGTTGTTGATGTATATCACTAGGAGATGAAGTTGTTCAAGTATGGTGGGTGTAGGGCCAGGAGTATTCCATATACAAGCTTGACTAAAAACCTTAACCAAGGGGAATTAACTAAGTAATTCAAGAGGAAATGTAGGTCAAGGTCAAATATAGATCAGGGGTTATTGATGTACATCCCTATGAGAAAAGGTTGTCCAAGTATGGTGTGTGTATGCACACTAGTATTCCATGTACAAGCTTAACTAAAAACCTTAACCAAGGTTGACTAAAAACCTTAACCAAGGGGAATTAACTATGTAATTCAAGGTTAACTGGTAGGTCCAAGGTCAAATATAGGTCAGGGTTGTTGATGTATATCACTAGGAGATGAAGTTTGTTCAAGTATGGTGGGGGTGTAGGGCCAGGAGTATTACATATACAAGCTTGACTAAAAACCTTAACCAAGGGGAATTAAGTAAGTAATTCAAGAGGAAATGTAGGTCAAGGTCAAATATAGATCAGGGGTTATTGATGTACATCCCTATGAGAAAAGGTTGTCCAAGTATGGTGTCTGTATGCACAATAGTATTCTATGTACAAGCTGACTAAAAACCTTAACCAAGGTTGACTAAAAACCTTAACCAATGGGAATTAAGTAAGTAATTCAAGAGGAAATGTAGGTCAAGGTCAAATATAGATCAGGGGTTATGATGTACATCGCTATGAAAAAGGTTGTCCAAGTATGGTGTCTGTATGCACAATAGTATTCCATGTACAAGCTTGACTAAAAACCTTAACCAAGGTTGACTAAAAACCTTAACCCAGGGGAATTAACTAAGTAATTCAAGAGGAAATGTAGGTCAAGGTCAAATATAGATAAGGGGTTATTGATGTACATCACTAGGAGATGAAGTTGTGCAAGTATGGTGGGTGTAGGGCCAGTAGTATTCCATATACAAGGTTGACTAAAAACATTAACCAAGGCGTGACGCCGACGCCGGGGTGACAACATAAGCTCTACTTATTCTTCGAATAGTCGAGCTAAAAACCAGGCTTACTACATTTATGACCAATGAAGCAAATCAGACTGTCATGTCTGATCTGGTGCTTCATTGTTTGCAACCCACTCAACGAATCATCCATTAAGCATTCGCCAACTTTCACAGATTTGCAGTTTGCAGTATAACTGCAGAAATGATCAGGATCTACACTGTTCATGAATGAAACGAGCCTAGTTTTGTCAGAGTATGTCCCTTATATACGTGTGCTATAAATAACTTACCAAACTTGGAAATCCCTGCCATTGCTTACTGTCTGTTTCACGAAACCTGCCCATATGTTACGGCAATACAATATTTTTTTCGATAATATTAAGAATGAACCTTCTTTTTATTTCGTGAAATTTGGTCAAATATTGATTTTATTACGAAAGCCGAGTTCTCTATGGGAATTTAACATGGGGAAAAAGTGGTAGAGAACCTGGAAGAGGATTTTGAAAATTGATTCTGAAATCTAGCTAGATAGCTTAGAAATGATCTAACTAAGAAAACAAAAGGTATATTTTGAAAATCGCTCCACTATTTATGAAATTAGAAAAATTTCCTCATGTTAAATCCCCATAGACATCTTCACAGAGTGAAGATGTCTATGGGGATTTAACATGTGGAAATAGTTTTCGCAATAAAATCAATATTGGACCAAATTTCAGGAAATAAAAAGTAGGCATTTTTGTCGAGCCCGCTTGCGGAAAGCGAGACATAGTGATCACAATGACGTCCGGGTGTCCGTGCGTCCGTGCGCGCGTGCGTCCGAAATCTGCATTAAAGTTTTTAAAAATAACCATCAAATGCCTCGGCGGGCAGCGACATGCGGGCCGCGGCCATCTGGTTAAATTTGGTTTTAATTTAATATTATCAAAAAATATATTGCTTTTGCATTATTTATATAGCCGTAAAATTTGGGTAGGTTTCGTGAAACAGACAGTATTTTTAAGCCATTAAACCAACAATCCAATATACGCCAATGCTAATTCCAATAACGGCAAATACGTAGTTCTAAGGGAAGCTACTCCCATTTTTTCAACTTCAGTAACCTATTTATAAGACTGGTCTAGACGTGGAATAATCTCTCTCAATTACCAGATTACACAATTCTGTTATATTTACAGAGCCATTCAGAACTACAACTTCAGCGAGTGTTACAAACGAACATTGATGGCACAACCATGGTGGACTTCTACAAGTTATCAAATGATATTTCAAGTGTAAACCGGACTCAATTTTCGCAGTGTCATTTTACATAATAGAAGCAAATTATAAAAAAAATCCCTCGAAATGGTTTACAATACTGGTTCTACCAAACTGTTATACAATGCTCGTTATCCTCTCGCTGATAGGCAAGAGGGGATGGGATATACGTGTGTACGTGTGTATAGTGCGTACGTACCTTCGTAACACCCTCCATTTCTTAATAACTGATCGATCACTTCGACAATTTAAACAATACATATCAGTACGTACTAGTAGTTTTATATTTAGATATTAATGGTGTTGAAGCAATTAGCAATACAATTAATGACACAGAGAAAATTGATGCTGGTGTTGCAGAAATGCGACCTTGTAAACTGTTCATGTGTATATGTACATATGTCCTTGGCATCATAAACATGCACACATGCTACCTATTGTTATACGCAATCAATTAAGAAACACGTCAAAAACGAATAAGCTCAGTTGATCAGGGTCTGCACTGTTTGCTATTCAGTAAATGAAATACAAGTCCTGCTAGTGACGCATGTAGATCATTATCTAGTCACAGGTGTGCTGGAAAATCGGTGGGCCGTTTCAATAAACCTTGTACGACTAAAATGTTCGTAAGTGCAAACTTATGATAGTCTGTACATTTCACATTAACAATGTTTTCTTGTAAATAATTATTGGATTTACAGTTATTGAGCATAGGCTGCATGTGAATTTGCACCTACGAATATTTTAGTCGCACAAAGTTTAGTGATTTTATACCAAGAACATGTGTGATGAAAACTATTTACAGAAACTGTGATATTTTCTGTAGCTGACATCAAACGTTGACAATTGCGGAATTCAATTCTGCATTTGGTCTGAACATTTCGTAAACATCTGATATTTACAAAAATAATATCACTAATTTTGTAAATATCTTTCATGAGATTTCGCACATCTTCTTAGGTAAAATATCACATGGCTTATCTCAGATGTGTCGGGCACCCTTTGATGGCCAGGACCTATGTACATGTATACCATAATGGCATGCTAATTTAAGTCTTCTTGTGACAAAATGGAACAAGTAAAATTTTAAACCAGTGCCCCAGATCAGTTTGCACAACTACATATAGACACAAGTTTCATACAGAAAATAAAAACAAACATTTCTCTTATTATGCACGGAGTTATTTGTTGTTACCACTCAATTGAATCTTCGTGACGAGACGGTTCAAATGAGTGGTCACAACATATAAGTTTGAATACCTGTTTTGTCATGATGAGTCATATGTTGCTTGTTATAACCAGCATAAACAATATGCTTGGTATATAGTTTTTGTAATTCCGTCCATACCCCGATTTGAACCTTCTTTAAAATGTGCTAAACTATATTATTAGACCGAGTATGCAATATTTGATCAATGTATAAGACAGCACAACTTGACTACTTGTTTTCAAAACAAGATTTAGGATTTACTTTAAAATAGTTCATTGCAAATGTTAGCAGCATGGATAATACTACTAAAATAAAAAATAATGACTAAATAACATGCAAATGAGTTGGGCTACACGTTATATCAACATTAGTTATATACCTCCCTAATGATGTTTAAGGTTTAATTAGGGTTAAGGTCCTTCAAATTAATTGCACAGTCATCATTATCTAAAAATTCAATTATTAATATCAATATCAAAAATAAAATGAACAAGTTACCATTACAAAATATTTCTGACGAATGTCCAAATGTTGAACATTGATCTGTTAGGCGGATCATTACCAAACATCATCGATGGCTTCCTCACAGTCATGACCGTCCGGGTGACATTGGCCTTCATGGCGATCGCCTTGTTTTATCTTACATTTTTGTAGCTGAAATGCTACCAATGCAGTTTACTACCAGTGATGTGTATATGACTCATGTGATCCTCTACGACGGGGTTAGTGGAGAAATTCTTCCAATGACCCCTTAAAATATATTATAGAATTATATAATGTTGTAAATCAAAAACATGGTTTCAAATTTACAAAATTTAATGAGAAATTTAGATTATTATATAGGAAATTATTTCATCTTATTGTTACTACATTGATATTCATCAAACGCTCTCCTTTTTCTCAATAAAACAGTCCGTTGTTCCCTGATGTTTTCCATGCTGCCGTCTATATGGCATACACCCCCAGCCTGGGGAGAAATGGTTGGCCAGACATGAAACGGGAGACGCACTAGAGTGGTCAGAGCCCGGTGAGTTGGTGGTGAATTCCCGAAAGTCAGAAACATTTCCTGTCACTTATTTTATGGCACACCTACCGATTTAACATCAAATTGATAAAAGTGTTATGTTGTGACTGCACATTTGATAAATGAGAGGTAACAACATAAAATGAATAAAATTAAAAACATTCATACATTTGAAAACATTTTATTCTTAATTTATTTAAATCTTTTACTTTTCCTACAGCTTTTCTCATATTTTTTGCACATAACACATTTTCACATTTTTTTTATTTATTGTTGAGCACATATTTTTTATTTTTTTTTTATTGAGGAAGGAGATAGGATAAGTAAAGGATTTTGTAATGTATTACAATGCATCAGCTTTCTGTTTACAACCCATGTAATCCGGCCGGTCCAGATCCAAATGCCCGAGCTTGCATGAAAATCTGGGTCTACACTGTTGGTAAACTGGATGTTGTATGTTTGTACAGTGGAACCTCTCTAAACCGGACACCCTGGGGGCTTCCCAGGGTGTCCGGTTTAGAGAGGTTCCACTACGTGAAAGACTAACAAATGTATATCAAAACTATTTTGAGAGTTGGTCGGTATGCATGTAGTGACATAAATGTCTCTTACTTTCACTATGTGCTGGGAATTCATTACCATCTTGCTATTCTTTGGTTATTCTTGACTGGCCGTCGTGTCATTTCTAGACAAGCAGTTTTCATCAGGTTCAACTTGTATGCAATGTATACAGCGGCATGGCAACCATTCGGCAATAACTGTTTGTTTTACTTGTCAAAAAGTAAACTGCTTCTTGGGTATTTGTGTCTAGCTAAAAACGACATGAAATTGCCAACTCCAAGATACTGAATTCATTTTAAATTTGGGCTTTTATTTCCGATTTTCTTTCAATGTTAGCAAGTCTGCCGCCTGAACCTCACATTATGCATTGCACATGCAAACAGCTTCAAAAATGTATGACTACTGTTCTACCCAGTACACATCCGTCTGCGATAATCTTGCCAGCATTTGTCAATTTATTTATTGCAAAAATACTTGAATATTGTGCTTGAAGTCAGCTCAGGCTCAGACAATCAAATTGCTTGATTGCGAGTTGACATGTTAGGAAACGATGATGATCTGGGCAAGATTAATACAGGCGGTTGTGTAGTGTAACCTCATAACAGAAATTATCAGCATTGTCTCAAGACTCATATGTGATGGATGTATGGGTCTGATGACTTTAGTTCCCAGTCTATCTCCTGATCTGCTAGCACACGGCTGCATTCTGGTAAAGATCTACATTTGGGTCTACGTTGGTAGCAAAGCCCATATGGCTATACAATAATTCACAGAGAAGTGCTCAAACATTCAGTAATTAAAAAAGAAAGTTGAAGGTAAAAAAACATTAAATAATTATGTAATTTGAAGACTTCGTAGAAATTATAATATCAGGTACTCCATCTGTACAAATCGTGTCATAAGTCCATATTAACAAAACAATAAATTGAAAAAGAAATAACTGGAATAAATATAACTTATAAACAAAACAACAAACAGAAAAAAATATGCATTTATTATTTGCAAGCTTCCACAATAATATGATTTTGAACGATACTTCGACGAACCCACCGTTCCAAAATTTCGGTCCAAGGCCTTTATCAATGAATTAGTAAAAGCTGTAGACACCAATTCCTTGATACAGACATTGGGCCGACATGTTGGAAGAGTGGGATTGTGGTTAATGAACTATCGTTTAAATTGTTATTTGATATATAGAGAACAGTAGGTTAGTGCCGTGAATGGGAAAACATATCTGGCAAGGTTTAGGAAACGGGATGGGCGAGGCTCTGCCGAGCACATCCCGTTTCCGTGCCGCGCCAGATTACTATTCTATTTATCCCATCAACAATTGACAGGATATCAAAACTGTTTCACGGCACCGTGTTTCACGGCACATACATGTACGTACTGTGTTGACGGGATAATTTGCTAATTCTATGCGGAACCCACTTGAATTTGAGGGCCGATCATATTTGCGGCAGTGACTGGAGAAATGGGCTTTATGGGATGTGTGACCAGTGTAGCTCCTGATCAATTAACACACGGCTGTAGCATGATAGCGGTCTATATCGCTTACTAGAAGCATGAAGGGTGTTGCATTGATGTAATGGCGAACAGTGCATATCCTGATCGGACTGTGTGGATGCACAGGCCGATATGGATGCACACTCGTCGTAAAACTCATAAGCTTAATTGTCTCCAGTCACAGCCACAAATAACAATAAGATACGATTCACATGTGCTGTAAAACATATTTTCATCTTGTAAAATGGAGAGAAAAAATACAGGAGATGACAAAATATTTAATTCAGAATTGTCAGGGTTAAGTACAATTCACTAGCAAAAACAGCAAACAAAAATGCAATTACAATTAAACTAAACAACAATACTATAGAAAACAATAAAATTCAAGAAACAAACAAAAAACAAACTTAAACAAAAAATCAAATATTCATTTAGATGTAACAAAACAGTAAATAGAAAATATATACATGCACATGTAATTATAAATAAATAAATAAGTGGGAATGTGACTCCTTCAACAAAACAGTCGTTGAGACAACTTTTAAGTGTGGCTGTGACTGGAAAAATGGGGCTTCTGGATTTTGCGACCAGTGTAGATCCAGCTCAGCCTGTGCATCCGCACAGGCTGATCAGGATCTGCACTGTTTTCCATTCCATCAAAGAAACAATCGTCATGCTTCTAGCAAGCAATATACAGGCTACGGGAGTGTGTTATTTGATCAGTAGCTACACTGGTCGCAAATCCCATAAGCCCCATTTCTCCAGTCACAGCCACAATTGATTAGTAACTATTGATAATTGTATACAAAATAACTACATGGAGGCGACAGGGCGGCTATAAGGGGAGGTTGGAGGCCGACTAAGACCGACCATGACAAAAATGGGCTTATCGAGTAGTTGGCCAGTGTAGCTCCTGATCAGCTAGCAGATGCCTGCAGCTGGATATGGATCTACACTGGTGGCAAACGCAGTAAGCACATTTTTGTCTTTGTGGATCACATGTGGCTGTGACTGGGGAAATAGGGCTTATGTGATTGGTGACCAGTGTAGCTCCAGATCAAATAAAACACACATATAGTCGGATAACGATATATATATTACCAGAAAGAAGTATGACAGGCGTTTCATTGATGTACTTTGGTGTGGTATGGACCTGACATCGAGCCCGGTTATTCTAATTTCAGGACTGAATATATATAACACCAATCAATCAATCCCCCAATGCAGCATGTAAAATACGGGATTCAACCTGTTAGCCGGCATTAAATGATCGTAGCAAATCAAATCATTGATGGCCCAACGAACTGTGCACATCCTAGTTCAACCAGAATTATATGTCTGTAACGCATGGCGACTTAAGTTGCCCTGAGTTACAGACAGATAATTCGGGTTAATCCTGATCAGACTATGCAGATGCGCATGATGATTTGGATCTACACTGATTCCAAAATCCATAAGCCCCATTTCTCCAGTCGTAGCAACATTATTGGGATACTACATGGTCTCCAAACTCGTCAAGTTGTGCTTATATTATTTCTTTGATTATTCTCTATAAATTAATTGAAATCATTTGTCTTTTGACTTGAATGACAATAAAATATATTGTAAAGGAGAAATTTGACGCCGACTTCTGAATGTCGCCATACTCTGTTAGCCAGTTTGTCACGGACTACTTGGAGTAATCTCCCTTACAAGTACATGCACTACTGTGGCATCATTGACAATGTAATGGGCGGAATTTGTCTGTTTGACGCCATGTTGTTTAGTTTAAACTAAGCTTACTGTCTGTTTCACGAAAGCTGCCCAAATTTTACGGCTATATAAACAATTCAAAAACAAGATTTCTTTTGATAATATTAAATTAAAGGAAAAATTAAGAATGAGCCTTCTTTTTATTTCGTGAAATTTGGTCAAATATCTATTTTATTGCGAAAAAACAATTTCCCCATGTTAAATCCCCATAGACATCTTCACGGAGTGAAGATGTCTATGGGGATTTAACATGGGGAAATTTTTTTGAATTTTAGAAATACATGAACGATTTTTAAAATTTAGCTTTTGTTTTCTTAGTTAGATCATATCCAAGGTATCTAGTCAGGTTTCGGAGTCGATTTCCAAAATATTTCGTTTTTTGACTCCTCCACTTCCTTACCACTTTTTCCCCCATGTTAAATTCCCATAGACAAATCAATTTTTCGTAATAAAATCAATATTTGACCGAATTTCACGAAATAAAAAGAAGGCTCATTCTTAATTTTTCCTTTAATTTAATATTATCGAAAAAAATATTGTTTTTGAATTGTTTATATAGCCGTAAAATTTGGGCAGCTTTCGTGAAACAGACAGTAGTTTAAACTAAACAACATGGCGTCAAACAGACATAGTCTGCCAATTATAATGCTGATGATGGGATATTCGGTTTATGACAAGCAATTAGGCCATATACATGTAATATGCAAGTTGCACTGGTTTTCTATGAATAAAGTAAAAGGGAAATAACTAGCTACGACACCCCATGATTCCCATACTGCATAAACACATACAATTAACCTGATCCGTTATTCCATCGAATATACTCTTGTTGATATATCAATTTGTGTCCGATACTCGAATTTCCGTTTAATATCTCTGTTGGAAAATTCAGTCATATCTTCCTTGTTGGTTGACACTTTCGCCAATATATATTAAGTTAATCATTAAATGTTGGAATAACTCAACTGTTATGTTTAGAACAACAGGCCCCGCCTTGTTGGCTCAATTTCCTGTGACACGACCCTGCCTACGATCGATTCAGTGGCAAACTGCCAATCAAATAATCGTAATTTGAAAACACGTTTATGGGCAGCGCTCCATTCTAATAGACCCGTGCCCACGATGGGACGAGGCAACCAATAAATTGAATTTCTAATAATTCATGAAAAATACAATATGTGAACAATTACATGTTACATATAGAACGCCAAAAATTGACAATTGAATTCCTCATGAGCTGTGGATTTTGTGTCAATTTATATGTGGCTGTGACTAAAGAAATGTGGATTTGTGACTAGTCAAATTGCCGATCAGATAGCCTGAAAACGATATAATATATTTTGTCATACCGCAGATAAGTTTCTCGGCTTTTGATTGGCTAGCTTGCCTGGTCATATATATTATATGACCTGCCAAGGCCGTCGAACATAGAGAAATTCCGATTCCCCTCCGGCGCCTCGCGTCCAATGAAGACACATTTTGAAAGCGTCTAGCGATTGCGAATTGTATTCCTCACTAAACACAATAAAACCCCGAATTGATCAATACCAGTAACAAATTTTACACTAAAAACCAATCTTTATCGTTTATTTTTCCATAAATATTCTTCGCTCATCAAAATATGAGCGAAAAATTAGCCAAAATAACGAACATTGCTTTTCAAATCTCGGCACGCTTGGCTTCGTGACACGGCTATATTTAGGTCACAAACTATAGGTTCCACGCACGAAACTGCGGCGTAGCAATGACAGCGAATGTTTGGGAACCAGTTGCATTATTCTAGAGGCGCCAAAGAGAGAGCAGATCGATAGAGCAGTGGAATATAAATTAAATTACACGATATAAAAAAACTGTCATAAAGTCGTTTTCGATGGATTTCTTACTCCATATTTAGTTTGTTTTCGTTTAATAAAAAAACAAAATGTTCATTTACGCCTTTATATTAAGACTGACGGTACAAAATCGAATCTCGGATTATTTTTCTTCCTGAAAAAAACGCAAACTTTAAGATGAAAAGAAGAGATATGTTTATACGGCCAAATACAGGATCTGCGGTATGACAAATACGTTATCGCCGCGGGTGAACATACCTCCAGACGGGCAATATTACACCATATAGCCTGTGTAGAATCACAATAACTTATAATATTGCACTCCGGTTGTTTCCGGTATTTCAACATGGCAGGTGAAGCGCATTGATGTATACTATTTGAGGGTGACACGATTTAACCAAATATACGCAAATCTTACACAAATCTTCATGTAATTACTATATGTGTTAATAAATTAAGCTACATACATCACAATAAACAACGATTGTTGGACTGTACTTACATAATATCTGTCATTAATTTGCCGTACCATGGCCCATTTTAAAGGTACATGCCCACGCATTAGGCACAAAATGTTCTTTATATGAATTAAATAAGTGTATAATTATGTCACTATTCCACCAGTTCTAAAAATTATGAGTGTCCGCTATACAAATATAATCATTTATTAATTATCAATTTACTGTTAGCGACGCGCGGCGGTAACAGTCCATTTTGATAATGTGCGGGGACGACGACTTTCACATCACGGCTTGCGGTGCGCATGCGCAGTATACTACGCGCGCCAGTTGGCTTCCCAATATGTAAACAAGAATATCAACATGTCGAAACGTCCAGGACGTAAATTGTATGAAACGGTGTCGCCAAAAAAAAGTCGAAATGTCTGAGGGACAGGCAGTACAGAGAGAGAGTGGTTAATATTGGCGATCAGATCACCAAATGTAAAGAGTTACGTGGAGATTTAAATTTGGACTCGAACAGAGATTTGTCTTCTCAACTTCCGATACTTCACTGCGCATGTCAAAGATGTGATATGATTGATCGGTCACGTGGGTCGTATTGGTAAAAATAGCACGAGGTCGGAAAATACCCTTTCTAGTCGCGGCATATAAAATGCATTTTAACACCAATTAACACGCGCCGTAATTAAAAATAACTCGTTAGTAGGTAGACAAATGGCTCATATAAGACATGACAGAAAATGAAAAGTAGTAGTACATTGTAACCTGCTGCGTGGGCATGTATCTTTAATGTTTTGGTGCAAACTGGAAATATTTGTATATGAAACAAAGGGAGATTACCGTAATTTCCTTATACTAGGAAGCCAAGGAAGATAATCCACTTTAAAATCGCTAAATGGGAAGGATGATTTTCTATTTAAATAAATATAAACAAAAATTAAGTAGAACCTCTCTAATGTTGACATCCTTGGCGACAGTGTGTGTTTTTATAATAATATGTGCGTACATAATTTCCATCGATTATTGTATCAGGGAACACACTGCATTATTTGGTTATTCAACTTGCATATTTGAAGCTATGACTGAAGAAATGGAGTTTATGGGATTTGAGACCAGTGTAGATCCAGATGAAATAGCACACTCCTGTAGCCACATTATAAATTATATTGCTTGTTAGAAGCATGAAGGGCGTTTCATTGATGGAATGGCGAACAATGCAGATCCTGATCGGACTGTGACGATGTACATGCTGATCTGGAGCCACACTGGTCGCATTTCTCCAGTCACAGTCACATGTATGTTTTACTTACCAGTAAAGCTGGTATAATTTCTTCCAGAACAATGCTGGTGGTGGAAGTTCTAATGATGTTCCTGCCGGATATCATTATTCGGTTGTTCCCACGACTCCATACATGTCATTCCAATATTAAACGTGACATCATCATGTTCAAGTTCAGTGTTTGTCCCATGTGTATGTGACTTGGGAAATGGTGTAAAGGTCCATTCATGTCTATGTACGACATTAATATTGAACTGACATACAACCCATATCAATCAATCAGTCAATTACTCAATTGTTTGTTTCTCAAACGTTTGAGATAATAGTAATGATGTGGCTTTAATTGACGAAATGTCATTTATGGGTATTTATGGTCACAAATCTCATACGTCCCATTGTTCAAGTCACTGTCACATAAAGTGTCATTCATTCCATGATCGATAATATGATGCATGGATACATTTATTCGTTGGGACTGCCATGGGGAACAGATAAGCTCCGCAAAAGCCGATTAAATCAATCAATTTGATACATAAATGAACAGCAGAATTTTCATATACCCACCAATACGGTAATTGACAAATAGTGAACATTCTTATCTGACTGAATGAATGCACAAACCGATGTCGAATGTCGCTGGTTGCCACCATTACACTCGCTAGGTGCTGTGATGCAACTGGTCGGTTGACACAACAATATTGTGACTGGAGAAAGTGATGTTTTATTGATGGAATGCTAAACACTGAATATCATGATCAGACTGCGGATTCAAGACAGGTCTGGATCTACAGTGGTAGCGAAACCCATAAGCCCCATTTCTCCAGCCACATGTACGCAACACATACTGGGATAAATTGTGATAAATAACAGAACAATGTTCAGGGAGCATTTGTATTCGTTTCTAAATCATCATAATAAATACATGTTTACACTTTGCATAAGTATGTAGTAACATCTAACTGAGAACATTATTCATCAACACACTGTATGCAGCGTCACAATTTGCATTAGTATGTGGTAACATCTAACTCCGCACTATATTATTCAACACACTGTATGCAGCGTTATAACTTGCATTAGTATGTGGTGACATCTAACTCCGCACTATAGTATTAAACACACTGTATGCAGCGTTACAATTTGCATTAGTATGTGGTAACATCTAACTCCGCACTATATTATTCAACACACTGTATGCAACACACAGCACAATAAGTGTGTTCCTGACGAGGCAAGGATGCTGTATACAGTGTGTTAATTAATATCACTCTTTTAACAGTCAGTCTAGCGTCACAATTTGCATTAATATGTTATAGTATTAAACACACTGTATGCAACACACAGCACAATAAGTGTGTGCCTGACGAGGCAAGGATGCTGTATACAGTGTGTTAATTAATATCACTCTTTTAACTGTCAGTCCAGCGTCACAATTTGTATTAATATGTAGTAACATCTAACTGAGCACCATAGTAGCACAATTAATTGAGCACATGTTTTCGTATACATTGTTCCAGAGGTAACGTCTATCGAAAACATATCGAAAACACTATTGACTCTAGTAGGACACCATACAGACATGTGCTGCTCAGTGAAAACTATTGCATGTACAATTAAATTTAAAGGTACATGCCCACTCAGTAGGCACAAACTGTTCTATATAGGTATTAAATAAGGGTATAATTGTGTCACTATTCCATCAGTTCTAAAAAGTACAAGTGCCCGCTATACAGATATAATCATTTAGTAATATTTATTTTACTGATAGTGACGCGCGGTGGTATTAGGCTATTTTCATATGCAAATGAGGCATGATATTTGTTCAGCTATTTATACTAATTAAATGCGTCACCTGAACAAATAATAGTATAGACAGATTATAAAGTTTGATCATTACACATCCAAAAATAAATACAGAGAATAAATAGTAATACCCGTTAACATTTTAAGGAAACACGGTTATCGCCCCTGATATCAGTGTGGAAATTTTACGTCTAATATAAAATGTATAATAATGCCAATCAATGCGTGGGGTAATGGTGAATGAATGTTTATTTTGCTAGAAAATGTCTCAGATGTCTCCGATATAAAGAACATTTTGTGTCTACTAAGTGGGCATGTTATTATATTCTCTACAGTTCAACCATATTAAAATGTATCTTAACAACTTGCATAGACATCATGTACTGAATTGTATGGGATGCTAATTATACCATTTATAAAAAGAAAAGTATCCCCCCCCCCGGCAATGTGCATCGCTTCCGGTCGACATCGTTAGACAAATTTGCAAGATTTTGGCTATTGAACACTTCCGATTCGATGTCTAATAAAATATACGAAATACATACAGAGGCCGGTATAGTAGGTTAATTTGGCGAAACTGACCATTTTTAATGCACTTTGTGTAACTGGCGAATGTCTACATTTTATGTTTACCCTGGAGACCGAATTATACACAAAATCAGTCGAATTCCGTTAATACACTAACAATAATTTGTGGGATGTATTGTAGACAAAGTTCACGATGGAAAAACATGAATTCGCAAAGCATCGTCTACAGTGACATACATTTATGACAAATAAGGTCAATTGTTATGACATTTCTAAATGAATATAATTTTCATAATTTTATATTCCTACGCTAAATCAGCTTCTAATTTCGAAAGATTCAAAGAACCCGGAAGTTGTTTTATTATTTAAAATACACAGATATTCAATCATATTTAGACGACACAGATAGGCTAATCATTTTTATCGTATATGTAATTTCATAATAGTCAAATATTTACCCACAACTCTTAGCCGATTTCTCACAATGAAGATTTTTACAAAGTCTGTCTATGGAGGCCACTTCGTCATTTCAGAAATATGTGAAGGTCAATGAACAAACCGTATTTACTACGATAAGCAGGTACATACTCGAATATAATGCATAGGACGATGTGCTTGTGTTTATTCTGATTCATTTGTAATGGTTTATTATTTACGCACTGGTCTTACAAAAGCTGTCTTTATCAAACGCCAAGTGTAACTGATACTGTGTATGAAACTGCATCATGCCAAGTAATACATTTGGGTTGTGGTAAATAAGTACTGGATAGGAAATCCCCTCCGCACATATGTAACTTGCGGAAAATTTCGACTAAATTTTGGCCTCATTTGAAGACAACTTCCATACAATGAGACCTTAAATCACATAAAGGGCTGATCTATAGCTTGGAACAGTTCACATATATTTTGGTTTAAGTAGGTCACCCTAATGGAACCCGTCGACAACTGGTTTCCAACAGCACATTTTTTACACACATTAAAATTCTTATTGTTTACTCAGTAGCTATGGGTCAGTCATATAAATATAATATAAATGTCATGCTAACCTGTAGGCATCTACATTTTTGAAATTTCTCATCGTAGTTGTGTTGTACAGGGCAGGTGTTATCAAATAAACATAAACTTGCCCAAATTCCAGCTCTGGCCATTTACTCGGATCATTTTCCCATTTAGATGATGGAATCTGGAACGGGTCTTGTAGCGATCTAGAGATTTTTTCATACATAAACTTTGAGAAGTATCTGTCTCTCGCGTCCCTGTCCAACCCTTTGACGTAGAGCGACACACTTGACATATTTTGCTGAGTTGTCAAATCCATTGTAACGCTCCGTGAACAAACATAATGGGCCACTGGCCGGCCGATTGACGGCCAGCTATTTACGCATGCGCGAAAATGACGTCACGATCGGAATTCCCAAAACCTCCTATTATTTTTGGCAATTTGCTAGTACTACATCAAAGGTTATTTGTTTAAATGTATAAAATATACAGTTTACTAAATTTTGACCTTCATACAATAGGTTTGGGTATGCACTGTGGTTGCTAACATTTTTTGAAAGGGTCAACTTGTAGCCGTAGATGACATTTCGGAGGCGAATTATTTTAGCTAAAGTATTTTCTTACTTGATACTTGGTTACACAAGGGCGCCGCTCCCATTAGGCAAATTACGCTAGTGCGTAAAAAATATTTCAGGAGGTATGGGTTTTTTTTTTCAATTAAAAAAGAAAAAAAAGAAGAAAATATTAAATAATAAATTTAATTAAATCGACCGTCATGAAGTTTAATTTAAGCGTAATATAATACCAGAAAAAGAATGGTGTTTCCATTTAGCCTCTAATAGTAATACGTCATTTTTTTTACACATGACGTCAAAACATATTGGTTGAGTGCCTAGGTGTGTTATGCTTTGCGATTGGATGTTACACTTTAACAACGCTGGTATTAACATATTGGCCGAGTGCCTAGATGTTTTACGTTATGCGATTGGATGTTACACTTATAACAACGCTGCCGGTATTAAAAAATTGGCACATCATCAGTGTTTTACATCTGTGCGTAAAGTAACAGTTCACACACTGTAGCCAGTAACCTATCGGCAATTTAACTAAAATAAAATTCCAAAATGAGCAAACGTAAGAAAACGCCACAATGTTCCACGTTGGATTCATATTTTGCACCCTGTTCATCAAAAAAATCAACAACACAATCACAAAGTGATGACAATAAGGTAGTTCTACCTGTCACTGTGTGCACCCCACAGAGTTCCACGGAGGACCCCGTCATGTCTTCCACTGTCTCAGAGTCGGAAACTAGTCAGTCTGACCCATCCAGCATTGCCACTGAACCACCAGAAATTCAAAAAATAGGACAAGTGGATATTTCGAAGTTTCTTGATAGAACCAGCGCGAAAACGGACACAGACAGACGATATATAGTTACGTACAAATTCAAGCCTGCACAAGGGTGGGAACCTCCGTTACGACAGTGTGGAAAACAGTTGAGGCGGGCTCATTTCATTTCTTATTCAGTGGGGAAAAGTACCGCACGATCCAATACTGCCCTACATTGGATGGTGCACTGTGTACGGTCTGTGTAGCATTTGGGAATAAATCCAACGTTCTCACATCTAAACCTTTAACAGACTGGAGCAATGGCAATCGAATTGTTGATTTGCACTTACAGTCTGAGGATCACAAATCAGCAGTTATAAAAGCTGCATGTTTCAGCGCTGTCAGCATGCAGGCAGACAATTCAATTGCTGTACGACTGTCAACAGCATATAAAGACAAACTGGAAAGAAATCGATCTGCATTATGTTCCATCATCAGGGTGATTCTTCTTTGTGGAAGACAAAATATACCACTACGTGGGAAAGTGGACGAGAGATCCAATTTCAATGCCATTATTCATACTATGGCAGAAAAAGATCTTTCGCTGAAGAAACATCTTGAAATGTCCGATGCCAGAGCGAGATATTTGAGTCATTCTATACAGAATGAGCTAATACAACTCTATGGCAAACAGATATCAGACGCCATATTACAGGACTGCAGGAATGCCCATTTTTTTCTTCAATTTTAGCTGATGAATCTGCAGATGTTTCAAATTCAGAGCAGGTAGCTCTCTGCATGCGGTATGTTCCCATCGAGGAGGGAAAACACATGGTCAGGGAGGAATTTATATCGTTTGTATCGACAAGAGATACAACGGGCGAAACTTTGACAAATATCATTACCGCGCAGTTGGAAAAGCTTGGCCTTAACATCCAGGACGTAGTGGCTCAGGGCTATGATTGAGCTGGTAATATGTCAGGAAATGTCAAAGGGGTACAAACCCGCATCAGAAATATAAACAATGATGCAGTGTATGTCCATTGCAAAAACCACCGGCTCAATCTGGCGATTTGTCGTTGTTGCAAAGTCCTGTTTGTCAGTCACATGTTTGACGTTGTTGGGGACATTCTGTACTTCATTACAGCATCTCCAAAGCGCCTCCAGGTATTCTTAAGTGGAAACCAGAACGGGAACAGACTCAAGCGACTGTGTCCCACTCGATGGTCGCAGCACGCAGAAAGCGTATCTGCATTCTTGAATAACTTTTCTACGATATCTGACACTTTGGTCGAACTTCAAGGTGATAGTGACACGAAAACTCGCAGTGACGCCATGTCATACGACAGGGCAATCCATTGCTTTGAGTTCGTCATAGCTCTGTTCTGTGTGACTGGACCGCTTGATTATTTAACCCCATTGGCAAACACCATGCAGACGCCATCATATGATCTAGTCAGGGCGTCCATGTACGCATACACTGTCATCGAACTGCTCAATAAAAAACGAAACGAAACGAGTTACTTTGATGAGATTTGGGACTCTGCCACAACCCTAGCCACTGACAACAGTATTGCTGTTCAGCGGCCGCGTGTTGCTGCGAGACAAACTACCAGAACCCGTGTGCCAGCTAACTCAGATAAAGAGTACTGGAAACTCAATCTGTTCACACCGTTCATGGACCACCTCATAGTGGAGTTGACAGAGGCTGGCTAATCCTTTGCCACGACTGAAAGCCCAATATCTCCTCCCTGACAAGCTGGCGGATTTGTCGCCTGATGTGTGGAATGAGATCAAGGGTGCATACAGCAGATTTATTGCAGCTGACGAAACCGCGTTTTTTAGACCGCGAGTTGGAACTGTGGAAAACTGGCATTGACACCATGTGTATCCGGGCCACAGATATATGCGATGTCCTTGATTGCGCTGTTGACTTATACCCAAATCTGTACAAGATTTTAAAAGTTCTTCTGACAATGCCAGTTTCAACAGCATCGGCTGAACGGTCGTTCAGCTGCATGCGCCGTCTAAAGACGTATCTGCGAAACACCATGTCCGATGACAGACTCACTGGCCTGGCACTTATGCATGTCCACAGAGAACGGTGCGTAAAACCAGAAACGGTATTGAGAGATTTTGACGCAACAGGTGACAGGCGCATATCGCTTGCATTCCACAATGATTAATCATACATAATAATAGTGTAATGTATACACAACGCCAATAGTTTAGCACCACTTTGATACTGGTCGCTATATAAACAAACTAGATAACGCCAAGTGAATCATTGAAAACTGCTGAGCAAAAACTACCAAACAAATACGTCGCGAACAGGGTCTCGATCTTCGTCTCTCTATCACCAATGGGTCTATAACGACCAAAATTTACGACAAGAGGGACGACTTTAACTTTAGCATTGTTGATTATCCACATTTGGATGGAGATGTACCCCGTGCTACATCTTATGGGGTATACATCTCCCAGCTTATGCGTTGCGCTAGAGCTTCTAGCAATGTTGAAGACTTCAATGATCGGAATATGGTAATCACTTCTAAACTCATGCAACAAGATTAACGTTTCCACAAGCTTCGTAAATCATTCTCTAAGTTTTACAACCGTAATAGTGACATTGTCCTTAAATATAATTGCAATATGAAAACACTTTTGCGGTCTGGAATTACCCACCGACAATTTTATGGTGACGTGATCTACAAACTTCGTAAAATTAAGGGTAGTCGTTCATTTTCTGATAAATTCAAACAAATTATAATAGAGAATGTGTTCACCGACACTACGACCCCTCCATTTTGCAGCGTACTGCTGGGCTGGTCATCGACAGAACAGTTGATTCATTTTTGAGGGATCTGTTTTGTGGTGCCTCTGTTGCATTTTGTGTTATTTTCTTGTTTTTTTGTGTACTTATTGAAATTCTTGGGGACCGTACACCGCTGCATTTTTTTTCCATGTTCAAGGCTCTGTGACCACCGCTGTACCCGTGCCGTAATTTTCTATAGTTGTTACTGTTATGTTAGTCCCGCTCATTGCCCCCCCCCCCCTTAGTATTTATTCCTATATTTGATTCCGTTCGTTCATCTGTGTCACAGACTGTGATGGCAGTAATGCTCAACTACCACCAGGGATCGGAAAATAATAACAGCATGCATTGATAGGAAGCACGTGAAGAATTTCTACAGCCGCCACACTGCACAAACTACGGTGGATGTATGTTCACTGGGTGTTGAACTTAAACTTAGATCGGTGCCAAGCTCTATATTTTGCTTAAATGTACTATTCATCTGGATGCAAAATATTGAAAAATATTGAAGACAATGGTGATTATAATACAGGAAATTCAATCACTGTTTCAAAAAAATTTCGGGGGGGGGGGCATGCCCCCGGGCCCCCCTAGCACACTCCTTCGCTACGCTCAGTCGACTCATTTTACTGATTAGCGTAAAAAAAATATGTGCCTGGCGGCGCCCCTTGCTTGGTAGACATAGCACTATGGCTTTACTACCGTTACAGCCACAGGCCTCAACGATAGCTACTGTAACGACTGATTTGAAGATTTTAAATTTGTCGATTATTGTCTAAATACGCGTCTAATGGTGCTAAACCAGCTGTGCAAAACCAGAAAGTATATTAAATAGCCTGTACGAGTTACAATGGGTGACTTGCCTATTACAGTAACGTGTTTATTGCTCCTTTTGTCCGACTACATAAAGTGTACAAAGTGTACATCGCTTCGGTCTCCATCTTGCCGAAGAATTTCCGGCAGAATAAATTAACTTCCGTAATTCTGTTTTTAGTCCGGCGCCAAAGGCCGATTTTGGGGCTTAACCTTGTTTTGAATACCTTTTTTTTTTATTACGGATTTTGCCTATGTAGACTTTCTAGTTTTAGAATCCAACTGATGACAACCTGTTACCCTTGAGCATTTGGAGAAATCTGCATAAATTCAAGATGGCGGCCACCTAGATATATTGTGCAATATAATTGCATGCACAGGAGGAAATTAAACCATCTAAGAGAGTCTAATGAATGTATTAACGTGCTGACACAAATGGGCAACTTTAAAATTCAATTCCTTAACTGCATATGAAAAAAATCCAAGATGGCCGCCAAATGTGACTATTGTACATACTTTCATTAATTCGTCATATCAAAGAATATACGTTTTGTTTAAGTATGTGTTTATTAAAACAATGAATGTGTGTTTTTTTTGTAACTTTGATGTGAAATTATATACTAAGCTATATAGCAGAAGTCCAAGATGGCACCCATATATGAATATATTACAATGTACTTGCAACCGTATCTGGAAATAAGAAACACTATATACTTGCAATCGGACCCCATATCAGAGCGAATGTGTATACCAATATTGTATTTAGGTTTATATTATTCCAATACAACTAACTTGTGTACTCGTATGTAATTACACTCGGATACTACACCTAATACATAAGTAGACACAATCCTGGTATTAAGTCACAGATAACTTTTTTACCTTGATATACACCATTAGACAGCATCGGCAATAACCTTGATATACACCATTAGACAGCATCGGCAATAACGTAAGACTAATATAGCCGCCGGATATGAATATAATACATTATAATAGTAATACAATTATAAGATTTAAAATCGTGCATTCATTTAGATAGTTTCGATATTGTTTTGTCTTGTCTCGCAATTCCATAGCAGCATTCATACTTCTATTGTTGGCAGGGAGATATATTGTACTTTACAATATACTTCAAGGACTTCTTAATTTGTAAAATACCAAATGTCGTCGATTATATCATTGGCTCCAAAAAAAAAAAAAAATGCTCAATGTGATTTACTGTGCAACATCGCAAGAAATGGCTCCTCTAGGTAGCGTCATTAACAACATGAGTGTCTGAATATAGCAATTGAACAAGTACAAATGGATGATACGTCTATATATTTCTGTCACAATCGTTGACTATGTACAATAGCATAAGCCATCCAGTAGCTGATTCCAGTTTCTGGCTACCATTACGTGCTTTCAACCTACTTAGTACAACCACTTAGGACTCCCGCTGATATTATTGCGTGTTTCGGTCACATGTTTTCTTTCTGTGAAAGTATTCAGTTTCCACAAAGCGGCTGTATGTACATGATTGTTGATGTAAAACATTTTAATATCACTTATTACTTTGTAAGCTGCAAGTAATTGATGTGTTTTCAGACCACTATCGCCGATGTAGAGCAACATATTTATATGATGAGGTAATGTATGTACACCGATTTTCTCTTTGTATTGTTTCAAAGATAAGCAATACAAATGCTTTATTTTTGTTGAATAATGATTGTGTAGTTATATGCCATTAAATGAGTTGTACTTGTTTAAACATGAGACAAAATTGATATATATGATATGATATGTAAAAACTAATAAGACATGACTCCGTCAGTATACGTAAATGTGGAACAAAGAAATCAACCTTAATCACAACTATAATAATTCCGAGAAGAACAATCTGCTGTTTTATGTTGGGACTGTTGGGGAATAGTTGTTGTCCATGTATACTGCATCTCTAGAGCCTCCATTATCCATATATTTATTTCCTTTGAAATTTAATATTTTAATCATTACACGATATAATTGTCATTGCGAGGTAATTTATCTTTATATATACGTCTGCCATGTATATAAGTATCTAATATTGCAGATATGTTTACTTATAATCCTAGTAATTATATGCAATTGGTTCAATATAAGGCAACATTATTTTCATATTTGGCGGCCATCTATGATTTCTGCTATTGGTAGTTATTTAATTATATTCCTAAGTTGGTAAAAGCGTTCATAGTATACATAACGTCAGTACTTGTATTCCAATTTACTACGATATGACACCCATGTGCAATTATATACATGTACGTAATTATTATTCTCTGTGATGATCGTCATGGGATAATTTCTGTAATTTCTTGGACTTTCGCTCTTCACAAATGTGTCTAATTATGTATCAAATTTACTATAAGCGCTTATCATGTCAATATATCCAAGATTAGTATACATGTTGTTTTCATATGGAGTGTACGTGGGAGCAGTTATATGCAAAATATCATGTTACGTTTGGCGGCCATGTTGGATTTTTACCATTTAACAATGAATTGAAATTTAGTGTTGATCACTTATCTCGATAAGTCATGTAAATCCACTTTATGCTGTTAATGTATGCTAATACCTCATGTGGAAACAACTATATGACACACTATAACTGTTTGACATCCATTTTCGATGTATGCAAATTTCTCAGAACGATCAAAGATGACATAGTGCCGACTGTCGGATTCTTCATGTTGATGATCTGGGCAATCCAAATCGCCAATAAAAAACCTGTTTTATTCAAAATAAAGTTAAGCTCCTGCATGGAACGTTCCATACACTTGGCTGCCAGACTATCTGACATCTGAGCGGGAAACCCCCACATACGTCAATCGATTTCATTGGTCGGTTACTTTGCAGATTTCCGATATTTACCTCGGAAAGAAAATGGCGACGGTGATAAACTGAAAGTGTTATGCACGCTGTTTTGCAAAGAAATGTTGAGAAATAACTAGTAAGGAACGTAGTTGCATATAAAATATGAATGAAATTCGGTGTAATAATATTATTTAAACGTATTGTCAGATGATTTCGGTATCGTACAGTTCACGAAGTGTCAAAATTATGCGCGTATTCGTGTCGAATATTCGAGTTTCGATTTCGCTATGTGACGCAACGGAATGGAAGCCAGTCTCTATAGCAAAGTAAATAAGAAAAGTCAGATAATGAAAAATAGAAGTTAAACATAATATAGAGACATGACATGTTAGTTTAAATACTTGGGGTCCAGTGTATCGCCACATATATTCAGGGGTTGCAGGGGAAATAACTGGGTCAACAAACCGGGAAATACCACTGCAGACGGGGAATGTCAGGTGGAACAGCGTCTGTAATGATACACAAATCACTATGTCTATCTTCAACAAGGAACACCGGCAGAATAGCCAACATTTACAGGTACACAAGGAATACGCACATAATGCCTACGTCATAGGCTGGACGAGTCCAGTTCATGTGCATGTAGCACAGGTACCTGTAACGAGAAACACCACATAGCTAATGCTGTGGGAGTCTTTATGATTTATTTCCAATCCACAACAATATATACATGTTCATATTTTACATCTATACAATATTTAATACTATTGTCTTCCCAATTGTATGGTTGAATTTTGTAATCGTGTTCTCCTGTATTAGTGGAGTTTAGTATTAAAATAGATTCGTCACAAGGTTGTACTAAAACAAATGGCGTAAACACTGAACAAGGGAGTTCACCCTCTTCATTCCAAACCACAAATCCCCGCGCTGTTTTTTTCCTACATGTATACATAGAGCATCGCCTTTCACGACAGTTTTTATATGTTATCTTCCTTGAGATAGCATATTATGTCACGCACATTTCTATAGGGGCAGCCATATTGTCGTGCTACACCTAAACGACGAGTGCGACCAAGAAAATAGTGCCATGTGCCATCTTATCCCAAGGCATTTTGGTCTGTCTTGCTCTGTATCTAAAGCTATATACTATTCTCTATAGTTTTCACAGTTTTGGGCTTAGTTTATCACCTACATTTTGGAACATACGAATCAAGACATTTCGTGCGTATGAATACAGCAGCTATATATTTATATGTTATCTCCCTTGACATAGCATATTGTGTCACGCAAATTTCTATGGGCGCAGCCATTAATCGTGCATCGCCTAAAGGGCGAGTACGACCAAGAAAATAGTGCCCTGTGCCAACTTATCCTATGGCGTTTTGATCTGTCTTGCTTTGTATATAAACCTCTACATATACTATCCTCTATAGTTTTCACAGTTTTGTGCTCAGTTTATCAATTAAATTCTTTAATATACTAATTAAGACATTTCGTGCGTATGAATACAGCAGCTATTATCTTTAGGTCTCAAGGGACAGTACGTACGGAGCTAGCTACAACAAATAGCCTCCAATATGTTATCTACGGCTACAATTTGACCCATTCAAAAATGTCAGAATTTAGCTAACTGTATATCTTATTCCTTTAAGCAAATACTATTTGATGTAGAACTTGTAAATTGCCAAAAATAATAGAACAGGGAAATCATTTTCCCCATGGAATCCATCTTTTCTCTAGTTGTTGTTCAACATTCAACATAACGAAATGAAGCTTTTTTAAATTTACAATATATACATGTAAATGTCAGATAAACACCTTGAGACGGTAAATTAACCAATTTCTGCATGTGTATGTTATTTATTAATTATTTATTGACACAGCTTTGACAGTTTTATATCGCTAACATATCAAACACGCCAGATAACCAATTGCAAATATCACTCTTCAATGCGTTACATTAAAGCGATAGGGTTAAATTGCTACGCTCTCGAGAGGTATGAAGAGGGGTAGCAATTTTTTTGTTTCTAGTACGGAGTTAGCAGTAAAAAGTTGGGGGCTGGGTGTGAACGATTTTCTATATATTTCAGTACTGACCCTGCAAGTTACACCGGTGTTATTTACAAAGTTAACTTACCCCACACACCGATCAGTTTTTGTGGAGATAACATATGTCAGTACATTCAGTACTTTGATTATATTGCCTGATGATCTGCCGGACACCACGCACCGCATCTGACATACCGATGCTGTGTATTGATGAATAGTTAGTGGATTCAGAGCCGCCGGAAACCACTCGGCATACCTGACACACCGATGCTATCACGGTGTATTGAGGGATTATTATTTCCTGCGCTGTTGATTAGATCCAGCCGCTACTTTTTCAGCTCATTCTCTTCCAGGCACAAACGTAGGATCATCTAGTATTGTAATGTTGGTTGATTGTCGTCGGTGCGATGGTGTGGGTGTTTGGTCAATAATATTAATTGTGTTGTTGTCATACACGGTGAAACAATCGTTTGAATAGTTTATTGATGTAGCTGTGTGCCAGACATCAGCATTGTGGGTGTCTTCATAAACATTCAGTTAATAGGTCTTTATTATTTGAACATATAATTGATTGATGCTGACCATCAAATTTAATTCTTACATTCTAAATATATATTAGATCGGAAGAGTTTCGGGTGTGCGAGGCCATGTACACGCCCACGTGTTTTCAAATTGATTCATGTAGTACAACAACAATGGCGGATCCCTGATCTCGTATGAACTGTTTAACATGTGACACACATATTTCCTGTGTTGAGTGTCATATCTGTCAAAATACAAACAGCTTTATTTGTGTACTTGTTTCTGATTATTATCAAAATACATGTAAAGTGTGCGAAGCCATGGACACTGGCTATATTTATTTTATGTAGATATTATATTCTGATTTTGGGATTAACCTTCTATCCATACACATGTACTATGGGATTTGACCCTGTTAACCGACCTAAAATGACTTTAACTGATGATAAGCCATTAAACATCATTATATAAATAAATACATAAACAATAAGTGCTAATAATCTTGTCGAGCAAACCTAGTTTCAATACTTTCAGTACTTTGATTATATGTTATTTCCTTTGAACACAGTGTATTTGCTGGTGCAATAGAAAATATGCAACATTCAGTCTCTAGTTCCGCAAGTGATCAGTTTTTGTAGAGATACCATAGTTCAGTACTTTCAGTACTTTGATTACCTCTACAAATTACACGTAGCCTGAGGTGAACTGAAAACCGTACACTACATTTGTTTAGACTGTAGAAATGGTAATGCGGGCGAAGATTGTAAACATTAAGTAAAATACCAAAAGAAAATGGAACGCAGTACGACAGTTTGTTGTCCTCTGAAAATTGACTGTGCACTACATGTTCACATTCACAAGAGCATTTAACAGACCAGTCAAGGAAATGGCGGAAAGTGTAACCTCGTAACGATATTATTTTGTTTTGGTATTTATTTATTAGCAACGTTTGACGTCTAAGATGTGATGCTGTGATATAGTAATAATGTGAATATACGAACAATAGAGAACAGTCTAAATGTTATGTTATTAGAATATCGCGTCAATCTCATGCATGAGTAAATAAAAGATACGATATTCGTCAAGCTTTTTCCAGTCCATGGTCTAGCGCTGGGGTGCATTTTATTCGTTATTTTGGAGTACTCCGAACAGCTTATATGCATCAGTTTAAAATCGGCCTTTGTAGGCGCCCGTATTATCAGTAATTCTCCGCATGGAGGTGCACATGGCCCAAATATCCTCGATGTCATACTTACATAGGATAGCCAACTTCGTGTTTCACCGTCGCCATGCATGGTAAATGTCTATTCCGTACATTTACATCGTCTTCGTCGTACAGAATGCATGTGCAATTGTCGATGTCTCGTACGTACATACATACTTTTGCTCGTCTGGCTTCCGGGTGTCTCCTCCGTACTGTGGTGATTTTCTTTTGCTAAGCCTAAGGTACATATTCGGAAAGAGCATCACTCAATGATATAATATCAAGTGACAGATTCCAAATTCATCCAGAACTTACCGTATGCGAGCTCAGCAAAGACCGTCCTCTCGCTTCGTTTTCAAAATGTTCACGTTTTTCGGTCGGCTTCGTTCCTGCTTTATATTAGCGAGAGATGGACCCTGAAAAGAGAGCAACCGATGGTTAAGACAAGATTTATACACTTGATTATTACGTTTAGTTCGTGATGTTTTGCTAGTTTTAAAGGGGAAACAGTAAACATTGAAGCACCGACCTGTCACGGTTTTCCATGCCCGCCATATTGTGGGTGTCTCCATTTAATGGCCCGTACAGCATACAAAACAGTGTATCAAGCCGTGGGTTTGTCATGTCTGATCTTTCTATGGCTGGAATTTCAGCCTCAATCCCATCCCAGTCTAGTTTCCCGACTGATTATTCTCGGCCGGTTTGAAGGGAAATCGTCTAATAAAATGGCCTACGTTTTTTGTGTAATAGTTACACACTATATTCTGGGCGTAACCAGTAGGGTTAGGCTTTTTCCAAGAAATACTCGAATTTACTGGCCCGTAATTCGGATTTCTTGTATCGATAGTTGGGTAATTGTAGTCAGTCACTGGGTTTCTATACTCATATGCCCAGTAGTAGTATATAGGGAGTCAAAATGATACCACCTACGTTGGTATCGTTTCCACCCCTCTACACTACCCCCACCACCCCCGAAAAATCAAAAATTGGTTAACGAGGAAATTGTCTCCCACCACCCCCGAGAAATTCAAAGATTGGTGTCATAAATACATCATGTTTTCCCGACAGCAAATTTATGAATTTTTGAGAAAATAATTAATGCAATACAATTCACCGATTGGATGTGCCCACGAGTGATAGTTTATATTCCAACACCCCATTTTTTCTCCTCCAATATAGCTAATTTATTTCGCAGATCAGCAACTAATTCTACCAACTCTAGTCTACCACGTTCACCTTTAGCCACCTGACAGCGTAGTTGCTTATGTCTACAAAGAGTTTGGGCACTAACGAATTTACAAGGGCATCTGGGGCATTGAAATTGTGGGGGGGCACAAGGAAACTTTCTACGTCTCGCTAGGTGCCTTCGTAGATAGTCTTTACGCGTAAACGTTTTACAACAAGTCTCACACTCCATTATATATATGTATATGTATATGTTTATATTCAATTGGTCGTGAAAAAAACATAATGTTTTCACGACCAATTGAACAGATAAATTTCATAGGCTATATTACAGAAAATATGATAACGCCAGAAATAGAAAGTTTGAGAAGAGAAGCCGAATCTCTAGGGATTACTTATAGTACACGGTTGAGAGTTAGGGGGTTGACAAAGCTGATAAATACCACAAAGAATGAGGCGTTTATGAAGCGGTTTACCCGCGCCTATAAAAGAGGGGCATTTAAAGACCTCTCACTAGCGGAGGAAGTTGGTAACAGAATTCAAAAAGAAAGTATTGCGGAGCTAAGGGCTAGTGTAATTAATTCTAAAGAATTACCTTCAAGCACGTCTCAAATTAGACACACAGGTGACCAAATACCAAATAAAAGATCTATAGTTCGCTCGATAGTGGAAAAAGGTGAAGAAATATTGGGGGCTCACGATGAAACATTGGAAAAGGTAGAAAATGGAAGACGGGTAGTTACATTATCCTTTCGTAAAAACATTAACATTAACGAGTCTGAACGCATTGTCCGATAAACTCGCTCCGTATCTAACAACCATTTTTTATTTGAGATATTCATATTCTTACAAGCTAGAACATATGGAGGAAATTAAAAAAAAAATGGAAAACCTGTAACTATAATAATGCACAAAAATCTCGGTGGTAGCGAACCACTATCATCAATGAAAACCGTTAAAAAATGGCTGTCAGATAAGGAGCAAACACGAATAATGTCCGATAAAATAGACAGACCGAATACAAAGTGGAAGTTGTAAGATGGGTTAGAGGTTTTCGTAAAGCTAATACAGGGTAGTAAGGGAATAGATTTGGGACTCATACAATCCAAAGAAGCGGCAGGAGGAGAACTTCCAGAATGGCTGAAGAATAAAAAAGGTATGTATTCTTTAGATAAGTATAATAACGACCTTTGTCTGTTCAGGTGTCTAGCTATGCATATGACAGATAAAAGACCCGAAAGATGTACAGAAAAGGCGAAAGAACTTAGTAAGCAATATTTTGGTAGTAATGTGGTTTCACCAATTCCTTTTTCAGATCTGAAAAAGGTTGAAGAGTTTTTTAAAATCGGTATAGAAGTATATCAACCCACCGAATGTAATGTATGGTGGTTGAAAAAGGTACCAGCGCACTATAGGCAATAGGTAATAAACCAATGACAATAGGACTGTTTAATAATCACGCATTTCTGATAAAAAACCTTAAAAACCTATCTAAAATTTACGCCTGCGATAATTGCAAGCAGAAATTCACGAAAGCGAGTAATATGAAGAGACACGGACCAACATGTATGAGAGGTGAGACAAAAGTAATATGTGATGGTAATTTATTTAGAGCGCCCGCGTTCGTCGTTCGAGAAAGCGTTCTACCCAAAAAGTTCTAACAGTTATGGGGCGATCGATTGGATGTACTCTGTGGAAAAGCGCGAGGGAATTCACATTCACCACGAACAGTGTGGACACGGGGGTGAAAGATGGATTTTAGGAGAGTCTCCGTGATGGATACTGTCCAGAAACCAATACCGTATATCAATATCACAGTTGTTACTGGCACGGGTGTGAGATTCATGCAAAGCATAGAAAAGAAGAACGCGCATCCACTATGAGAAGAGATACATTTATTAGAAGAAGCAAAGAATTCAACCTAGTAGTTATGTGGGAATGCGAATTTCAAAGAACGGGTAAAGACATAAAGATCGGTTGCGACACTACTCTTTATCCATATCAGATAGTATACGATTTTGAGGCGTATCTCCAGCCAGAAGTTGAAACTAACGGTAATAGTTTAGAGTACGAAGCCGAGCACGTTCCGGTAAGCGTTAGTATAGGAGATAATTTCTCAGGGACAGTAACTCATATTTGTGATAAAGATCCCGCAAAACTTATAGAAAAATTCGTAGAAGATTTGAAAGTCAGGGGAAAAGCTATAAGAGAAGAAGTGTGGTCAAGATATAGGTTTAATACAGAACATTTACGTAAAAACCAAATCGCCAAGATCGAACAGTGGATAGAGCAAGTACCGGTTATAGGTTTTAACAGCAGTAAGTACGATATAAACTTAATAAAGAAATACCTAGTAGGCGAACTGGCATCAACAACAAAGAAAGTAATGGTCGGAAAACGTGCAAACGCAACAATATTTCTATATTTACTCCAGAGTTTAGATTCTTGATGTAATACTTTATCTAGGACCTGGTGTAAGTTATGATAGTTGGATAAAAGCCTACGAATGCAAAGGACAGAAATCTTTCTTTCCTTATGAGCGGTTCGATTCTCCAGACAAACTGGATTACCCCAGGACTACCGGATATAGAGAATTGGTATTCCAAACTATCTGGGAAAATGTTAATAGATGAAACAGAATTAAGTAAATGTCGTAGAATTTTCGAAGAAAATAATATGAAAACTTTAGATTGGTTGAAATATTATAACGATTTAGATGTAGCACCGTTCCTAGAAGCGGTGGAAAAAATGTGTGAATTTTATAAACACAGAGGTGTGGATATTTTCAAAGATGCGGTAACACTACCTGGAGTAGCTATACAATATTTATTGAGAGGAACCATTAAAGAACAAAAATCTATACCGGAGGATGCTCTATATGCACCAAAAGAAGAAACATACGAAATGATGAAGGACGCTCTAGTTGGCGGTCCATCAATAGTATTTACACGATATGCAGAAGCTGGTGTTTCAAATATTAGATCTAATTCCACAGGAATTAACAAACCTTGCAAGGCTGTTTTGGGGTACGATGCAAACGCGTTATATTTATCTACGTTAAATAAAGAGATGCCGTGTGGGAGAGAAACTATACACCATATAGATACCCCACAATAACCCTAAATTTATTAAAAAGTTTTGTAAAAGAGTTTTATCTGGAGACTGGTTTGGGTTTGCGGAGGTGGATATAGAAGTTCCACACAACTTAAAAGATAAGTTTTCTGAAATGTCCCCAATATTTATAAACAGAGAAGTAGAGGTTGATGAAGTTCCCACACACATGTTAAAATATTTAAACGATACTGGCCGAACAAGAGGAGAGGAAAAAAAAATTGGTGGGATCTATGACCGCCACTAAAGTATTGCTGTACGCGCCACTGTTGAAATGGTATTTAAAACACGGCTAGAAATAAATAACTGGAGTTCATCGTGTTATAGATTATATTAGCGGAAAACCATTCGAATGTTCGCAAAAGAAGTTACAGCCGCAAGACGAACAGGCGATGTAGAACCAAATAAGAAACCAGTAGCCGACATAATGAAATTATTAGGAAACTCCTGTTGTGGAAAAATGATAGAGGCAACGGAGAGACATTTAAATACGACATATACACAAAACGAAACCTGTGTTGACAAAGCATTAAGATCTGCATTCTTTGACGATTTGGAAGAGATAGGAGATGCGTACGAAATATCTTCAAGAAAACCCAGGTGTGCGGTAAAGAGACCATTCCATTGTGGAATAGCGGTTTATCAACTAGCTAAATTGAGAATGTTGGAATTTTACTACGAATTTCTAGACAAATACGTAAAAAGAGAAGACTTTGAATAATACAGATGGATACTGATAGTATGTATATAGGAGTTAGTGGAAAAACGATAGAGGAATTGATTAGACCTAACTTACTAGACGAGTTTTAAAAATAAAAAAATAAATGGTTGGCTTGGGATAAATGGAGCGAAAGAGAGCCCGGACTTTTCAAAATGGAATTTAGCGGGGATAGGGCGATAGCGTTATATAGTAAGTGTTATTTCGTAGAAAAAAATTAATTTCACTAAAGATAATTTGGAACAAATAAAATTAATAAAAGCTCTGCGAAAGGAATGTCCAAGAGAACTAACAATTTAAATTGGGATAGATATAAACGAGTACTAAGTGAAACTACAGAAGATGGAAAACACATTATAGATGTAGCACAAAATAGAGGATTTAAAATGAAAGACGGCGTTATGAAAACGTACTGTCAACAAAAATTAGGACTCTCGGCATACTACGATAAAAGAAAACGACGCGTGTTACCAGACGGAATACATACAGAACATCTCTAAAGAATCTGACGATCCGGGGGTAGCTGGGTGTCAGAAGGCACCATAAGAAGTTCTTCGCGAACAAACCCTCGAGATGGCCCATCATCCAAATAGTAGAGCACGGGCTCATCAGGTTTGGTAATAGATCGATCTAGATGATATACATTGAGAGACCACACGGGATCAGTCGCGCGGCGGCTGCCACCTTCGAGCTCTCCCGGTTGATAGAGGTACCGGACGTCAATATCTGATGGAAGCCGCTGCTCCTCTAAACCAATGGGGTCGCCCGCGCGAGACGGCAGAGGGCTTGCTCGTCACCCTTTTAAAATTTTAAACTTGATAGCATCTACAGGCTTCTTACCTATCAATCTGGTCACCTCTCCGTTCAGTGCGGAGACCACGGCGGGCAGTCTGGCCACCCACTCGGTCGATCGCGAATGAGGGTCCTACAAGTTCTTTAGCGTATTGGTGTCCGAACAATCTCTCAGCCAGGGTTCGATTGAAGCGTTCCACGATTCCCTGGTCCCGGTGGATGTTGACGCGGCCGCGTCTGATAGAAACTTTATGCTTAGACAATAGATGAGAGGACCGCGCCCATGAACTCGCGGCCGGGATCGACCTGGAGAAGATTCGGCCATTTGAGAGGACTCCTCTTATATATTCGGGAAAGAGCCTCGGCCACCTCCTTAGACTCTTTATGGCCAACGGCTCAGCCCCCTTATAACGACTCGCTACGTCAACGATTGTCAGTGCGTACTTGTACTTCTTGCGACCGACGCGATCGTGAGGTAGAAACAGGAGATCCGCTTGGTGAACTTGGTTCGGCACCGGCACGTCGAATTTCGGGCGCGGAATATTGTGAGGCGCGGGTAAATATATCTGCCAGATGGCCTGCTTCTTGAGCCATTCCTTGACAGCGTTTTCTGAAACCTTGGTCGCCGCCGCGAGGCTCTTGATGGCCGCGAGTCCCTTCCAGTAGCGCGTGGGCTATAGTATGTATTCGACAGCTTGCGCATTAGTTTGGTATCAAGTTTGCGCGTGTTCATCGTATGCGAAGTATTCTAATATATCGGACAATCTCCAACATGCCCTCGCCAGTTCGTCCGGTAACTGCGTCGTTAATAATAAACCTTTGTTGGAAGTTTCGCTGCAGCCCCAATCGCGTTTGGGTTGGAACAGGAGAGGGGAATCTAACTCGGAGGAATCTAACATCCGCTTTGCGAAAAGGGTGGCCGCTTTTTCGTCCTCCCGCCACGTCTCGAGAGAATCTTGGGCCAGACGAATCATACTCTTTGCACCAGGTAAACGATGTTTTTGGCAGTGTAGCCTACATCGATCATAGCGTCATAAAGTTCGTCAACTAACATCGTTCTATATATATATAATAAAAAAAAAAGTAAATTAAAATTAAATTATTTTATATAGTAGCCGACGAGCCCAACCACACACCCATTCCCACGACGATGAACGCGATCTCGCGGTCCTTTTTGGCCTCTGACGGTACATAGAAATCTGAAAGTTGGGGCTCGGGATCCATTGGATCGAGACTTTTGTGCGGATATGCCAGCGCGTACTCGCGGTTGGCTTCTTCAACGTTCTGAAAAGAAAAGTTTGCGCGGCGTGATTTTCGCGGTGCAGCTCTTCGTTGACCCAGTCCAGATGGGCGTTTCGTTTTTGTCGACCACTTCTTTGCCTTTGCGCTATTGAGTTGTTCTACAGCTAAAACATGACGCTATCGCTCCTCATCCACGTTCGAGCTTTTCATTTTAGAGAATATAAAGTTGCTACGCTGAACACCAATGCGTTTACAAGCGCACCACCTACTATTACTGCGATTGAAGCCATTTATTTCCATATATTTAACTGGTAGAATTCCAGCTTTAACTAGATAATCTCGGGTCCAAACTGCGGCCGCTACATCTAAGGTCGCGAGCCCTACGTCTCTCACAGTAAAGTCCAATTTGGGAGCGGTTCCTCCTAGGCCATCTTTGATAGTCGAGCATACCCGATACTGAAACCCGATATCACCACGGCGTGATAAAGCGCATTCACTAACATTTTACCATCTTGTTCAGCCATTGTTATAATTATTGCATATAAAATGGGTCGCGATCAATGAAATTTAAATGGGGCGCATCCAAATTCAACATTGTTGATGATTGGTGTTTCTTCTGAACACTGGCTGGTTGTTTTTCCAATCGGGATTGGTGTAATAGGGGGTATTTCCACACCCACACGGCACCAACAACTGCCAGACTACCACCAACAAACTAACTCCAATTCGTGAATTGGGGTTCAGTCCAACTCCAACGGGAGTTGGTATTGGGTGACAAATTCAAAGAATTTGGGTGTGCTTCTAATTTGTGAATTTGGGGTGTTGTTGCACTCAACCCAATCGGGATTGAAGTTGAACCCGATTGCTCTGTCTTCAGATGTTTTGCTGTCTCCGTCCCCGATTGCAACGACTGTTTAGCCTCTCGAAGCTCGGCGAGTATTTTATCTTGTTTAACTTTTCGGGTGGCAGCCGCCGCCCGCCCAGCTGCCTGTCTTTTGGGATTGTTTATATCGGTATGTCATCCAGTGGCGGAGTAACACTCTGGTTCGATTGTGTTGGAGCAATCTGGTTCAACTCCGTCACTCTCGTGGGTGTGTCTTGTGTCATCATTTTCAGGGCTTATAGTTCGTGGGCATATATGTCCAAATTGACAGTGTTTACCCGTGGTCAACGCGGTTGTCAGCGGAGCTAAGTACATTCCAAACTTGTGATAAATTGAGCAGCAGGCTGTTCTAAGAGTGTGACCTATAAAAGGGTCAGTCTCTAGATCATCAATCAACAACGGTGTTTGGTATAGGGAGAAGTATGCTAACGGCGGTTGCGTACAAATGAATAGCCGCCGATCCGAGAGTTTTTGTCATCTCCGCTCCCAATTTGGATTCGTATCGCGCATACATTTTATCGATCTCCGCATCTGACATCTTATCCACCTGAAAAACTGAGAGACGCCTACCGAGATAATGCTCCGATTGTCCCCCCAGCAACCAGTGCAGCTAGCCGCTCTCGTCGCGCCGCATTTTCATTTTTATTCGGAGTCGTTGCACTCAACCCAATACCAACCCCCGATTCCGATTGCTCTGTCGGATCATTATTGTTGGCAGTCGGAGTTGAGGTTTCTTCTATTAGCTGATCGAGAAGTTCGTCGCAGTTCATTTTTCTTAATTTTTTCAAAATTAGTAATTTAACTATTCTAACAAGTCTCATCACTTTAACATATTGCCAAGCGCACCACCCGATACTTATGATCACCATTATGCTCGCAACAAAGCTCGCAGCGAAGCACCAAATTGTTAACATTGTTAACCATTGTTCAGCATTTGTTCAACATTTGTTAAGCATTTGTTCAACATTTGTTAAGCATTTGTTCAGCATTTGTTCAGCATTGTTCAGCAATTGCTAAATTAATTGTTAAGCATTTACTTGGCAGTTACTAATTTTCTTAAAATTAAGCGTTAAGTAATTTCTTAATTAATTGATAACTTCGTAAGCAGTTGGTTGATCAGTCTTTAGCAAAAGCTTGGCGTCCTTAGTTTCCGAAAGCATCTGTCGAACCTCCAGGCGCTCCTCGCGCGTTGGGATAACGTCATTCTCTCGAAGACAGTCATCGAATGATTCTCGGTCCTTGCAGTGAAAGAGGGCGACCAATTTCGTTTGCTCGCGCGAGATCCTTGAGGACGGCGTTTGTATTTTTGAGTGGAGATCCATACGTTTTTGCCTCGCATGGCGGCCTGAAAATGCGAGCTCTGAGAGCATGTCCTTCTTTTGGTCATCGCCGCCTTGGCTGAGCAATCATCAATCACGTATAGGGTGGGCTCACCCTGGAATTTTTGGTATAAACCACGCAACCAATCGTGAAGCCTATCACCGGGGTCAATAACGTATACCTCAGTGTCGGTCCATATCCACGGGCGCCGCTGATAAGTATCGTTGTGCCGCACAGTGGGACACAGGATCACAATATGACGAAAGGCATCGCGGTAGGAGCCCTCGAGCAAGTCTAGGATGAAAACCGTTTTTCCACATCCTGTCTGCCCACCCATATTATGGCAGAGTGGGCATCTCCAATCGTGAATTGGTATTGATTGTTAATTTTCTTAAAATTAATTAATAAATCGTTAGATGATTTTTTTATTAAATCAGTAGAGTGCTGAGACGTATCGGCCATCTTCGATGTTGAGTTGTGCGTCGGTAATTATATATAAGTACACGTTCAATGGCCCATTTCCATCCGCCTCTTTGGTTATCTGGATCGTCACACCCTCGCTGGCGTTCTCAACTTGGCGTCCGCTACCGTGTATTTGGTCGTCGTCGCTGGCTCGCATGTCTAGCCATAGCGCGTAATTGGTATTCAGAAACTCCGCGAGGGAGACGGCCGAGAGCTGCAGGTCTTTGGCAACCGCGGCAACCTCCGGGGAGCGCTTGGAGCCGGCAGCAAACTGCTTTCTTACTTCGTCCCACTGCTGGTGCGCGCGAAGACCCACGCTGTAGAGTTGATTGGGTACTCCTCGATCGTCACCTCTACCTTCGTGATTTTGGGGTTATAGAATTTGTCGGTTTTTCTAACACCGAACGCGAACCGAGCCTCCTCGAACAGCATCAGTATACCTTTCATCGAGCGGGCGGGTACGTTGACGTTAATATTCCACAATGTGTCGCCTTTGTCTTTCGTCATCTTGCGATGGCGAAGAACTCGGTCGTAAAGTATGGCAACGCGCCCGGCGTACTGGGTTCTGATCAATCGCGCGAGTTCGGGCATCGTGACCATGTCGTACTCCAGCGAAACATTATCGATCGAATACGTCGATAACAGTCGCTGTTATGAGAACTCGGCCGTAGTCGTTGAAACGTTAGTTCGTATTCGAGGCAGTCAGCCAAAGCGCTCTGATAGTAGGGCATGTGACTCTCCAGCAACTCAAAGTCGAGCGTAATGTAGAAGCGGTTGCCGTAAGCGCCAGCGACCGCATTGTCACTCGCATTGTTATCTGCCTTGTTAGCAGCCCCGATTCTAAGTCTGGTTACGTTCTTATTTTTGCTGGTGTCAATACCCTGATAGACGGCGTTTTCGCGCTCTTGTGCCGTCTTCCACAGTCCTGATAGCAATGGTAGACGTCGCTGTCGTCGATCGACATCACCTTCATTACCAGAAAATCTTTATCATAGTCTTCTTGACTATGGCGCGACTCAGGTTCTGAACGACGGTTCGGTCCGCGTCCGTCGACGTTAGCGAAATATTGAAAGCGAGGCGAACAGTACGCGGCACAATGACGTCGTGAGTTCCGAGGTTGGGGAAGCGGACTAAGAGCTGCTGGTTCTGGTCGATCGTCGATGGGTTGTTCGTAATAACGACACTCTGTCTCACGCCTTTTGCCCCGAGGGGCTCACGCAGTCTGCGGTATGGATTGAGTTTGCGACCGTATTGACTCGAAGACATAATTAATTTTATTGAAACTATTAAACCTGTATTGTTTTGTCTTTAATATAATAATAATTATTAAAGATGGCTGGTCTCGATATTGGCATGGACGAATTCGATCGCACTACGGGCGACCGAGACGATTACCTCGATGATGATGATGATATCAATCCATATAGCCGCGGAGAGGGCTTGGACGGTGATGAGGATGAAACGACCTTCATAGAGCACCCACCCGAGGCGAGTACATATTTCGAAACGTGGAAGGACCAACCCAAAACTCCGGCATGGGCGGGCGGTTACGAGATTCCTGCGGGGATCTCCGAGGGTGAGCTGGCGTCTCTCGAGGAAACGGATACTCTGGTGAAACGGTGGGAGAGTATAGTGTCTCTACACGGCATCAAGGCCAAGTTGGAGTTCCGCAGCACTAAAAGAGGAGACCTGTGGGTTAAATGGGGCAATAGCTGGAAGTTGCTGACGTACAAGAACGACCCAACGAAGTTCCTCAGCACCTCTTCATTGAACCGATATGGAGCACCCCTCCAACGAGCTCTCGGAGTGATCGACGACATTCGGGCGCCGCTGCCTACAAAAATGATAAAAACCTTTCAGGCTACCGACAAAACGCTGGCGAAGACGGCCGCCACTATAGAAACGATCGAGCTCAGCGAGATCCGTCGCGTAGCCACCGACGTTATTAACACGATTGAAACCACGGTCAACGAAATAAACGGCACGAAGTTTGACCCACCGTTACCTCTTCGCGAACTCCCGGGGACTCGATAAGGTTCTGCAAACAACTCGGGGCGAACTAGTCAATAACCTCTCAAACTCTCAGCGCTGGACAAACATATCGCTCTAGAAGAAAGAAAAATAAAGGAAGCACGGGCGATAGAGAATCTACCGAGCGGATCAACAAACTCCTGCGGTCGTTGCGGACGAAAGAGAAGCTCGATTGGAGGCTGCCTCGACTAACCGTGAGACGCTTTCCGGTCAATTAAGTCGGAGCCGCGAAACAATCTCGAGGGTTCTGCACGAGGACACTACACTCGGTGCGCGTATTCGCACTCTGTTCAGAGAGAAGGGCGTCACGATAATAACCGTCATCGCGGCTTTCAGCATGATTATATCGACCCTAATTCTATCTATATCGTCTCTATTTGTAGCTGTCAATTTGTATCACCAGCTCCAGCACCAGCTCCAGCACCAGCACCAGCACCAGCACCAGCACCAGCTCCATCCGGTGGGGTAAAAAAATGGATAAAAAAACAACTAAAAGCCCTCGCCAATCTCCTGGCTAAATTAGCAGGAAAGTTGGCTGCCGCGCTGCCTGGGTTGATCGGGGGTCTCCTCTCCTTCTTGTTATCTATATTATCAAAAACGGTCGGATTGCTCGCCAATAAAACTTGGGCTTTAATAAACGTGGCAATCGCCGGTCTCCTATTATTCTCTGCCAGAGAGTTCCTACAACCAAAGCGCGTAAATAATCCGATCGCCACGAGGGCGATGACGAGCCCTAATTTCTCCTCCTCGTGTGTTGTGCTTCCAATTTCACCCAATCTGTGATTGATTGGGGTGTGGGTGAAACAACGGGTTCAAATGAACTTGATGGGGTGGCCAATTCGTGAATTGGGGGTTTTATGAAATCTTTTTCAAATTTATTTGAATTTACAACATAACAACACCAATCGCAGATTGGGTGAACCCGATCATGTTGGGGGTGCGCTTGATGATATCCGTGTTCACGTTACCGTTGTGGCCGATTTTTTGATTGGCGGTGGCGATTACGATCTGATTATTGTAACCGTCAACCGGGTCGTCTCGTAGTATCATATTGCTCGGCGCCATATAAAGACCTATTCCAAACATAGTCTACTGGGGTGCTGGCATTCTGCAAAACGTCTTGATAATTCTGGATCGCCTTCTCCAGGTCCACCCTAGCTGAGATGGCGTCCTCTACAAGTGCCAAGAATTGTTTTTGTGCATCAAACGCTGTTCCCGTGCCCAGTAAATAGAACTGCGAGTTTGCTTCTGTGCGCCGAGGATGGACCAGACGTATGTGCGAATGGAGTCGTTGACGCGAGTAACCCCGGCCTGCGTGAACCCTATACCCTTATCTAACATAAATGTACCCCACGCGTCCTGAACCTCAGCAGCCTGCTGTATGTAATCGACGTGAGCCCGTTTCGGAGGTAACATTTTACAAGAAAACACGCCACAGTGCCGACCTCCAGACACTTCCGGCCCGAATGTCATCATCGCGGGGTCAAAATTCCCCGCGTTCCGACTGACGATGTGGTCACCGTGTGATCGTCCCCGAGGCCGGTGCTGGTAGGAAACGCTTTCTGTCTCCAGTCCGCGTCTTTTGAAACGTTAATAAATTCGTTACACAGTCTTTCAAACGCCATACGGTCGTATGCGTTGGAAATGGATCCTAGGCGTCGTCTTGAGGTATGAAATACCTAGTGTTCTTTGAGAATCCTCCTAATAGTATAATACGCATGAAAGTTGTAGACACTTCGGAGCATGACATTCTTGGATGTCAGATGGTCTTTATATGAAACTCCACACCCGCTGTGCGCACCATACAGCGAAATTTATTTGGTTCTGCCAAAACTGCATCGGTGTTGCTTTCCACCCGTTTACCACCTCCATCGTATTAATCTTGGGCAGCCTATATTTCTCAAACGTGTTAGGGAAATTGGTGGCAAAGCCGCTGTCCGGTACTAACCGTTACGGTTGGGTGTACAAGGTGGTTTAACAACGTCTTTTTGCGTGTATTTACCTCCGACCGCGTACTTTGCATTAGAGTTAAAGCTGAATGCTTTGGTATCCATTGAAATATATTATTATGTTTGCTACTATCACTAATGTTCAAAAATGGAGTTGTGAACTTCAAAAATCAATCGACAACTGCTGCGGAAAACGCCGGGTAGGCCTTAGATCAATCACCTTCACGGTTGGGTGGAAAAACATTGAAATGTACAAGGATATCAAAGGAATAGAACGGGTAGAGGCTATCTTGCCGGTAGATATACATCTAGAGGAATTAGCTGCCGTAGTACGTCCTGACCTTTGGGGTTTCAGAGATGTCCAAGCTTCAATCGCAAGGAATATACCTGTTAGTGCACTCTCACAGTCTCAAAAGCCACGGGGATTGAGCGACATTGTCCGTTGATAAAAAAATAAAGATCACTCCGGGGTTGGCCTCAATGTTAGGATTTAAATTTGCACCCCCTTACAACGAGGATGAAGGGCGAGTTTTCCCCGTTGAACTTTGTCTTCCCCGTGGGTTATCACCGCGGCGATACCCCAGTAAACTTCAACCTTCACAAAACTCTCAGGGTGCACCTTCATCGGGTGAACACATCGTACAACACGGTAGACGGATAACCCCCAGCACATTACTGAAAACTGTGCCCGCCAGCGACTGTTTCTATGGCGAGACTGTGACCTTAGACTTCCCACACCCCGAGATGAAAGTTTTTGGAATCGGGACACATCCACGATTGAAGATTTCTATTCTTGATGATAAAGGGAGAGAGTTGAAGAACGATTACCCGATTTCGGTCGTCCTAGAAATTTCAAATTAATTGAAAAAATTAAGAAAATTATTTAGAATTAAACGCATGTTCGTAATATATATTATCAACATTATGAGTATATACGGACCAGGTAGTTCTTCCGATTGGGTGACAAATTCAAAGAATTTGGAACCGGCAGAAGGGGGATTCATCCCGACAGAGGGCGACTTTTTAACTACCCAAAAAACAAAGGCCTTGATCAATAGAATTATATCGAGGGCCACGGACGAGATTCACAAGAGTCTACTGTCACAACTTAGAGAATATGCCCTGGCTGTGAATACACAAAGTCGTGAAGAAACGCATACGGAACTAAACGAACTAGTGAAAAAATAACCTAATTTTCGAAAAGAGGCCCGGTTGGGGATTGATAAAGTCCGAGAAGACCACCAGGCGGACCTTACGGAGGCTTATGATGCGTTGCTACTTAAAGGAGGACTCTCTCAGCAAAGAAGCGGCACTTACCGAACTAGATGGGAAAATAACCAAATTTCGAAAAGAGAGCAGGTCGGATATGATAAAGTCCGAGCAGACCGCCAGGCGGCCCTTACGTTGCGCTTAGAGGGACTCTCTCATTAGAGATGCGGCATTTTACCGAACTAGATAAAAAAATAACCAAACCAAATCAAAGAGGCCACGTCGGGTATTGATAAAGTCCGAGAAGACCACCAGGTGGACCTTACGGAGGCTTATAGGGTGTTGCGCTTAGAGGACTCTCTCAACAAAGAAGCGGCGGTTGTTGAACTAGACGGAAAAAATAACCGAATTTCGAAAAAGTGGCCCGTCGGGTATTGATAAAGTCCGAGAAGACCACCAGGTGAACCTTGCTGAGGCCATTGCGGAGCTTATGATGCGTTGCGCTTAGAGGACTTTCTCAGCAAAGAAGCTACACTTACTGAACTAGACGGGAAAATAGCCGAATTTCTGAAAGAGACGGGGGTTGAGGGGGTCCGAGAAGACCACAAGGAGGCCATTGCGGAGGCTTATGGGGCGTTACGTCTCAGAGGACTCTCTCAACAGAGAAGTGGGGCACTTACTAAACTATACGAAAAAATAACCAAATTTCGAAAAGAGGCCCGGTTGGGGGTTGAGAGGTCCGAACGGGTATTGAGAAAGCCCGAGAAGACCACCAGGCGGACATTATGGAGGCTTATAGGGTGTTGCGCTCAGAGGACTCTCTCAGAGAAGCGGCGGTTGCTGAACTAGACGGAAAAATAACAGAATTTCAAAAAGAGGCCCGGTTGGGTGTTGAAAAAGCCCTAGAAGGCCACCAGGCGACCATTACGGAGGCTTATGATGCGTTGCGCTTAGAGGACTCTCTCAGCAGAGAAGCGGCACTTACTGAACTAGACGGAAAGATAACCGATAAACTGAAACACGATCGTATAGCCGCGACCAAAGCCCTTGAGGATACCTCTGAAAAGATTCGTACTGAGGCATATAACGCAAACAGTGCGCTTGCCGGAATAGTGCAAACAATGAAAACGCCAAAACGTGTCATAACAGTTTGGGATGAGAAGCGGGGCCCATTGGTTGAATATTCGTTCGGTGCCAAAGCGAGTAATAAATATGGGGGATACACTATGACAGCTGCAGGTGAAGTTATCCAAAAGGCGGTCTGCTCGGTTAATGGTAGTGGTAAACCTGGGGGCGCGGTCGCGATAAATATTGTAGTAGATGGGGAAGAACGGGGGTTTGGAGTCACTAAAATCTCTGGAGATAGTTCGACGGTGGTTTCGTTCTCCGGTTATGATCGAATTAGACTTTCCAAAGGTAGTGTTATTAACTTTGTTACGAAAATCGGTGACACAGAGAGTTATTCCACTATTGTCTCATTGTTAATTGAACTTATTTTGTAAATACTAATATATTGAAATAAATTTGTAAAATTTAAATATGAACGAATCACCGCTTCCAATTGTCAATACCGATCCATCAACACTGTATCCAACTCTCAATACCACTACATCTCAAATTAACGAAAGAAGTTCAGATTTTAGGTTGAATAATATCGTCGCTATGCAGGATATTTTAGTTAGAGAATGTGCAAATAGAAAAAGACACGCTAACAAATATAAGCGCGCGGTGAACATAGCTGAAGCATCTAGTACGGTTCTGGCAAGTGTTTCTGTGTTGTGTGGGGCGGGGACAGCTGCAACTATATCCACCATTATAACGGTTCCTGTAGCGGGGATTTTATGTGCGGTGTCGGCCGTTTCTGGGTTGCTGTGTATGGTAATTAGGGCGTCGGGTGGAAAACTCGAGAAAAAATGCAGAAAACATGATAGAATATCCGTTCTAGCTAGGTCTAAGAAAAATAGCATCGACGTTATGGTGTCCAAAGCGTTGGCCGATAAGAAAATATCAAATTTAGAGTTTGAATCCGTGGTGGAAGAAATGGGGAGATATGAAGAATTAAAAAATGATATAAGAATCAAGGCGCGCGCCACCATGCCCAAAATTGAGTGTACTGATTGGGATAAATTTAGGGTAAAACTTGGAAATAAAGTCGGAGGAAATGTTACAGCACCATTGTGATATTTTATAAAATAATTAAAAAAAAAAAAAATTAATTTTCTAATTTTCTTAATTTTATAATTTTGAAAAAATTATTAATTATATTGGTGCAGTAAACAAATTTACATACCTATACAACATGTGTTTTTCACTGAGAATTACAAATTCAGTCGAGGATTACACTGTACACACCGTCTGTGTAATTGATACACTCGGCTCTGTTTACCTTGGCTATCAATTTACGCATGGTTCATAACCCGTGTAATTGAAACATTGTCGTAATTGATAATTGTACAACACTAGGTAATGTTTATCATAACAGCCTATGTGGTCGTGTGGGTTAAGGAGATACTCTATAGAGACGAGCGTCGTGGGTTCGCGCCGCGGTTGGAGCTAAACATTTTTTATTTATTTATTTCTATCCCTACAAATGTGGTCGCTATGGTAAACAACTGCATGACAACGGCGTTCGGAGTCCGACCGCTTGAAATGGGCAGACAACTCCGGCCGTTGTCATGACACGATCTTTGACCTTAGCAGGTTCATGGGGATAAATGGACACGCTGTTTCAGGGAGATGTTATTTGTCTTAGCATCAACATTGCTGTTCAATAATAATTTTTTTTTTCAGTTTCTTTATAAGCGATATCGTAGAAATGTATATTCGTAAATGAATCGTTGGGTTGTTTTAACAATTTTATATAATACACCTTAGTTTCATATCCGATACGCATTATCCGTCTTAATGTTTGTATTTGCCTCTTGTATAGTTGACATAATTGCCGGTATAATATTGTAAATGCAACGTTTTTATCGGAGCGTAATAAATTACGCTGGTATTTCATGTATTCGATATCGCCTAGTGTTCTAATTTTATAGAATTTTATATATAGGATTATAACCCCCATAAGATTCGTAAATTTCTTCAACACAGTTATTAAAAATTTTCAATTCCAATTGTATTGTATTATCCATTTTCTCTAATAGTTGTTTTTTTCTGTTCAATTTCCAATTTCTTCTAATAATTTTCCAATTTCTTCGTTAAAAAGTGATATCGTAGAAACGCATATCCGTAAACGAATCTTTGATTTTAAACTGTTTTATAAAATTAGTTTGATAATGTTTCGGTAGTGTTTCTCCGATCCTATTTAGTCGCTTCATTACATAAATTTGATACTTATACCGGCGACATAATTGCCGGTTTAATATTGTAAATGCAACGTTTTTATCGCAGCGTAATAAAATTACGCTGATATTTCATGTATTCGATACCACATAGTAGTCGTATTTTACCGTGTTTTAATACTGTAGAAACAGCGGCGTAAAATTCTTCATCAAAGTCATTACAAAATTCCAATTCGTTGCGTATTTTATTATCCATTTTGTTATAATATTTTATTATAACCTATTAAATGTATATGTTCAATTGGACGTGAAAATAACATGAGGTATTTATGACACCAATATGACAACGAGACAAAAAATAAAAATAAATCCTTTTTATTAGTATAGTTTTATCTGTTCAATTGGACGTGAAAAATACATGATGTATTTATGACACCAATCTTTGAATTTTTCGGGGGTGGTGGGAGACAATTTCCTCGTTAACCAATTTTTGATTTTTCGGGGGTGTTGGGGGTAGTGTAGAGGGGTGGAAACGATACCAACGTAGGTGGTATCATTTTGACTCCCTATATGCTACTCCAGTTCCCAATCTCATATGCACTATTCCCTTGATTGCCATCGTTTGGGGGTCTGCTGTTTGGTGGAGGGTTAATACTGAGCTGGAGCTGTACTCAGTTTAGACAGTTTATCATCTATCAATCGTGAAATGTCCCCAAATGTCGGTGTCTCGCTGGTTTGTTTCGGGATATTTGCATTTACTTTTGCCTGTGCTTTTATGGGATGAACGTTTGAAGAGCCAGCATTCTCCACCGGATTAGTTAATCTATCAATAGGTCCATCGAATGCCTCATATTCAGCTGCGAGTGAAATGGCTTGTTGTAATGTTGTTGGATGGTTGTATTGTACATGCTTACGGACCTCGTATCCCCACAGACCATGGACATAAGCATCTATGATGTATGCTTGTAACGAGTCATTTTGTAAATTCAGACTCGTTTTCCTTCCTTTTTCTGTTTCGAAATTCACACAATGTCATATGCTATTTCTGACTCCTGTGGATTCAATCACTGAATAAGTAACTGTTTTACATAATCGTAGTGATTTAATTGTTCAATAGATAACTCAATCAGTAATGTCTGAGCGTCCCCCCGTGAACAAATTGTTAATCGTAATCGCCCCTTTTCGTCATTGATCCATTGGTTCCAGGTTGATACCTGTTCAATAAATCTGATAATCTCCCGTTAAATGTGTCTGATTTCACTTCCCTATGGGCTCTCACATTGGGCACGTCGTGGTTGAGTTGACTTATCATAAGGTTTGGTGTGTGCATTTGTTGTGAATGCATTTGGCCATGTGAAGGTTTTTGGTTAATATGCATAACCACATTGACTGTTCATGGATTGTCTCCCTTGCCAAATACTGTTCTGGCCTCGACACACAGATATAACTGTATATTAAACATATCGCGTCTGGGGGAATTTTCACTCACCGCCTGTAAAACCATAAACATTGGAATCACAAATTGAGTTACAATGTCTTTGACGACTGGATAGTGCCGTGTTCTCACCAACTTGTCAACAACACCCTTTTGACCATTTATTTGTTCTGGCAGGAATGGAAACAGGACAGCGGGGTCAACAATCATCACGTCACAACAGTCGAAGAGCCGCATATCATTTCATTTACATGTGTCCTGCCACACAAAATAATCCATTCCAAACTGCAGATGTGTACTAGAGCCCCTGTGTAAACAATGTCTCCACATACATTAATACACTACATCAGTGCACCCGAACCTGCCTCAAGGCACATGTAACACATACATTTTTCTCCGGGTACTGACCCGGAAGCAGTCTATCTGTGTACAGAGGTCTTCTGTCCCTGATATAGCTACTGGGGGATAACCCGACGTTGTCAAAACTGGAGGTATACCACGAGTTGTTGACCTTGGCTCCTGTGTATCCCGAATGTCTGATCAGCTGTTTTTGTGGTATATCGTTACGTTCGTGTTTGATTTGATGTCGGAACATGTGCATGACAAAGGATAAGTGAGCGTGGTCTAACTGAAAAGTAGCCGAAATTTGTATTGCTGCTGGGTACAGTGTATATTACTTTGAACTGTATCAGTCTCATGTGTGTCTGGGGTCGGCAATAAACGGTCTGTGTTCAGGTGAAGACGACACATTATACATGTCTGGTTAACATAGAAAATCTCAGCTCTACGGATGTGTTTTACTATTTCATCTGTATTTTATATTTTCTGTATCCGGTAAAGCTGAGAACCCATTAACATAAACATTGGTCACAATAACAGCCCAATCTGTCGTGGCATTTTACGAAACAGTCTGATGCGTGAGCAGTTTAACACTTCACAGTCATACTAAAACATTCATAGGCCAATAATACACATGCAAGCATGCATACAATGACATTGGTTATCCTTTTATATAGCAGTGACCAGTTAGCCGCCAGTTTCGTATAATGGCACCTGCTGATTAAAATTCATTTTAATTAATTATTATTTTGTAGTTGATTTTGTATTTTATTCAGATTTTACATCGTATTAATTGATGAATGCTCATTCCAGGGCCATCTGACCTGTTCCCATTGATCAGAAATGGGCAAATACGAATTGAGGGTATGTTGTAACAAAAACTGATCAAAACAACATATTTTTCTGGGAGTTTCAAACAAGAATTTATTTCAGAGAAAACTCATGGATGGGAACTGGTTTGCACCATGATAGTGCATTTGCCTCTGGATGATGATTGAGAACACATACAACATTCAATCTGTAGTTCCGCAAGTAGCGTGGCACGGCATGGTTTTAAAGTGAATATTTTACCTCAGAATTGGACAATTTTAAAGAGGCTGCAGCAAGATATTTCACATTCCTGCATAGGTAAGGAGCACTAATAGAGCAGCATATTTGTGTTTATGTAAAAGCTTCTAGTGTGTCTAGGTCACACATGTCAAACTCATATTGCTGTCTGCCCACTTATTTGGAATATTGAATTAAATACATACTGTCCGAGGGCGTGAAATTGGTAATTTTAAATTTAATTGTTTTCTGCCCCCTTAAGGCAAAACATGATTTCCTGAATTTGCCATTTCTGTCATTTGTTACATTTCAATGTTGACGTAAACATTTATCGACATTGAAAATACCATTTCAGGACAGCTGACATGTGTCTGATGAATGTTTTGAGCCATTTTAGCAGGGAAGCCTCTCGAGCTGAAAATACAACAACTAAATGGTGAAATTCTGATGTTTGATATCTTGATGATTTTCTGGGCGGATTTGACTGTGTTGCACAACGATTAGCCTGGAAAGTGTAGTTGAAGGACATTTCTCTGAATTTGTGTTAAATGTAGATCTACTTCATAACATAAATGTCTATTTTGTGTACATTGACCGCCTTAGTCCGCACAGTTAGGACCGCATCTTTCACTGAATGTCTCTAGTTTACCCGACTCGGCTGTATGCGTCACTTATTCCATTTAAGCTGCTGCTAGCCTCTACCTGGATGGTAGCCACCTGGCAAGAATAACCAGACCAGTAAAAGAACAAGAAATAGCATCTCGGTTAGTGTATTTTCACATTGGGCTGAAACTAGTTGGCCCGCGGTGTCGTAAACAGTGACCTGTATGCCTGCACACTTGTTTCAGAGTTACTTTTTACATTTTTCAGACCAGCTACCCTCCCTATTAGACTCTGAAAGCCTTGAATGACATTGCCCTGCTGTGATCCACCTTAAACCATTGTCTCTCAGGTGACCTTCATTCGACCTTGACCTACATTTTCTGCTAGTTTAACAAATCATTTTACGTATTTCGGTCCGTTTCGCACCAAATACAGCCACTAAGCCAACCATGCTTGTGCTACTTCATCAATTTGTGGTACTCATATGAAGCCAATGTACATGTGACCTTGAACTGACATTGACCTACTTTCTATGCTCGATTTACTCCATCCTTTTACATTAAATATGCAATTCTGTGAATGTGGCCTTGTCGCAGTAGTGGGTGTGAAATGGTAGAGCTCTGCTATTGTCTGATAGCTATTATTTTACAGTTTTTAAGTTTATTAACGAGCAATAAACACCAAGTACATGTACTGTGTTACTAGGTGTATTATTTATCTCTTAGTAGAGTCTTGAACCTACTGAGGGCCCTTGAAAGAACTTGTATGTCAGTGACATTATGAAAATGTTCAAATTTGCCGATAATTTCTCGAAAATATGCACAGTTTTTACTGGTTCAAGGTCACATACATATCTTGCTAATACATGTGAAGCAGCTGTAGTGCTTGCTAAGCAGTGTAATGAAGTGCTCGTATAGTTAGCGCCTCGGTCTTACATAGCAACACATCAGCAGTAACACTGTTGTACCAAAATGCTGTTTCGATCCAAATCTGACCACTTTCCGAAGCTGTACCACCACCCTTAACATTAATTTGTGACAGACACTTCTACACAATATACATTTAATATTAGGTTTATTCTGTTTGGAATTGACCACTCTACTAGCAAATGACAGAAAATGTGCAGTGACAAAAGGGGTCTGCATGCTTAAGGTAGCAGTGACCAGTTAGCCGCCAGTTTCGTATAATGGCACCGGTGAAATTTATCAATATTACACTTTCTGCTGATTAAAATTCATTTTAATTGTTTAGTTATTATTTTGTAGTTGATTTTGTATTTTATTCAGATTTTACATCGTATTAATTGATGAATGCTCATTCCAGGGCCATCTGACCTGTTCCCATCGATCAGAAATGGGCCCGCAAATACGAATTGAGGGTATGTTGTGACAAAAAATGATTTTTCTGGGAGTTTCAAACAAGAATTTATTTCAGAGAAAACTCATGGATGGGAACTGGTTTGCACCATGATAGTGCATTTGCCGCTGGATGATGATTGAGAACACATACAACATTCAATATGTAGTTCCGCAAGTAGCGTGGCACGGCATGGTTTTAAAGTGAATATTTTACCTCAGAATTGGACAATTTTTAAGAGGCTGCAGCAAGATATTTCACATTCCTGCATAGGTAAGGAGCACTAATAGAGCAGCATATTTGTGTTTATGTAAAAGCTTCTAGTGTGTCTAGGTCACACATGTCGAACTCATATTGCTGTCTGCCCACTTATTTGGAATATTGAATTAAATACATACTGTCCGAGGGCGTGAAATTGATAATTTTAAATTAACACTTCACTGCCCCCTTATTCACAATGTGTAAACCAACGGTAAATCATCCTGTCTCATGCTGTCTACCGCCATTTTGTAGGTGTCAACACACATTTGGGCATGGCAATTCTGGGTCACCCTAAACACATCAAAGGCTGACAAGGTCGGTGAAATCTGATATGGAACTATGATATTCCGTTACTGAAGAAGCTATGATCAAAACGTTAAGAACCAATATCTATTCTAGACTTCTTACAAACGCCAAATGTTCTTGTTTTCAGCTGCCTAAACAATTTATCATACTAACGTAGTTTATATAAATGTCGTCCAGATAGTGTGCCGGTGGGGAGTGGTAGGCAGTACGTATGGAAAATAAATTGCATTATTAAAGCTCCAGGTTGATGAGGTGTCCATGTGCGGATCCTGGGTGGGGTGGATTATGGGGAGGGTCTCGGGTGACAACGAAGAAATGAGCAGCCACTGTGAATGAGTGACATCAATTTGTGAATTTCCCCTATGACATTATATGAATAGACTACCAGTGCATACGTATGAGTGTTTGCTATGATGATAGCAGAGCGGTAGAGAGACTGAGTATGTGTTAAGCTAGGAGTCTGGTACTGTCGTTATCTACGTTTGTCCCGCTGCCATCCCCGGTTTCCATGAATACGACATCCTATGGCAGACATGTAGTCATTTAACATAGAATGTAGACAAGCAAGTGTGTGTGTCAAGATTTCCACAGTTGGCGATTGTGTTTGCAGTCGAACTCATATTGTAAATGCTATTCCTCTCTCGAAATGTAAGAACATGTTTATTTTAACCAGGTGAGTTGATTATCTAGAATAATAGCGTAAGGACCCAATCACTCGTGCAGTATTTCACGATAATCAGTTCACCTTCTTAAATAAACGGTATATAACGAACTGTCAAAATGTCAGTCGGTGTTAACGACACCGAATGTCATCACGAATTTTGACATCATTTGATCACCAAAACGTGAAACTTTCTAAAAGCGATTCCTTATTTGACCATGTCATTGGATATCAAAGCATCATAGTAGAGCTATGGAATAACTTGATATTATGTTTGTACAATATGGATATGCCCCCATGGCATATTGGTAGTGTTTCAGCACCATTTCGAAGGTCATAAAGGTGAATGTCGTGTCATTGGTGGTGCGATTGCGTCACCCATGTTCAGGTGAATGAACTGACCAAATATTAAAGCAATCCTTCAAGTAATATTGAAGATATTACAAGATTGCGAAACGCATACACACTTTTCAACTTTTCGACGTAAATGTACACGGACGGACGGACGGACGGACGGACGGACGTACAAAACATTAATAGCAACGCAATATGCACCCTTGCTATCGCATAGGGGATGGGGCATTCACATATACATGGTGATAAAGCAGTAAATGTTTCAAAATAGTGAGGTATACGCCCTAAGGGCCAATGAGTCTGGGGAAAACACAATTATAGCGATCTATGGTACGAGTACAACGGTGGTATTCAACGTGGCAAATAATGTACTCCACATGCATCGATGTACGGTCCCCAAGAAATTCCCAACTGCGAATCAATTCAATTTAGTGTTGGAGAAGTGCTGTATTCTTGAACACTTTAAGGAACATATTTTAAAACAAAATGAACTCAAACCGGCTCAGAAAGTGTTCTCAACACGGGCACAGGCAAAATATTCCGCTAAATATTGCTTTTCTACTGAGATGCGTATACCTCCATCGGTCATCAACAACACACGGAATAACAATACTGTCTCAACTATGAACATATATAACTATACTACTAATTAATACGTTGCCACACAATTTGCCAAACAAACCTACCACAAACGTTTAGAATTACATAAACTTTCCGCCGCCAAACCTTTAGAGTGCTTACACATCGTTTTCACGGACGATGTATGCGAATGGCGGCATGCCGTAAAACGTGTTAAATAGTGGATAATTGTGGGATACATTGGTTATATACAGTGGTATAGACCGTATTTTCATTAAAATCGACCCAAAAATGTCTGCAACATTTGTAACGGCATAGTTTGTTTACAAGAAGAGACGACACAACACTTTTTGTCACTTCATATTTTAACAAAGTGTCTGCATTCGTAGATCTATGATATATTCCATTGTTCCATAGGCTATATGACTTCCTTGTGTTTTAAATTAAAATATGAATAAAACAACGAACATGTACCTACCTCGTGACAAATGACCGTCTTTTTACTCCATTTGCTCCACCGCCAAACCTTTTCGCCTACCTAAGAATGCCGCTCACCTTTCACATACTACCCCCCCCCCCCCCTCACCCCCTGACGTTGATCATATGGTGCGAATATGGAGGCCGCTCTCGGGCTAGACTGGTCAAAAACGCCATGAGACACCCGTTTTTCTTAGCACCCTGGTAAAACATCTTTCTTATGTTAGAGTAGTTTATTTATCAGGTAACGAGCTTTGTATTGGCCGAATACGTACTGACTGATAACATACGTTTACTGTGTCGTGTCAGGTAATGATCGGATACGAATATTTGGTTTACAACGAGTTCAGAACTATTTAACCCTTTCCGCTTTGAAGAAAAGTTTAAATATCTTTTTTTTTCTGCACGGGTGTGAATGTTGTAACCACGCATTAAAACCTTCTCGACGACGACGGCTCAAATGAGTGGTAACAATATGTATACATATTCAATGATAAATGAAAAAACAGGACAAAATTTTCATGTATACAGAGATACATGTGTATGGATGGGTACATGCATCCTGTATGAAATAGGCAAACACATGTCTACAGTTCTGCGGTTTTGGCATCAATACTCAAAGGGAGACAATATATGGTCTCCGCAAACTTATAACCGAAACGGTTCCGAATACAAACATCGCAGCCCTGACAAGCCTGCATGTCAGTCAGTTATGTGGTGCAGGCTTGTCTGGGAAGATTAACATAGGCGGCCACAGTCTTGCCAAGATGCCAACGTTTCTGCGCATCAGCAGTTGATTGGCTGTGCCTGAGCTGTAGCACTAACTATATGTCAACGTTTCGAAGCATCTATTGACAATAATAACTCGCAATCTATGAGTTGATTGGCTATGGCTCAGGCTTAGCCAATCAATCTGCTTTATTTCAAGCACATTATTCAGGAATTTCGTAAGAAAGACATTTACAAATAATTATTGGCAAGATTAGCGCAGGCGGTCGTGTATACCATATGATTTATTACATTGTACATGTACGCGTACAATGGTGGTGTCAATATTTGTCAGTCATAGGAATATTTAATCAATACAATCTCGTATTTATGGAGCCTCGCAGGGACATAGATTTTTTTTGTTAATTCGTTTCCACGAAATAGCAATTCGTTCCCTCAACTTAACAATTCATTCCCTCGAATTAACAAATATTTCTCACGATGTAATAATTCGTTCCCTCGATTTAACAATTCGCTTCCTCGAATTAACAATTCGTTCCCGTTGGAACAACGAAGTGCTATTTCGTGGGAACGAATTGTTAATTCGTGGGAACGAATTGTTAATTCGTGGGAACGAATGGTTAAATTGAGGGAACGAATTGTTATTTCGTGGGAACGAATTAATAAAAACAAGAATTATACGTACTATTCGGTACATGGTACATCAGTTGTGACTCATCAAACCTGTGAATATGATATAATCTTCAAACACTTAGTGAAAGCATTTTCTCTTAGTCCAACACGGTCTATGTTAGATTACGGCTACAAATGGAACCACACGTTTAAATAAATGACGTTGTTTTTGCATATTTTGAATTTATATTAGCTACATGTACATTGCTATAATGGCAGGTTAAAATACCTTATATTTTGGAGTAATATATGTTATTCTATTGGCTGATTATGTCGTTTGAACGAGATGCCATCTCGTGGAAACGAAATAGCTAAGTAAACTCGTTCGAACAAGTTGCTATCTCGTGGGAAGAAGATGATATATCATGGGAACGAGATGATAGCTAACTCGTCGAAACGAGATCCTATCTCTTTTACATCATGTACATGATATATGAGTATTAATGCTCACCCAATGAGGGATCGTAGCTAGTTATCTCCCGTTGACGGTATTTATAGAAATCCAGTCAAACTGAGTAGTTTAGGGCCTTATTGCTTGTAAAAGGAGCGATTGTAACATGACTTGTTGTGAAAAGGAGTCACATGACTTGTTGTGAAAAGGAGTCGTTTCGACGAGTGTTGATCCAAGTAATTCTACATATCTACGCAATCTGATATGGGACTACACTAGATGCTGGATTCATATGTTCACACTTAGTTATGTTATTACAATCAGTATGGACTCAGATCAGACTACACATATATTCAATCTGATAATGTTTACTCTGTTAAAAAATAAACCTCATTGCTGTGCTATTCAGCAAGAAATAAACGTTTAAATACAGCATAGGACCGGATCTCTGTAATAGACATATTAAATGGATTTGCAAAGCGAAATAACTAGCTGAAATTACCTTGAGTGAGTGAGTTTAATTGAATAATTTACATGTGCACGACTATTGCTTCCATTATAATGTTCTATCCCGTCACGTGTGCTTGGGCTAAATTTTGTTTAATTATTATTTAATTTACTAAGATTATGTTATTATTGATAGACAGGCTTAGACGTCTACTGTCTGTTCCACGTTTTGCTACCGACGGACGTTTGGCTATTTAACACATTACATCATAAAACTAGTTAAATGTAAGTACTTTTTCATCAATAACAAAAAGTCACCCTCACCCTACCCAAAAGGTTTCATTTGATGAAAAAATTCATCGAGTATTGATTGTATTGGAACAATTCTTTTCGTGGGAATTTAATGGGAATTTTTCTATGGGAATTTAACATTGGGTATAACATAAATATTTGTTTTTAAATTTGTGGACCGATTTTCTAAAACTAATTTTGTTTTCTTAGCTATATCATTTCCAAGCAATCTAGACAGGGTTTAGGAGTCACTTTCCAAAATGTTTCCATTTTCCACCCCCTCCCCCACCCCGTGACTTTTTGTTATATTAATTTTAATATATTTTAGATTTAATGTGTTTAATTGCCAATCGTTCGTCGTTGCAAAACAACAAACAGACAGTAGGGTCCAATCACTAGCCTATACGCTATATTGGTGTGCTTTATGTACCGCTTGACAGGCTTAACCCTTTGCTCACGAAAGCCCGCTTATAGCGGTTTATGTAAACACTGCATATCCAGATGAGCTCATAACGAGCCGTCTCATGAGGATCTGCACTTTTTGAAAGTAATTTTCATATTTTTGAGAACAAAAATATCACCTTTTCATAAATGGACTAGTCTGAAAACCATTTTGTGACGATTGGATTGGTTGCAAAATTAACATATCAAAATCCATTCCAGTTACTTAGGGATGAAAAGGTTAAAGGTACATGCCCACTCAGTAGACACAAAATGTTCTATCAGAGACATCATCTGATACTTTTTGTGGCAAAATCAACATTCATTCACCATTACCCCACGTAATGATTGGCATTATTATACATTTTATATTAGACTTAAACTGCTACACTTATGCCTCATTTGCATATG
>CM055280.1:27982985-28023335 GCA_029237695.1 Conchocele bisecta
ACATAACTGACTGACAAGTCAGTTATGTAGTGCAGGCTTGTCAGGGCTGCGATGTTTGTATTCTGAACCGTTTCGGTAATAAGTTTGCGGAGCTCATAGATTGTCTCCCTTTTAGTATTGATGCCAAACCGCAGAACTGTAGACAGTGTTTAGCCTATTTCATACAGGATGCATGTACCCATCCATACACATGTATCTCCGTATACATGCAAATTTTGTCCTGTTTTTTCATTTATCATTGAATATGTAGACATATTGTTACCACTCATTTGAGCCGTCGTCGAGAAGGTTTTAATGCGTGGTTACAAAATACACACCCGTGCAGAAAAAGAAAGATATTTAATCGTTTCTTCAAAGCGGAAAGGGTTAAATAGTTCTGAATTCGTTGTAAACCAAATATTCGTATCCGATCAATACCTTACACGACACAGTAAACGTATGTTATCAGTCATTACGTATTCGGCCAATACAAAGCTCGTTACCTGATGCTAAGAAAAACGTGTGTCTCATGGCGTTTTGACCAGTCTAGCCCGATAGCGGCCTCCATATTACGCACCATATGATCAACGTCAGGGGGTGAGGGTGGGGGGTGGGTAGTATGTAGTAAAAGGTGAGCGGCAGCCTTAGGTAGGCGAAAAGGTTTGGCGGTGGAGCAAATGGAGTAAAAAGACGTGCATTTGCCACGAGGTAGGTACATGTTCGTTGTTTTATTCATATTTTAATTTAAAACACAAAGAAGTCATATAGCCTATGGCACAATGGAATATATCATGGATCTACGAATGCAGACACTTTGTTAAAAGATGAAGTGACAACAAGAGTTTTGTCGTCTCCTCTTGTAAACAAACTATACAAATGTTGCAGACATTTTCGGGTCGATTTTAATGAAAATACGGTCTATACCATTGTATATAACCAATGTAGCCCACACTTAGCCACTATTTAACACTTTTTTTACGGCATGCCGTCATTCGCATTCATCGTCCGTGAAAACGATGTGTAAGCACTCTAAAGGCTTGGCGGCGGAAAGTTTATGTCATTATAAACGTTTGTGGTAGGTTTGTTTGGCAAATTGTGTGACAACGTATTAATTAGTATTATAGTTATATATGTTCATAGTTGAAACATTATTGTGATACTGTGTGTTGTTGATGACCGATGGAGGTATACGCAACTCAGTAGAAAAGCAATATTTAGCGGAATATTTCGCCTGTGCCTGTGTTGAGAACACTTTCTGAGCCGGTTTGAGTTCATTTTGTTTTAAAATATGTTCCTTAAAGTGTTCACGCATACAGCACTTCTCCAACACTAAATGGAATTTATTTGCAGTTGGGAATTTTCTTGGGGACCGTACATCGATGAATGGGGAGTACATTATTAGCCACGTTGAATACCACCGTTGTACTCGTACCATAGATCGCTATAGTTGTGTTTTCCCCGACTCATTGGCACGTATGGTGTATACCTCACTATTTTGAAACATTTACTGCTTTATCACCATGTATATGTGTATGCCCCATCCCATATGCGATAGCAAGGGGGCATATTGCGTTGCTCTTAATGTTTTGTACGTCATTCCGTCCGTCCGTCCGTCCGTCCGTCCGTCCGTGTACATTACGTCGAAAAGTTGTTGAAAAGTGTGTACGCGTTTCGCCATCTTGTAATATCTTCAATATTTCTTGAAGGATTGCTTTAATATTTGGTCAGTTCATTCACCTGAACAGGGGTGACGCAATCGCACCACCAATGACACGAAATTCACCTGTGTGATCTTCGAAATGGTGCTGAAACACTACCAATATGCCATGGGGGCATATCCATATTTTACAAACATAATATCTAGTTATTCCATAGCTCTGCTATGATGCTTTTATATCCAATGACATGGTCAAATAAGGATTTGCTTTTAGAAAGTTTCACGCTGTGGTGACAAAATGATGTTAAAATTCGTGATGACATTCGGTGTCGTTAACACCGACTGACATTTTGACGGACCGTTATATACCGTTTATTTAAAAAAACTGATTATCGTGAAATACTGCACGAGTGATTGGGTCCTTACGCTATTATTCTAGATAATCAACTCACATGGTTAAAATAAAAATGTTCTTACATTTTGAGACAGGGATAGCATTTACAATATGAGTTCGACTGCAAACACAATCGCCAACTGTGGAAATCTTGACACACACACTTGCTTGTCTACATTCTATGTTAAATGCCTATATGTCTGCCATAGGATGTCGTATTCATGGAAACCGGGGATGGCAACGGGACATACCAGACTCCTAGCTTAACACATACTCAGTCTCGCTACCGCTCTGCTATCATCATAGCAAACACTCATACGTATACACTGGTAGTCTATTCATATAATGCCAGAGGGGACATTCACACATTGATGTGGCTGCTCATTTCTTCGTTGTCACCCGAGACCCTCCCCATAATCCACCCCACCCAGGATCCGAACATGGAAACCTCATCAACCTGGAGCTTTAATAATGTAATTTATTTCCCATACATACTGCTACCACTCCCCACCCCACCGGCACACTATCTGGACGACATTTATATAAACTACGTAAGTATGATAAATTGTTTAGCCAGCTGAAAAAAAAGAACCATTGGCGTTTGCAAGATGTCTAGAATATATATTGGTTCTTATCGTTTTGGCCCCGTGCAGGCACCGGGGCGGGATCAACTGATCCTGAGAATAGTGCTGCAGTAGCCATTGCTTGTCGTAAAAGGCGACTAAACTGTCTTAACGATTGGTTCATACTTTCCGGAACCCACTATACCGGATTTGGCCCTCATGTACATTTTTGGCTTACTTGTAATGTGAGAGTTGAGGTCAGGCTTATGCCCTATATACAAGTAAGATTAGCGATACTCCTATTACTTTTAGGGATTGGATAAATGATGCTGGTGTGGCGAGGGCCTGGCACCAGATCAGGTTGTTCTAATTTCAGGACTGAATATATATTTTGATTGTAAATATTGAGTTCTGAAGTTGGGATTTACCCCCCTCGGACAGGTGGATACGGGACACGACCCCGTTGACCCGTCTGCGTGTAGACTCCCTGAGGCTTGTACCTCTATGTCAGAAAAGCGGACGTTAAACCCTATTCACTCACTCACTCTTATCGTTTTGATCATAGCTTCTTAAGTGCAACATTATGATAGTCTGTAAATTTCACATTAACAATATTTTCTTGCAAACACTTATTGGATTTACATTTATTGATCATAGCAGAATATGCTCAATAAATGTACATGTAAATGCATCAATAGAGATTTTCAGACGATCCTAAATGCTCACTTACGAACATTTTAGTCGTACGAAGTTTAGTGAAACAGGCCCTGGAAAGTGTAATGATGGATGTTGAGTATTTACAATTTATCTTATTATATTAAACGGCGGGAATTGGGTCTAAACACCGTTCCATTCCTGGATGTTGATTATTAGCCAGCAAGCAAAGATATGCAACCGGTTTCTGGCAAATCACGCATGCGCATGCTAGGACACTCACTGAGCTCATACACACAGAGAATAAATGGCAATATTATGTTTGAGTCTGTATGATACGTCAGCGATGTACAGTTTTTATGTCATGTTTACATGCAATTGAGGACGTTGGTGCATACATGTACACACTTACAATACATGTACTTAGTTTTGAAACGTGTCAATCGTGATGTGTACATTGAGAATATGGCATTCGATACCACGTGTTGAAGTAACGGACCAAGGTCTAACAATGCATTAAATACGCCTAAACGTATCAGTACGTGAAACAAATATAAGTTACAAGGCAATGAATGTTTTAACGCACAGTTATACCACATATAACCCATTGAATTGCAATATGTAATGCATTATAATATGGAGTTAAACAATTACAAATGTGCATTTAACTTATGTTGTAATGTATTATAACAGAGTGGAACTTATTTGTTTTCACTTATTTTCGGAACTGTAACATATGACGTAAATGTGACGTCATTTTTGTACATTATAAACTGATGCTGACAACCAGAATCAACACAGGATTGCCTGCCGTCTGTTTCAAATAAAGCTGTCCATTCGGTATGGATATATGGACAATATTGCAATTGATTGTTAATGAACATTTAAGAATAAGCCTATTGTTTGTAAAATTAATTCGGTCAAATATTGATACTATTACAAACATGCATGTAACATGTGAGTAATGTCATTGCTGTTTCACCAAAAAGAAACTCTTACATGTATGACCAATAATGTTCCTGATTTAGGAGTTAGTGGAACGATTTGAAAAATATATATATTTGTTTTCGAACCATCACCACTCTTCAAATTTCATTTCCCCATGGTAATATCCAATAGGGAAATTGTTTACTTTTGGCCGACATTTTAAAGATGACAAAGAAAGCTACTTCTAAATCACTTGTTTTGCAAATTTTATGAAACAGACAGTAGTACATGTATTTCGTTGTACGTTTAAGCTCTGGTATGAATGTGCGGCGAGTATTGCATGTGTACGTGTGTTGCCGTGGAATAGGGACGCATTTTTGTTTTATCACTACCCATTGGGCTTGACATTAGAATCTGACCGCCACTTTTCCGACCTGCACTTTTGCCTGCGCTAATTTTGCTAATATGTATTATTATTTCAAAATGCATACATATACCTGAATATTTTTATTCAAATCAAGCAGCTTGATTGACTGAGCCTCAGCATAGCAGGAACATATATCGATGGTCTAGTAACATAAGGTCGTAACTGCTATGCTAAAGCATAGCACTTACGACCTTATGTTACTAGACCATCGACATGTATAATGAGATATCGCACAGCTGCTTGGCTTAGATGCAATGGCACATTGTCTCCTACTATTATTAGGTTTGCGTTGTCACTAAAGTGGTGGATAGATTGTTATGTCGCTCCATGCTTTGTACATTTAGCTGTGTGTAATGTATTTGATTTACTTCCTGTTATCCTTGCCTTGTTATATATATTGATTGCATTTATGTTAATGGATTCGTGTGGTACAGTAGCGTTTCCGTTTGTTCCACTTGGAAACTGGAAGTGAACTAGTTGCGGGAAGTAACTCTGCCAGGACGATACGGGAGTATTATTCAGAGTTACTTCCCGCAAGTAGAAGTGAACGTGGTCCACACATTTGGCCCCGCGCGTTTCCTGTGCTCCTATTAGCCAATTAAACCAAAGTTTTCCCGTTTACAAACGTCAGAACCGCTTACCGTTATCTGGTTTTCTTATCCAATGAAAATATCGTTTTAATGACGTACACATAATTTTGACATCGATTTCGTTTTATAATGAACATATAATTTTCTAATTCCAAATAACGAAAACAATGCACTGAAAGAAACGACAGGCATACAAATAAAAACGTGTTTTCATTATGGCTCTGTGTAAAGTGGTTTAATTGAATATATATGACGCTACTAGGACTGCTGGGTTATTTCAATTTTCATCGATAGCGGTACATAACTATCAGAATCGACATGTAGCATAATATATTTATCAGGTAAAAATGTATGGAACATACTTAGAAAACATACTTTTCTGTAAAAAATAACGCGGAGTTGCGTCATTACACTGGAGTAATTCGGTAACGTCATGTGACTTCGTCCGACCAATGCAACGTCTGGAAAAGCAGTACAGGTAGCAGTTGTCACCCGGATGTGCGCATGTTGTCAGTGCATGATACGACAGTATGGAAGGTATGCGAGTCAAGTCCTATCATTTAATACAATATAACTAACTGACTACCGGCACTCCTTTGTCAGTCAGGGTGTCTTCGGTCAATTCATCGCAATTTACCTGATAAATACGGCGAGCACGACTGACAGAAAAGATGATGACATTATCATGCATGTATATCGAGAAAACATGAATATATGAAATCTGTTTAAGTCATAATTATGGGATACTAAGTCATAATTAAGAGACAGTAAGTCCTAATTAGGAGATACTAAGTCCTAATTAGGATATATTACGTCCTAATTAGGAGATAATAACTCATAATTAGGAGATAATACGTTTTAATTAGGAGATACTAACTCATAATTAGGAGATAGTATCCCTAATTAGGAGATAAAAATAGTTCAACATCGGCACCAGGACGCTTCCATATGAATGAGACCACGCAACACATGACTTGTATATTGTAATTCATTTATCTACATCACCACCTGCGCTAATCTTGCCAATATTTGTCAATTTCTTTATCACAAAACACTTATATATTTATTTGAAGGAAAGCAGTTGATTGGGTGAGTCTGAGCTGTACCAAATCACAGGCACAGCAAATCAAACTACTTGATTGCGAGTTGATATTCATGCCAATGCTCGTTCAGAAACGTTGACATCTGGACCAGATTAACGCAGTTGGTGGTGTATGTATCTTATAAGAATATACGATATTTTGCTATGTATCCGGTTATACATGCACACTGAAAACCTTCAGCCCGTAGTGTGTGACTTTTAAAAGCTTATATCCCAACACATTCTAAAACCATGTTTATTTCTTATAATTACCACCAATTGTATTTTAAAGCGAATACAATTATGCTAAATTGATATTTGCTTCTTTCTATTTGTTTTGATTTCATAAGAATGCGACCATTAAAGGTACATGCACATTCAATAGGCACAACATGTTATTTATATCGAATACATCATCTGAGACATTTTCTAGAAAAATAAATATTAATTCACCAGTACCCCACGTATTGATTGGCATTACTATACATTTTATATCAGACGTAAGTTTCCACACTGATTGCAGAGGCGATAACCATGTTTCTTTAAAATATTACCTAGGTTTATTCTCTGTATTTATTTTTTGATGTGCATGTACCATACCTTATAATCTGTGGAAACTATTATTATTCCATGTGACTCTCTTAATTTGTATACATGATAAAGAAATAACAAGCCTCATTTGCATATGAAAATAGACTGATACCACCGCGAGACACTATCAGTAAAATAAATATTGCTAAATTATTTATATACTGGTGGAATAATAACACGATTATACACTTATTTAATTCCTATAAACAGATAAAGAACATGTTGTGCCTACTGAGTGGCATGTACCTTTAAGGGGAAAATGGACCAGTTGGGCAGTGGCCGTTGAAAGAGGAAACGTGGTCTCTGACAAATATACCGTTCCTTTAAAGGGGCATATCAAGAGTTTTGGAAAAATAATAAATATTAAAACGTGTTTTCATCATGACCCTGCGTAGTGTGGTTTAATTGAAGATATATGACGATACTAGGACTGCTGCTATATGAGTGCAAACAAGCCAGCCGTCCTAGTACCGTCATATGTCTTCAATTAAACACAATGGGTGGTTGGTCGGGCGAACGCGACGGCGTAAATTAATGGTAGGGGTTCCTCCTTATAGGAATCACGATTGGCCTGGTTTGGCCCTCAGGTACGTTTCTATCTTTGGATCTGTTGTTACCTGGGAGATGAATTGGATTATTGCCCATTATAAAAGAAGTAAGATTATTACTGAACCTACCGCTTTTGGGAGGGGGCCAAGTGATTCTGGTGTGGCGAGTGTCAGTCATCAGACTTTTTTTATTGTAAATATTCAATTCTGATTTTTGGACCGCCCCCCCCCCCCCCCCACACGCCTCCAATATGTACAGGTAATATATGGGATTTAGTACTAAATGACATTTGCTGTTGATAGGCCGTTAAAACCCAACAAACAAATAAACTTCAATTAAACCAATTTACACGGCCATAGTATTTTTTTCAAAATTCCTGATATGCCCATTTAAGTCCCATCTTAGTTGAATACGAGGACGACATGTCAAGTCAATACTTTGCTTCGTTGTGAAGATTTAAAACTTTTTTACTACATAGTATATGGCTTGCCCTCATAATTTGAGATAGAGGTAAATAAAAGTAATGCCGCCATATTCCCTATGTGGCTGTGAATGGATAAATTGGGTTTATGAGCTTTTGCGTCCAGTGTAGATCCAGATCAGCCTGTGCATCCGTACAGTCTGATCAGGATCTGCACTGTTCGCGATTCCATCAACGACACGGCCGTCTTGCTTCTAATATGTAATGCAAATCCTTGTCAAGCTACAGAAGTGTGTTAATCAGAAGTTATACTGGTCGCAACTTATCATAAGCCCCATTTCTCCAGTCACAGCCACAAATTGTGTATTGAATGTACACGACAGCCTGCGTAAATCCTGCCCACATTATCAAGGTTTCCGAACATCTATTGCCAAGGCCAACACGCAATCAAGCAATTCGATTGTCTGAGCCTGAGCTTGACTTCAAGCGCAATATTCAAGTAGTTTGAAGTAAAAAATGACACAAATTGGCAAGATTAGCGCACGCGGTGGTGTAAGTACATGTACATTTACTGACACATGAGTTGCAACATACCGTTTTAACAGTTGACAAAATGTTCATGGTAAATGCGGAATTCGGTATTGACATTTCGTCAACGTGCGACGCCATTTACGGAAAATATCGTATTTTTTGTGTAATGTTTTATCATGACTGAGATATTGGGTATAAAATCACATGGCTTGTCTCATAATTATATTATTACCGTCTGGTACATTTAAAGCATACGAACGTGATGGAAACGCTTGGCGAACGCTTTCTGATAGTGCTGCCAACGGCTCTGTTCTTCATAGACAACTTACATCGAAGGTACCCAATCATTTCGGTTACTTTGTATTAGGGTAAATTTATATACTGTATATATAGATGGATGAACATTATTTTGCGACATATTTCGCATTTTACGTGCATATCCTTTACATAATATATTAAATAAATTATGCATTAAATGTATTTTGTTATTTAAATGTATCCAACTTGATAATATAATGTGACAGCAGTATTTGTAAAAGAAATAATTTAGGTTTTGGAGAAATAAACACAGTGGAACCTATCTAAACAGGACACCCTGGGAGGGTGTCCGGTTTAGAGATGTTATGACTATGCCAAGGTATGCGGCTATGCTTTGCGAACTTGAACAACCATTTTCATCATAAATATGTACCAAAGAATCTCATAACAATTAAGGATACACAGACTGCCTGTGCGTCCGGTTTAGAGAGGGTCTACTCTGTAAAAAAAGAAATACAGTGAAACCTCTCTAAACCGGACACCCTGGGAGGTCCCCAGGGTGTCCGGTTTAGAGATATTCCAGTGTAAGCCAAGTACTACTATATGACCATTCTGGTACATATACATGTACGTGCTTTGCGATCATGCACATACATTACAATCTGACATAAATGGCGGTGAAACCAATCAAAAATAGGATCGCAGATGTTGTATTGGTGTTCGGTTTAGAGATGTTCCACTGTAATTGATTATGCCATCTAAGGCTATCCTTAGAAATATTACGCACATATAAGCCAGAGAACATTACTAATGGTTTCGAAGATCTTGGTATCGAAAGTGTATTAACATGATTAAGATATAATGTGATCTATAAAACGGTGACGTGACGAAATAAAAACTGATACTATATGTGTACCTTTGAAAAATACATGAAGGTTAAAGCCCCTATACGGCTCAAGTTGCCTAATTTGGCCTCCTATTGGGTTTTCCCACACATAAATCCAACAGGTTTCTATTTACACACACTTTGAAACTGTTTGCATTCATTTTGGTACAAAAATGAGTTTGCAGTCGATGAAAATATCAATATGTGTTGATAAACAAACAGCAGGTGCGTGTTTCAAAGCCCGATCGATTTTCCGATAGACGATCGGGTCAACTCCTCAACTCCCCGATTCGCGGCCGATGAATTTCGATAACCGGAGTTTACCGACTCGCTTCCGAGCCGAAGCCGTTGGGTTACGGAAATGAAATTGTTAATATTTACATTTTGCACTGAGTGGTACACAAAACAAGAGTTTGTTGTCTTCACATTGCGATTAAGATGTAAATCTCAAGACTTGAGATGTATCTATGTATATTTTAGTTTTGTGTACTAAATCAGTTGCCAAACATCTTTTTGTGTCTGAAAAAATCGGAAAATTGTAATACTGAGCTGTTCAGGGCCTTTAAATTTAATTCCGTTGACAAGGTCGACGCAAAATAAAATTAAAAGAAATGGACACATTACGCAAGACTCAAGACTTAGTATGCACGCTATACAATTGTATTATAAGCACTTACAAAGCTGAACATGTCTGTACACGTACTAATCGTCAGACGAAATGGGAAAGGACAGCGATCACAAAGCGGGAATGGTAAATAGAATATAATATGCGTGGCTGTTTTGTTTGGTGAGTCATTTCGACTTTCACTCGTTCATTGGTTGCTTAAGCAGAGCCCACAAACTCTTCCTGATAGAAATGTATGAACATAATAATTATTTATCGCACGAATTGTCGTCAGCAAATATTGAAGTGTTCGCGTATTTGGTTTCAGTTTAATGTTTTGCATGTTCTGTTGGCTTTCTCTTTGATTCGCCTATAGACACGACATTGAACAAGTGCAAAGTACACATACATGTTTTGAAATGCACATGACTGAATCATATTGGAGTCTCTCTAAATCAGTAGCCGATTTCACTTACCAAGTTAAGTACATGTATACTTTGATGGAGTAATCATTTATTTTTCCCGAAATGCATTATTTCATATATAACTAACGACTTTATATATTTGATGATTAAAAGTGTGCAGATTATTATACTGAAATTATTACATTATCACCGTCAAATTGGCTGTGATAATGTAATACATTCAGTGTAATAAATATTAATTTAAGTGTATTTAGCAAAATAAGTATACTTTGCAATTTTGGTGAAATAGGCAGTGTACCGGTATAGAGCACATATTACCTGTAAAGCGGAAAACGTGAAATTACCTGTGAATATGATAAATTCATTGGCACAATGGTTTTACCGGCGCTATGTACAACACCGGGTGTATTAATGTGGCTGTGTGACAGATAGTGCATTGTAACTCCATAGAAGCATTTAACAAAAACAGTTGAGATATGTGTCTGACTGGAGAAATGAGGATTATGGGATTTGTGATCAGTGTAGCTCCTGGTCACACCCATGTATCCTGATATCGATCCATATGTGTTTGTTCGAAGTATGACGGGTGTTTCCTTAATGGAATGGCGAACGGCGCAGATCCTGATCAGACTGCGCATTCACAGGCTAATCTGAATCTAAACTGGGCAAAAACACACATAAGGTAAGCCCCATTTCTCGAGCCACAGCCACAGATATCAATGGGTATTGTAGGAGTAACATTTTCTGTTATATGGTGGGCAAACGTGGAGAAAATATATATTCAGGTGACGCATTTAGTTGATAACAATAATTTCAAAATGTCCAGTTTCATTTGCATATCAAAATTGTTCCTGATACAACCGCGCGTGTCTATCAGTAATTCAAAGATTAATAAATTATTTTATCTGTTTAGCGGGCACTCGTAATGTTTAAAGCTGGTGGAACAGTTGTACAGTTATTTAATTCCTATAACGAAAATGGTGTGCTTAACAGCAGGGATCCAAACTTTTATATACCAATTATAGCTGTTAGTATGATTGCATTGTGCGTTTATTCAGACAAGGTTTATATACCTCATGTACACTGTAATTGTTAAAATATGGTTATTGTTGGCAGTGTGAGGTGTCGTTTCTTTTTGTTTCTTTTTTTTTTGCTATTTTTATGTTCGTTGGCTAACTTCTTGTCTCAAACATCAACCAGACCAGCGAGCATCAGAACAGTCGTAGATTAACTTTAAAGGTGCATTCCCACTCAGTAGGCACACATTGTTCTCTATAGGAGTTAAATAAGTGTATAATTGTGTCAATATCCAACCAGTTATAAATGTTATGAGTGCGCGATTACAGATATAATCATTTAGTAATATTTAGTGTACTGATAGTGACGCGCGGTGGTATGAGGCTATTTTCATATGCAAATGAGGCATAAGTGTAGCAGTTTAAGTCTAATATAAAATGTATAATAATGCCAATCATTACGTGGGGTAATGGTGAATGAATGTTGATTTTGCCACAAAAAGTATCAGATGATGTCTCTGATATAAGAACATTTTGTGCCTACTGAGTGGGCATGTACCTTTAACCTTTTCATCCCTAAGTAACTGGAATGGATTTTGATATGTTAATTTTGCAACCAATCCAATCGTCACAAAATGGTTTTCAGACTAGTCCATTTATGAAAAGGGGATATTTTTGTTCTCAAAAATATGAAAATTACTTTCAAAAAGTGCAGATCCTGATGAGACGGCTCGTTATGAGTTCATCTGGATCTGCAGTGTTTACATAAACCGCTATAAGCGGGCTTTCGTGAGCAAAGGGTTAAGCCTGTCAAGCGCTACATAAAGCACACCAATATAGCGCATAGGCTTGTGATTGGACCCTACTGTCTGTTTCATGTTTTGCAACGACGAACGATTGGCAATTAAACACATTAAATCTAAAATATATTAAAATTAATATAACAAAAAGTCACGGGTGGGGGGGGGGGGGGAGTGGAAAATGGAAACATTTTGGAAAGTGACTCCTAAACCTGTCTAGATTGCTTGGAAATGATATAGCTAAGAAAACAAAATTAGTTTTAGAAAATCGGTCCACAAATTTAAAAACAAATATCTATTTTATACACAATGTTAAATTCCCATAGAAAAATTCCCATTAAATTCCCACGAAAAGAATTGTTCCAATACAATCAATACTCGATGAATTTTCATCAAATGAAACCTTTTGGGTAGGGTGACTTTTTGTTATTGATGAAAAAGTACTTACATTTAACTAGTTTTATGATGTAATCTGTTAAATAGCCAAACGTCCGTCGGTAGCAAAACGTGGAACAGACAGTAGACGTCTAATCCTGTCTATCAATAATAACATAATCTTAGTAAATTAAATAATAATTAAATAAAATTTAGCCCAAGCACACGTGACGGGATAGAACATTATAATGGAAGCAATAGTCGTGCACATGTAAATTATTCAATTAAACTCACTCACTCAAGGTAATTTCAGCTAGTTATTTCGCTTTGCAAATCCATTTATGTCTATTACAGAGATCCGGTCCTATGCTGTATTTAAACGTTTATTTCTTGCTGAATAGCACAGCAATGAGGTTTATTTTTTAACAGAGTAAACATTATCAGATTGAATATATGTGTAGTCTGATCTGAGTCCATACTGATTGTAATAACATAACTAAGTGTGAACATATGAATTCAGCAACTAGTGTAGTCCCATATCAGATTGCGCAGATATGTAGAATTACTTGGATCAACACTCGTCGAAACGACTCCTTTTCACAACAAGTCATGCTACATTCGCTCCTTTTGCAAGCAATAAGGCCCTAAACTACACAGTTTGACTGGATTTCTATAAATACCGTCAACGGGAGATAACTAGCTACGATCCCTCATTGGGTGAGCATTAATACTCATATATCATGTACATGATGTAAAAGAGATAGGATCTCGTTTCGACGAGTTAGCTATCATCTCGTTCCCATGATATATCATCTTCTTCCCACGAGATAGCAACTTGTTCGAACGAGTTTACTTAGCTATTTCGTTACCACGAGATGGCATCTCGTTCAAACGACATAATCAGCCAATAGAATAACATATATTACTCCAAAATATAAGGTATTTTAACCTACCATTATAGCAATGTACATGTAGCTAATATAAATGCAAAATATGCAAAAACAACGTCATTTATTTAAACGTGTGGTTCCATTTGTAGCCGTAATCTAACATAGACCTTGTTGGACTAAGAGAAAATGCTTTCACTAAATGTTTGAAGATTATATCGTATTCACAGGTTTGATGAGTCACAACTGATGTACCATGTACCGAATAGTACGTATAATTCTTGTTTTTATTAATTCGTTCCCACGAAATAACAATTCGTTCCCTCAATTTAACAATTCGTTCCCACGAATTAACAATTCATTCCCACGAATTAACAATTCGCTCCCACGAAATAGCATTTCGTTGTTCCAACGGGAACGAATTGTTAATTCGAGGGAACGAATTGTTAAATCGAGGGAACGAATTATTACATCGTGAGAACTATTTGTTAATTCGAGGGAACGAATTGCTATTTCGTGGGAACGAATTAACAAAAAAAAATCTATGTCCCTGCGAGGCTCCGTAAATACGAGATTGTATTGATTAAATATTCCTATGACTGACAAATATTGACACCACCATTGTACGCGAACATGTAATAAATCATATGGTATACACGACCGCCTGCGCTAATCTTGCCAATAATTATTTGTAAATGTCTTTCTTACGAAATTCCTGAATAATGTGTTTGAAATAAAGCAGATTTATTGGCTAAGCCTGAGCCATAGCCAATCAACTCATAGATTGCGAGTTATTATTGTCAATAGATGCTTCGAAACGTTGACATATAGTTAGTGCTACAGCTCAGGCACAGCCAATCAACTGATGATGCGCAGAAACGTTGACATCTTGGCAAGACTGTGGCCGCCTTGTCAGGGCTGCGATGTTTGTATTCGGAACCGTTTCGGTAATAAGTTTGCGGAGACCATATATTGTCTCCCTTTGAGTATTGATGCCAAAACCGCAGAACTGTAGACATGTGTTAGCCTATTTCATACAGGATGCATATACCCATCCATACACATGTATCTCCGTATACATACACATTTTGTCCTGTTTTTTCATTTATCATTGAACATGTATACATATTGTTACCACTCATTTGAGCCGTCGTCGTCGAGAAGGTTTTAATGCGTGGTTACAACATTCACACCCGTGCAGAAAAAAAAAGATATTTAAACTTTTCTTCAAAGCGGAAAGGGCTAAATAGTTCTGAACTCGTTGTAAACCAAATATTCGTATCCGATCATTACCTGACACGACACAGTAAACGTATGTTATCAGTCAGTACGTATTCGGCCAATACAAAGCTCGTTACCTGATAAATAAACTACTCTAACATAAGAAAGATGTTTTACCAGGGTGCTAAGAAAAACCGGTGTCTCATGGCGTTTTTGACCAGTCTAGCCCGAGAGCGGCCTCCATATTTGCACCATATGATCAACGTCAGGGGGTGAGGGGGGGGGGAGGGGTAGTATGTGAAAGGTGAGCGGCAGCCTTAGGTAGGCGAAAAGGTTTGGCGGTGGAGCAAATGGAGTAAAAAGACGGTCATTTGTCACGAGGTAGGTACATGTTCGTTGTTTTATTCATATTTTAATTTAAAACACAAGGAAGTCATATAGCCTATGTAACAATGGAATATATCATAGATCTACGAATGCAGACACTTTGTTAAAATATGAAGTGACAAAAAGGATTGTGTCGTCTCTTCTTGTAAACAAACTATGCCGTTACAAATGTTGCAGACATTTTTGGGTCGATTTTAATGAAAATACGGTCTATACCACTGTATATAACCAATGTATCCCACAATTATCCACTATTTAACACGTTTTACGGCATGCCGCCATTCGCATACATCGTCCGTGAAAACGATGTGTATGCACTCTAAAGGTTTGGCGGCGGAAAGTTTATGTAATTCTAAACGTTTGTGGCAGGTTTGTTTGGCAAATTGTGTGGCAACGTATTAATTAGTAGTATAGTTATATATGTTCATATTTGAGACAGTATTGTTATTCCGTGTGTTTTTGATGACCGATGGAGGTATACGCATCTCAGTAGAAAAGCAATATTTAGCGGAATATTTTGCCTGTGCCCGTGTTGAGAACACTTTCTGAGCCGGTTTGAGTTCATTTTGTTTTAAAATATGTTCCTTAAAGTGTTCACGCATACAGCACTTCTCCAAACACTAAATTGAATTGATTCGCAGTTGGGAATTTCTTGGGGACCGTACATCGATGCATGTGGAGTACATTATTTGCCACGTTGAATACCACCGTTGTACTCGTACCATAGATCGCTATAGTTGTGTTTTTTCCCCGCCCCCCGACTCATGGCCCTTAGGGCGTATACCTCACTATTTTGAAACATTTACTGCTTTATCACCATGTATATGTGAATGCCCCATCCCCTATGCGATAGCAAGGGTGCATATTGCGTGCTATTAATGTTTTGTACGTCCGTCCGTCCGTCCGTCCGTCCGTCAGTCCGTGTACATTTACGTCGAAAAGTTGAAAAGTGTGTATGCGTTTCGCAATCTTGTAATATCTTCAATATTACTTGAAGGATTGCTTTAATATTTGGTCAGTTCATTCACCTGAACATGGGCGACGCAATCGCACCACCAATGACACGACATTCACCTTTATGACCTTCGAAATGGTGCTAAAACACTACCAATATGCCATGGGGGCATATCCATATTTTACAAACATAATATCTAGTTATTCCATAGCTCTACTATGATGCTTTTATATCCAATGACATGGTCAAATAAGGATTTGCTTTCAGAAAGTTTCACGTTTTGGTGATCAAATGATGTCAAAATTCGTGATGACATTCGGTGTCGTTAACACCGACTGACATTTTGACAGTTCGTTATATACCGTTTATTTAAGAAGGTGAACTGATTATCGTGAAATACTGCACGAGTGATTGGGTCCTTACGCTATTATTCTAGATAATCAACTCACCTGGTTAAAATAAACATGTTCTTACATTTCGAGAGAGGAATAGCATTTACAATATGAGTTCGACTGCAAACACAATCGCCAACTGTGGAAATCTTGACACACACACTTGCTTGTCTACATTCTATGTTAAATGACTACATGTCTGCCATAGGATGTCGTATTCATGGAAACCGGGGATGGCAGCGGGACAAACGTAGATAACGACAGTACCAGACTCATAGCTTAACACATACTCAGTCTCTCTACCGCTCTGCTATCATCATAGCAAACATTCATACGTATGCACTGGTAGTCTATTCATATAATGGCATAGGGGAAATTCACAAATTGATGTCACTCACTCACAGTGGCTGCTCATGTCTTCGTTGTCACCCGAGACCCTCCCCATAATCCACCCCACCCAGGATCCGCACATGGACACCTCATCAACCTGGAGCTTTAATAATGCAATTTATTTTCCATACGTACTGCCTACCACTCCCCACCGGCACACTATCTGGACGACATTTATATAAACTACGTTAGTATGATAAATTGTTTAGGCAGCTGAAAAAAAGAACATTTGGCGTTTGTAAGAAGTCTAGAATAGATATTGGTTCTTAACGTTTTGATCATAGCTTCTTCAGTAACGGAACATCATAGTTCCATATCAGATTTCACCGACCTTGTCAGCCTTTGATGTGTTAAGGGTGACCCAGAATTGCCATGCCCAAATGTGTGTTGACACCTACAAAATGGCGGTAGACAGCATGAGACAGGATGATTTACCGTTGGTTTACACATTGTGAATAAGGGGGCAGTGAAGTGTTAATTTAAAATTATCAATTTCACGCCCTCGGACAGTATGTATTTAATTCAATGTTCCAAATAAGTGGGCAGACAGCAATATGAGTTCGACATGTGTGACCTAGACACACTAGAAGCTTTTACATAAACACAAATATGCTGCTCTATTAGTGCTCCTTACCTATGCAGGAATGTGAAATATCTTGCTGCAGCCTCTTTAAAATTGTCCAATTCTGAGGTAAAATATTCACTTTAAAACCATGCCGTGCCACGCTACTTGCGGAACTACAGATTGAATGTTGTATGTGTTCTCAATCATCATCCAGAGGCAAATGCACTATCATGGTGCAAACCAGTTCCCATCCATGAGTTTTCTCTGAAATAAATTCTTGTTTGAAACTCCCAGAAAAATCTGTTGTTTTGATCAGTTTTTGTCACAACATACCCTCAATTCGTATTTGCCCATTTCTGATCAATGGGAACAGGTCAGATGGCCTGGAATGAGCATTCATCAATTAATACGATGTAAAATCTGAATAAAATACAAAATCAACTACAAAATAATAATTAATTAAAATGAATTTTAATCAGCAGGTGCCATTATACGAAACTGGCGGCTAACTGGTCACTGCTACATAAAAGGATAACCAATGTCATTGTATGCATGCTTGCATGTGTATTATTGGCCTATGAATGTTTTAGTATGACTGTGAAGTGTTAAACTGCTCACGCATCAGACCGTTTCGTAAAATGCCACGACAGATTGGGCTGTTATTGTGACCAATGTTTATGTTAATGGGATCTCAGCTTTACCGGATACAGAAAATATAAAATACAGATGAAATAGTAAAACACATCCATAGAGCTGAGATTTTCTGTGTTAACCAGACATGTATAATGTGTCGTCTTCACCTGAACACAGACCGTTTATTGCCGACCCCAGACACAGGGAAATATCGACCTGTCCACAATACCAGACTCTGGGAAGGGAGGAAATTCCAACAAATGACCACCTGTACAGTACACATATCAGCCACTGTTCACGACTATAGATGCCCCCGCTGATACCCCGAGATACATATAACCACGAATGTACCCACATGAGACTGATACAGTTCAAAGTAATATACACTGTACCCAGCGGCAATACAAATTTCGGCTACTTTTCAATTAGACCACGCTCACTTATCCTTTGTCATGCACATGTTCCGACATCAAATCAAACACGAACGTAACGATATACCACAAAAACAGCTGATCAGACATTCGGGATACACAGGAGCCAAGGTCAACAACTCGTGGTACACCTCCAGTTTTGACAACGTCGGGTTATCCCCCAGTAGCTATGTCAGGGACAGAAGACCTCTGTACACAGATAGACTGCTTCCGGGTCAGTACCCGGAGAAAAATGTATGTGTTACATGTGCCTTGAGGCAGGTTCGGGTGCACTGATGTAGTGTATTAATGTATGTGGAGACATCGTTTACACAGGGGTTCTAGTACACATCTGCAGTTTGAATGGATATTTTGTGTGGCAGGACACATGTAAATGAAATGATATGCGGCTCTTCGACTGTTGTGACGTGATGATTGTTGACCCCGCGCTGTCCTGTTTCCATTCCTGCCAGAACAAATAAATGGTCAAAAGGGTGTTGTTGACAAGTTGTGAGAAACACGGCACGATCCAGTCGTCAAAGACATTGTAACTCAATTTGTGATTCCAATGTTTATGGTTTTACAGGCGGTGAGTGAAAATTCCCACAAGAACGCGATATGTTTAATATACAGTTATATCGTGTGTCGAGGCCAGAACAGTATTTGGCAAGGGAGACAATCCATGAACAGTCAATGTGGTTATGCATATTAACCAAAAACCTTCACATGGCCAAATGCATTCACAACAAATGCACACACCAAACCTTATGATAAGTCAACTCAACCACGACGTGCCCAATGTGAGAGCCCATAGGGAAGTGAAATCAGACACATTTAACGGGAGATTATCAGATTTATTGAACAGGTATCAACCTGGAACCAATGGATCAATGACGAAAAGGGGCGATTACGATTAACAATTTGTTCACGGGGGGACGCTCAGACATTACTGATTGAGTTATCTATTGAACAATTAAATCACTACGATTATGTAAAACAGTTACTTATTCAGTGATTGAATCCACAGGAGTCAGAAATAGCATATGACATTGTGTGAATTTCGAAACAGAAAAAGGAAGGAAAACGAGTCTGAATTTACAAAATGACTCGTTACAAGCATACATCATAGATGCTTATGTCCATGGTCTGTGGGGATACGAGGTCCGTAAGCATGTACAATACAACCATCCAACAACATTACAACAAGCCATTTCACTCGCAGTGAATATGAGGCATTCGATGGACCTATTGATAGATTAACTAATCCGGTGGAGAATGCTGGCTCTTCAAACGTTCATCCCATAAAGCACAGGCAAAAGTAATGCAAATATCCCGAAACAAACCAGCGAGACACCGACATTTGGGACATTTCACGATTGATAGATGATAAACTGTCTAAACTGAGTACAGCTCCAGCTCAGTATTAACCCTCCACCAAACAGCAGACCCCCAAACGATGGCAATCAAGGGAATAGTGCATATGAGATTGGGAACTGGAGTAGTATATAGGGAGTCAAAATGATACCACCTACGTTGGTATCGTTTCCACCCCTCTACACTACCCCCAACACCCCCGAAAAATCAAAAATTGGATAACGAGGAAATTGTCTCCCACCACCCCCGAAAAATTCAAAGATTGGTGTCATAAATACATCATGTATTTTTCACGTCCAATTGAACAGATAAAACTATACTAATAAAAAGGATTTATTTTTGTCTCGTTGTCATATTGGTGTCATAAATACCTCATGTTATTTTCACGTCCAATTGAACATATACATTTAATAGGTTATAATAAAATATTATAACAAAATGGATAATAAAATACGCAACGAATTGGAATTTTGTAATGACTTTGATGAAGAATTTTACGCGCTGTGTTTTCTACAGTATTAAAACACGGTAAAATGACAATACTATGTGGTATCGAATACATGAAATATCAGCGTAATTTATTACGCTGCGATAAAAACGTTGCATTTACAATATTAAACCGGCAATTATGTCGCCGGTATAAGTATCAAATTTATGTAATGAAGCGACTAAATAGGATCGGAGAAACACTACCGAAACATTATCAAACTAATTTTATAAAACAGTTTAAAATCAAAGATTCGTTTACGGATATGCGTTTCTACGATATCACTTTTAACGAAGAAATTGGAAAATTATTAGAAGAAATTGGAAATTGAACAGAAAAAAACAACTATTAGAGAAAATGGATAATACAATACAATTGGAATTGAAAATTTTTAATAACTGTGTTGAAGAAATTTACGAATCTTATGGGGGTTATAATCCTATATATAAATTCTATAAAATTAGAACACTAGGCGATATCGAATACATGAAATACCATCGTAATTTATTACGCTCCGATAAAAACGTTGCATTTACAATATTATACCGGCAATTATGTCAACTATACAAGAGGCAAATACAAACATTAAGACGGATAATGCGTATCGGATATGAAACTAAGGTGTATTATATAAAATTGTTAAAACCCAACGATTCATTTACGAATATACATTTCTACGATATCGCTTATAAAGAAACTGAAAAAAAAAATTATTATTGAACAGCAATGTTGATGCTAAGACAAATAACATCTCCCTGAAACAGCGTGTCCATTTATCCCCATGAACCTGCTAAGGTCAAAGATCGTGTCATGACAACGGCCGGAGTTGTCTGCCCATTTCAAGCGGTCGGACTCCGAACGCCGTTGTCATGCAGTTGTTTACCATAGCGACCACATTTGTAGGGATAGAAATAAATAAATAAAAATGTTTAGCTCCAACCGCGGCGCGAACCCACGACGCTCGTCTCTATAGAGTATATCCTTAACCCACACGACCACATAGGCTGTTATGATAAACATTACCTAGTGTTGTACAATTATCAATTACGACAATGTTTCAATTACACGGGTTATGAACCATGCGTAAATTGATAGCCAAGGTAAACAGAGCCGAGTGTATCAATTACACAGACGGTGTGTACAGTGTAATCCTCGACTGAATTTGTAATTCTCAGTGAAAAACACATGTTGTATAGGTATGTAAATTTGTTTACTGCACCAATATAATTAATAATTTTTTAAAAATTATAAAATTAAGAAAATTAGAAAATTAATTTTTATTTTTTTTAATTATTTTATAAAATATCACAATGGTGCTGTAACATTTCCTCCGACTTTATTTCCAAGTTTTACCCTAAATTTATCCCAATCAGTACACTCAATTTTGGGCATGGTGGCGCGCGCCTTGATTCTTATATCATTTTTTAATTCTTCATATCTCCCCATTTCTTCCACCACGGATTCAAACTCTAAATTTGATATTTTCTTATCGGCCAACGCTTTGGACACCATAACGTCGATGCTATTTTTCTTAGACCTAGCTAGAACGGATATTCTATCATGTTTTCTCTACATTTTTTTCTCGAGTTTTCCACCCGACGACCCCTAATTACCATAAACAGCAACCCAGAAACGGCTGACACCGCACATAAAATCCCCGCTACAGGAACCGTTATAATGGTGGATATAGTTGCAGCTGTCCCCGCCCCACACAACACAGAAACACTTGCCAGAACCGTACTAGATGCTTCAGCTATGTTCACCGCGCGCTTATATTTGTTAGCGTGTCTTTTTCTATTTGCACATTCTCTAACTAAAATATCCTGCATAGCGACGATATTATTCAACCTAAAATCTGAACTTCTTTCGTTAATTTGAGATGTAGTGGTATTGAGAGTTGGATACAGTGTTGATGGATCGGTATTGACAATTGGAAGCGGTGATTCGTTCATATTTAAAATTTTACAAATTTATTTCAATATATTAGTATTTACAAAATAAGTTCAATTAACAATGAGACAATAGTGGAATAACTCTCTGTGTCACCGATTTTCGTAACAAAGTTAATAACACTACCTTTGGAAAGTCTAATTCGATCATAACCGGAGAACGAAACCACCGTCGAACTATCTCCAGAGATTTTAGTGACTCCAAACCCCCGTTCTTCCCCATCTACTACAATATTTATCGCGACCGCGCCCCCAGTTTACCACTACCATTAACGAGCAGACCGCCATTTGGATAACTTCACCTGCAGCTGTCATAGTGTATCCCCCATATTTATTACTCGCTTTGGCACCGAACGAATATTCAACCAATGGGCCCCGCTTCTCATCCCAAACTGTTATGACACGTTTTGGCGTTTTCATTGTTTGCACTATTCCGGCAAGCGCACTGTTTGCGGGTTATATGCCTCAGTACGAATCTTTTCAGAGGTATCCTCAAGGGCTTTGGTCGCGGCTATACGATCGTGTGTTTCAGTTTATCGGTTATCTTTCCGTCTAGTTCAGTAAGTGCCGCTTCTCTGCTGAGAGAGTCCTCTAAGCGCAACGCATCATAAGCCTCCGTAATGGTCGCCTGGTGGCCTTCTAGGGCTTTTTCAACACCCAACCGGGCCTCTTTTTGAAATTCTGTTATTTTTCCGTCTAGTTCAGCAACCGCCGCTTCTCTGAGAGAGTCCTCTGAGCGCAACACCCTATAAGCCTCCATAATGTCCGCCTGGTGGTCTTCTCGGGCTTTCTCAATACCCGTTCGGACCCCCTCAACCCCCAACCGGGCCTCTTTTCGAAATTTGGTTATTTTTTCGTATAGTTTAGTAATTGCCACTTCTCTGTTGAGAGAGTCCTCTGAGCGTAACGCCCCATAAGCCTCCGCAATGGCCTCCTTGTGGTCTTCTCGGACCCCCTCAATCCCCGTCTCTTTCAGAAATTCGGCTATTTTCCCGTCTAGTTCAGTAAGTGTAGCTTCTTTGCTGAGAAAGTCCTCTAAGCGCAACGCATCATAAGCCTCCGCAATGGCCTCAGCAAGGTTCACCTGGTGGTCTTCTCGGACTTTATCAATACCCGACCGGGCCTCTTTTCGAAATTCGGTTATTTTTCCGTCTAGTTCAACAACCGCCGCTTCTTTGTTGAGAGAGTCCTCTAAGCGCAACACCCTATAAGCCTCCGTAAAGTCCGCCTGGTGGTCTTCTCGGACTTTATCAATACCCGACGTGGCCTCTTTTTGAAATTTGGTTATTTTTTTATCTAGTTCGGTAAATGCCGCATCTCTAATGAGAGAGTCCTCTAAGCGCAACGTAAGGGCCGCCTGGCGGTCTGCTCGGACTTTATCAATATCCGACCTGCTCTCTTTTCGAAATTTGGTTATTTTCCCATCTAGTTCGGTAAGTGCCGCTTCTTTGCTGAGAGAGTCCTTTAAGAGCAACGCATCATAAGCCTCCGTAAGGTCCGCCTGGTGGTCTTCTCGGACTTTATCAATCCCCAACCGGGCCTCTTTTCGAAATTCGGTTATTTTTTCACCTAGTTCGTTTAGTTCCGTATGCGTTTCTTCACGACTTTGTGTATTCACAGCCAGGGCATATTCTCTAAGTTGTGACAGTAGACTCTTGTGAATCTCGTCCGTGGCCCTCGATATAATTCTATTGATCAAGGCCTTTGTTTTTTGGGTAGTTAAAAAGTCGCCCTCTGTCGGGATGAATCCCCCTTCTGCCGGTTCCAAATTCTTTGAATTTGTCACCCAATCGGAAGAACTACCTGGTCCGTATATACTCATAATGTTGATAATATATATTACGAACATGCGTTTAATTCTAAATAATTTTCTTAATTTTTTCAATTAATTTGAAATTTCTAGGACGACCGAAATCGGGTAATCGTTCTTCAACTCTCTCCCTTTATCATCAAGAATAGAAATCTTCAACTCGTGGATGTGTCCCGATTCCAAAACTTTCATCTCGGGGTGTGGGAAGTCTAAGGTCACAGTCTCGCCATAGAAACAGTCGCTGGCGGGCACAGTTTTCAGTAATGTGCTGGGGGATCCGTCTACCGTGTTGTACGATGTGTTCACCCGATGAAGGTGCACCCTGAGAGTTTTTGTGAAGGCGAAGTTTACTGGGGTATCGCCGCGGTGATAACCCACGGGGAAGACAAAGTTCAACGGGAACACTCGCCCTTCATCCTCGTTGTAAGGGGGTGCAAATTTAAATCCTAACATTGAGGCCAACCCCGGAGTGATCTTTATTTTTTTATCAACGGACAATGTCGCAATCCCCGTGGCTTTTGAGACTGTGAGAGTGCCACTAACAGGTATATTCCTTGCGATTGAAGCTTGGACATCTCTGAAACCCCAAAGGTCAGGACGTACTACGGCAGCTAATTCCTCTAGATGTATATCTACCGGCAAGATAGCCTCTACCCGTTCTATTCCTTTGATATCCTTGTACATTTCAATGTTTTTCCACCCAACCGTGAAGGTGATTGATCTAAGGCCTACCCGGCGTTTTCCGCAGCAGTTGTCGATTGATTTTTGAAGTTCACAACTCCCTTTTTGAACATTAGTGATAGTAGCAAACATAATAATATATTTCAATGGATACCAAAGCATTTAGCTTTAACTCTAATGCAAAGTACGCGGTCGGAGGTAAATACACGCAAAAAGACGTTGTTAACCACCTTGTACACCCAACCGTAACGGTTAGACCGGACAGCGGCTTTGCCACCAATTTCCCTAACACGTTTGAGAAATATAGGCTGCCAAGATTAATACGATGGAGGTGGTAAACGGGTGGAAAGCAACACCGATGCAGTTTTGGCAGAACCAAATAAATTTCGCTGTATGGTGCGCAACAGCCGGGTGTCGAGTTTCATATAAAGACCATCTGACATCCAAGAATGTCATGCTCCGAAGTGTCTACAACTTTCATGCGTATTATACTATTAGGAGGATTCTCAAAGAACTAGGTATTTCACTACCTCAAGACGACGCCTAGGATCCCATTTCCAACGCATACGACCGTATGGCGTTTGAAAGACTGTGTAACGAATTTAACGTTTCAAAAGACGCGGACTGGAGACAGAAAAAATTTCCTACCAGCACCGGCCTCGGGGACGATCACACGGTGACCACATCGTCAGTCGGAACGCGGGGAATTTTGACCCCGCGATGATGACATTCGGGCCGGAAGTGTCTGGAGGTCGGCACTGTGGCGTGTTTTCTTGTAAAATGTTACCTCCGAAACGGGCTCACGTCGATTACATACAGCAGGCTGCTGAGGTTCAGGACGCGTGGGGTACATTTATGTTAGATAAGGGTATAGGGTTCACGCAGGCCGGGGTTACTCGCGTCAACGACTCCATTCGCACATACGTCTGGTCCATCCTCGGCGCACAGAAGCAAACTCGCAGTTCTATACTGGGCACGGGAACAGCGTTTGATGCACAAAAACAATTCTTGGCACTTGTAGAGGACGCCATCTCAGCTAGGGTGGACCTGGAGAAGGCGATCCAGAATTATCAAGACGTTTTGCAGAATGCCAGCACCCCAGTAGACTATGTATTTGGAATAGGTCTTTATATGGCGCCGAGCAATATGATACTACGAGACGACCCGGTTGACGGTTACAATAATCAGATCGTAATCGCCACCGCCAATCAAAAAATCGGCCACAACGGTAACGTGAACACGGATATCATCAAGCGCACCCCCAACATGATCGGGTCCACCCAATCTGCGATTGGTGTTGATGTTGTAAATTCAAATAAATTTGAAAAAGATTTCATAAAACCCCCAATTCACGAATTGGCCACCCCATCAAGTTCATTTGAACCCGTTGTTTCACCCACACCCCCAATCAATCACAAATTGGGTGAAATTGGAAGCACAACACACGAGGAGGAGAAATTAGGGCTCGTCATCGCCCTCGTGGCGATCGGATTATTTACGCTTTGGTTGTAGGAACTCTCTGGCAGAGAATAATAGGAGACCGGCGATTGCCACGATTAAAGCCCAAGTTTTATTGGCGAGCAATCCGACCGTTTTTGATAATATAGATAACAAGAAGGAGAGGAGACCCCCGATCAACCCAGGCAGCGCGGCAGCCAACTTTCCTGCTAATTTAGCCAGGAGTTGGCGAGGGCTTTTAGTTGTTTTTTTATCCATTTTTTTACCCCACCGGATGGAGCTGGTGCTGGTGCTGGTGCTGGTGCTGGAGCTGGTGCTGGAGCTGGTGCTACAAATTGACAGCTACAAATAGAGACGATATAGATAGAATTAGGGTCGATATAATCATGCTGGCTGCCGCGATGACGGTTATTATCGTGACGCCCTTCTCTCTGAACAGAGTGCGAATACGCGCACCGAGTGTAGTGTCCTCGTGCAGAACCCTCGAGATTGTTTCGCGGCTCCGACTTAATTGACCGGAAAGCGTCTCACGGTTAGTCGAGGCAGCCTCCAATCGAGCTTCTCTTTCGTCCCGCAACGACCGCAGGAGTTTGTTGATCCGCTCGGTAGATTCTCTATCGCCCCGTGCTTCCTTTATTTTTCTTTCTTCTAGAGCGATATGTTTGTCCAGCGCTGAGAGTTTGGAGAGGTTATTGACTAGTTCGCCCCGAGTTGTTTGCAGAACCTTATCGAGTCCCCGGAGTTCGCGAAGAGGTAACGGTGGGTCAAACTTCGTGCCGTTTATTTCGTTGACCGTGGTTTCAATCGTGTTAATAACGTCGGTGGCTACGCGAGGGATCTCGCTGAGCTCGATCGTTTCTATAGTGGCGGCCGTCTTCGCCAGCTCGTTTTGTCGGTAGCCTGAAAGGTTTTTATCATTTTTGTAGGCAGCGGCGCCCGAATGTCGTCGATCACTCCGAGAGCTCGTTGGAGGGGTGCTCCATATCGGTTCAATGAAGAGGTGCTGAGGAACTTCGTTGGGTCGTTCTTGTACGTCAGCAACTTCCAGCTATTGCCCCATTTAACCCACAGGTCTCCTCTTTTAGTGCTGCGGAACTCCAACGTGGCCTTGATGCCGTGTAGAGACACTATACTCTCCCACCGTTTCACCAGAGTATCCGTTTCCTCGAGAGACGCCAGCTCACCCTCGGAGATCCCCGCAGGAATCTCGTAACCGCCCGCCCATGCCGGAGTTTTGGGTTGGTCCTTCCACGTTTCGAAATATGTACTCGCCTCGGGTGGGTGCTCTATGAAGGTCGTTTCGTCCTCATCACCGTCCAAGCCCTCTCCGCGGCTATATGGATTGATATCATCATCATCATCGAGGTAATCGTCTCGGTCGCCCGTAGTGCGATCGAATTCGTCCATGCCAATATCGAGACCAGCCATCTTTAATAATTATTATTATATTAAAGACAAAACAATACAGGTTTAATAGTTTCAATAAAATTAATTATGTCTTCGAGTCAATACGGTCGCAAACTCAATCCATACCGCAGACTGCGTGAGCCCCTCGGGGCAAAAGGCGTGAGACAGAGTGTCGTTATTTACGAACAACCCATCGACGATCGACCAGAACCAGCAGCTCTTAGTCCGCTTCCCCAACCTCGGAACTCACGACGTCATTGTGCCTGGGTACTGTTCGCCTCGCTTTCAATATTTCGCTAACGTCGACGGACGCGGACCGAACCGTCGTTCAGAACCTGGGTCGCACCATAGTCAAGAAGACTATGATAAAGATTTCTGGTAATGAGGTGATGTCGATCGACGACAGCGACGTCTACCATTGCTATCAGGACCTGTGGAAGACGGCACAAGAGCGCGAAAACGCCGTCTATCAGGGTATTGACACCAGCAAAAATAAGAACGTAACCAGACTTAGAATCTGGGCTGCTAACAAGGCAGATAACAACGCGAGTGACAATGCGGTCGCTGGCGCTTACGGCAACCGCTTCTACATTACGCTCGACTTTGAGTTGCTGGAGAGTCACATGCCCTACTATCAGAGCGCTTTGGCTGACTGCCTCGAATACGAACTAACGTTCAACGACTACGGCCGTATACGATCGATAATGTTTCGCTGGAGTACGACATGGTCACGATGCCCGAACTCGCGCGATTGATCAGAACCCAGTACGCCGGGCGCGTTGCCATACTTTACGACCGAGTTCTTCGCCATCGCAAGATGACGAAAGACAAAGGCGACACATTGTGGAATATTAACGTCAACGTACCCGCCCGCTCGATGAAAGGTATACTGATGCTGTTCGAGGAGGCTCGGTTCGCGTTCGGTGTTAGAAAAACCGACAAATTCTATAACCCCAAAATCACGAAGGTAGAGGTGACGATCGAGGGAGTACCCAATCAACTCTACAGCGCGGGTCTTCGCGCGCACCAGCAGTGGGACGAAGTAAGAAAGCAGTTTGCTGCCGGCTCCAAGCGCTCCCCGGAGGTTGCCGCGGTTGCCAAAGACCTGCAGCTCTCGGCCGTCTCCCTCGCGGAGTTTCTGAATACCAATTACGCGCTATGGCTAGACATGCGAGCCAGCGACGACGACCAAATACACGGTAGCGGACGCCAAGTTGAGAACGCCAGCGAGGGTGTGACGATCCAGATAACCAAAGAGGCGGATGGAAATGGGCCATTGAACGTGTACTTATATATAATTACAGACGCACAACTCAACATCGAAGATGGCCGATACGTCTCAGCACTCTACTGTAATAAAAAAATCATCTAACGATTTATTAATTAATTTTAAGAAAATTAACAATCAATACCAATTCACGATTGGAGATGCCCACTCTGCCATAATATGTGGGCAGACAGGATGTGGAAAAACGGTTTTCATCCTAGACTTGCTCGGGGGCTCCTACCGCGATGCCTTTCGTCATATTGTGATCCTGTGTCCCACTGTGCGGCACAACGATACTTATCAGCGGCGCCCGTGGATATGGACCGACACTGAGGTATACGTTATTGACCCCGGTGATAGGCTTCACGATTGGTTGCGTGGTTTATACCAAAAATTCCAGGGTGAGCCCACCCTATACGTGATTGATGATTGCTCAGCCAAGGCGGCGATGACCAAAAAGAAGGACATGCTCTCAGAGCTCGCATTTTCAGGCCGCCATGCGAGGCAAAACGTATGGATCTCCACTCAAAAATACAACGCCGTCCTCAAGGATCTGCGCGAGCAAACGAAATGGGTCGCCCTCTTTCACTGCAAGGACCGAGACTCATTCGATGACTGTCTTCGAGAGAATGACGTTATCCTAACGCGCGAGGAGCGCCTGGAGGTTCGACAGATGCTTTCGGAAACTAAGGACGCCAAGCTTTTGCTAAAGACTGATCAACCAACTGCTTACGAAGTTATCAATTAATTAAGAAATTACTTAACGCTTAATTTTAAGAAAATTAGTAACTGCCAAGTAAATGCTTAACAATTAATTTAGCAATTGCTGAACAATGCTGAACAAATGCTGAACAAATGCTTAACAAATGTTGAACAAATGCTTAACAAATGTTGAACAAATGCTGAACAATGGTTAACAATGTTAACAATTTGGTGCTCCGCTGCGAGCTTTGTTGCGAGCATAATGGTGATCATAAGTATCGGGTGGTGCGCTTGGCAATATGTTAAAGTGATGAGACTTGTTAGAATAGTTAAATTACTAATTTTGAAAAAATTAAGAAAAATGAACTGCGACGAACTTCTCGATCAGCTAATAGAAGAAACCTCAACTCCGACTGCCAACAATAATGATCCGACAGAGCAATCGGAATCGGGGGTTGGTATTGGGTTGAGTGCAACGACTCCGAATAAAAATGAAAATGCGGCGCGACGAGAGCGGCTAGCTGCGCTGGTTGCTGGGACAATCGGAGCATTATCTCGGTAGGCGTCTCTCAGTTTTTCAGGTGGATAAGATGTCAGATGCGGAGATCGATAAAATGTATGCGCGATACGAATCCAAATTGGGAGCGGAGATGACAAAAACTCTCGGATCGGCGGCTATTCATTTGTACGCAACCGCCGTTAGCATACTTCTCCCTATACCAAACACCGCGGGGTTGATTGATGATCTAGATTCTGACCCTTTTATAGGTCACACTCTTAGAACAGCCTGCTGCTCAATTTATCACAAGTTTGGAATGTACTTAGCTCCGCTGACAACCGCGTTGACCACGGGTAAACACTGTCAATTTGGACATATATGCCCACGAACTATAAGCCCTGAAAATGATGACACAAGACACACCCACGAGAGTGACGGAGTTGAACCAGATTGCTCCAACACAATCGAACCAGAGTGTTACTCCGCCACTGGATGACATACCGCATATAAACAATCCCAAAAGACAGGCAGCTGGGCGGGCGGCGGCTGCCACCCGAAAAGTTAAACAAGATAAAATACTCGCCGAGCTTCGAGAGGCTAAACAGTCGTTGCAATCGGGGACGGAGACAGCAAAACATCTGAAGACAGAGCAATCGGGTTCAACTTCAATCCCGATTGGGTTGAGTGCAACAACACCCCAAATTCACAAATTAGAAGCACACCCAAATTCTTTGAATTTGTCACCCAATACCAACTCCCGTTGGAGTTGGACTGAACCCCAATTCACGAATTGGAGTTAGTTTGTTGGTGGTAGTCTGGCAGTTGTTGGTGCCGTGTGGGTGTGGAAATACCCCCTATTACACCAATCCCGATTGGAAAAACAACCAGCCAGTGTTCAGAAGAAACACCAATCATCAACAATGTTGAATTTGGATGCGCCCCATTTAAACATTGATCGCGACCCATTTTATATGCAATAATTATAACAATGGCTGAACAAGATGGTAAAATGTTAGTGAATGCGCTTTATCACGCCGTGGTGATATCGGGTTTCAGTATCGGGTATGCTCGACTATCAAAGATGGCCCTAGGAGGAACCGCTCCCAAATTGGACATGACGTGAGAGACGTAGGGCTCGCGACCTTAGATGTAGCGGCCGCAGTTTGGACCCGAGATTATCTAGTTAAAGCTGGAATTCTACCAGTTAATATATGGAAATAAATGGCTTCAATCGCAGTAATAGTAGGTGGTGCGCTTGTAAACGCATTGGTGTTCAGCGGTAGCAACTTTATATTCTCTAAAATGAAAAGCTCGAACGTGGATGAGGAGCGATAGCGTCATGTTTTAGCTGTAGAACAACTCAATAGCGCAAAGGGAGCGTGGTCGACAAAAACGAACCGCCCATCTGGACTGGGTCAACGAAGAGCTGCGCCGCGAAAATCACGCCGCGCAAACTTTTCAGAACGTTGAAGAAGCCAACCGCGAGTACGCGCTGGCATATCCGCACAAAAGTCTCGATCCAATGGATCCCGAGCCCCAACTTTCAGATTTCTATGTACCGTCAGAGGCCAAAAAGGACCGCGAGATCGCGTTCATCGTCGTGGGAATGGGTGTGGTTGGGCTCGTCGGCTACTATATAAAATAATTAATTAATTTAAAAAACTTTTTTTTTTATAAATATATATATATAGAACGATGTTAGTTGACGAACTTTATGACGCTATGATCGATGTAGGCTACACTGCCCAAAAACATCGTTTACCTGGTGCAAAGAGTATGATTCGTCTGGCCCAAGATTCTCTCGAGACGTGGCGGGAGGACGAAAAAGCGGCCACCCTTTTCGCAAAGCGGATGTTAGATTCCTCCGAGTTAGATTCCCCTCTCCTGTTCCAACCAAAACGCGATTGGGGCTGCAGCGAAACTTCCAACAAAGGTTTATTATTAACGACGAACTGGCGAGGGCATGTTGGAGATTGTCCGATATATTAGAATACTTCGCATACGATGAACACGCGCAAACTTGATACCAAACTAATGCGCAAGCTGTCGAATACATACTATAGCCCACGCGCTACTGGAAGGGACTCGCGGCCATCAAGAGCCTCGCGGCGGCGACCAAGGTTTCAGAAAACGCTGTCAAGGAATGGCTCAAGAAGCAGGCCATCTGGCAGATATATTTACCCGCGCCTCACAATATTCCGCGCCCGAAATTCGACGTGCCGGTGCCGAACCAAGTTCACCAAGCGGATCTCCTGTTTCTACCTCACGATCGCGTCGGTCGCAAGAAGTACAAGTACGCACTGACAATCGTTGACGTAGCGAGTCGTTATAAGGGGGCTGAGCCGTTGGCCACTAAAGAGTCTAAGGAGGTGGCCGAGGCTCTTTCCCGAATATATAAGAGGAGTCCTCTCAAATGGCCGAATCTTCTCCAGGTCGATCCCGGCCGCGAGTTCATGGGCGCGGTCTCTCATCTATTGTCTAAGCATAAAGTTTCTATCAGACGCGGCCGCGTCAACATCCACCGGGACCAGGGAATCGTGGAACGCTTCAATCGAACCCTGGCTGAGAGACTGTTCGGACACCAATACGCTAAAGAACTTGTAGACCCTCATTCGCGATCGACCGAGTGGGTGGCCAGACTGCCCGCCGTGGTCTCCGCACTGAACGGAGAGGTGACCAGATTGATAGGTAAGAAGCCTGTAGATGCTATCAAGTTTAAAAGGGTGACGAGCAAGCCCTCTGCCGTCTCGCGCGGGCGACGCCATTGGTTTAGAGGAGCAGCGGCTTCCATCAGATATTGACGTCCGGTACCTCTATCAACCGGGAGAGCTCGAAGGTGGCAGCCGCCGCGCGACTGATCCCGTGTGGTCTCTCAATGTATATCATCTAGATCGATCTATTACCAAACCTGATGAGCCCGTGCTCTACTATTTGGATGATGGGCCATCTCGAGGGTTTGTTCGCGAAGAACTTCTTATGGTGCCTTCTGACACCCAGCTACCCCCGGATCGTCAGATTCTTTAGAGATGTTCTGTATGTATTCCGTCTGGTAACACGCGTCTTTTATCGTAGTATGCCGAGAGTCCTAATTTTCGTTGACTGTACGTTTTCATAACGCCGTCTTTCATTTTAAATCCTCTATTTTGTGCTACATCTATAATGTGTTTTCCATCTTCTGTAGTTTCACTTAGTACTCGTTTATATCTATCCCAATTTAAATTGTTAGTTCTCTTGGACATTCCTTTCGCAGAGCTTTTATTAATTTTAATTTGTTCCAAATTATCTTTAGCGAAATTAATTTTTTCTACGAAATAACACTTACTAGATAACGCTATCGCCCTATCCCCGCTAAATTCCATTTTGAAAAGTCCGGGCTCTCTTTCGCTCCATTTATCCCAAGCCAACCATTTATTTTTTTATTTTTAAAACTCGTCTAGTAAGTTAGGTCTAATCAATTCCTCTATCGTTTTTCCACTAACTCCTATATACATACTATCAGTATCCATCTGTATTAATTCAAAGTCTTCTCTTTTTACGTATTTGTCTAGAAATTCGTAGTAAAATTCCAACATTCTCAATTTAGCTAGTTGATAAACCGCTATTCCACAATGGAATGGTCTCTTTACCGCACACCTGGGTTTTCTTGAAGATATTTCGTACGCATCTCCTATCTCTTCCAAATCGTCAAAGAATGCAGATCTTAATGCTTTGTCAACACAGGTTTCGTTTTGTGTATATGTCGTATTTAAATATCTCTCCGTTGCCTCTATCATTTTTCCACAACAGGAGTTTCCTAATTAATTTCATTATGTCGGCTACTGGTTTCTTATTTGGTTCTACATCGCCCTGTTCGTCTTGCGGCTGTAACTTCTTTTGCGAACATTCGAATGGTTTTCCGCTAATATAATCTATAACACGATGAACTCCAGTTATTTCTAGGCCGTGTTTTTAAATACCATTTCAACAGTGGCGCGTACAGCAATACTTTAGTGGCGGTCATAGATCCCACCAATTTTTTTCCATCTCCTCTTGTTCGGCCAGTATCGTTTAAATATTTTAACATGTGTGTGGGAACTTCATCAACCTCTACTTCTCTGTTTATAAATATTGGGGACATTTCAGAAAACTTATCTTTTAAGTTGTGTGGAACTTCTATATCCACCTCCGCAAACCCAAACCAGTCTCCAGATAAAACTCTTTTACAAAACTTTTTAATAAATTTAGGGTTATGTGGGGTATCTATATGGTGTATAGTTTCTCTCCCACACGGCATCTCTTTATTTAACGTAGATAAATATAACGCGTTTGCATCGTACCCCAAAACAGCCTTGCAAGGTTTGTTAATTCCTGTGGAATTAGATCTAATATTTGAAACACCAGCTTCTGCATATCGTGTAAATACTATTGATGGACCGCCAACTAGAGCGTCCTTCATCATTTCGTATGTTTCTTCTTTTGGTGCATATAGAGCATCCTCCGGTATAGATTTTTGTTCTTTAATGGTTCCTCTCAATAATATTGTATAGCTACTCCAGGTAGTGTTACCGCATCTTTGAAAATATCCACACCTCTGTGTTTATAAAATTCACACATTTTTTTCCACCGCTTCTAGGAACGGTGCTACATCTAAATCGTTATAATATTTCAACCAATCTAAAGTTTTCATATTATTTTCTTCGAAAATTCTACGACATTTACTTAATTCTGTTTCATCTATTAACATTTTCCCAGATAGTTTGGAATACCAATTCTCTATATCCGGTAGTCCTGGGTAATCCAGTTTGTCTGGAGAATCGAACCGCTCATAAGGAAAGAAAGATTTCTGTCCTTTGCATTCGTAGGCTTTATCCAACTATCATAACTTACACCAGGTCCTAGATAAAGTATTACATCAAGAAATCTAAACTCTGGAGTAAATAGAAATATTGTTGCGTTTGCACGTTTTCCGACCATTACTTTCTTTGTTGTTGATGCCAGTTCGCCTACTAGGTATTTCTTTATTAAGTTTATATCGTACTTACTGCTGTTAAAACCTATAACCGTACTTGCTCTATCCACTGTTCGATCTTGGCGATTTGGTTTTTACGTAAATGTTCTGTATTAAACCTATATCTTGACCACACTTCTTCTCTTATAGCTTTTCCCCTGACTTTCAAATCTTCTACGAATTTTTCTATAAGTTTTGCGGGATCTTTATCACAAATATGAGTTACTGTTCCTGAGAAATTATCTCCATACTAACGCTTACCGGAACGTGCTCGGCTTCGTACTCTAAACTATTACCGTTAGTTTCAACTTCTGGCTGGAGATACGCCTCAAAATCGTATACTATCTGATATGGATAAAGAGTAGTGTCGCAACCGATCTTTATGTCTTTACCCGTTCTTTGAAATTCGCATTCCCACATAACTACTAGGTTGAATTCTTTGCTTCTTCTAATAAATGTATCTCTTCTCATAGTGGATGCGCGTTCTTCTTTTCTATGCTTTGCATGAATCTCACACCCGTGCCAGTAACAACTGTGATATTGATATACGGTATTGGTTTCTGGACAGTATCCATCTACTGGAGCTCCTAAAATCCATCTTTCACCCCCGTGTCCACACTGTTCGTGGTGAATGTGAATTCCCTCGCGCTTTTCCACAGAGTACATCCAATCGATCGCCCCATAACTGTTAGAACTTTTTGGGTAGAACGCTTTCTCGAACGACGAACGCGGGCGCTCTAAATAATTACCATCACATATTACTTTTGTCTCACCTCTCATACATGTTGGTCCGTGTCTCTTCATATTACTCGCTTTCGTGAATTTCTGCTTGCAATTATCGCAGGCGTAAATTTTAGATAGGTTTTTAAGGTTTTTTATCAGAAATGCGTGATTATTAAACAGTCCTATTGTCATTGGTTTATTACCTATTGCCTTATAGTGCGCTGGTACCTTTTTAAACAACCACATACATTACATTCGGTGGGTTGATATACTTCTATACGATTTTAAAAAACTCTTCAACCTTTTTCAGATCTGAAAAAGGAATTGGTGAAATCACATTACTACCAAAATATTGCTTACTAAGTTCTTTCGCCGTTTTCTGTACATCTGTCGGGTCTTTTATCTGTCATATGCATAGCTAGACACCTGAACAGACAAAGGTCGTTATTATACTTATCTAAAGAATACATACCTTTTTTATTCTTCAGCCATTCTGGAAGTTCTCCTCCTGCCGCTTCTTTGGATTGTAGTCCCAAATCTATTCCCTTACTACCCTGTATTAGCTTTACGAAAACCTCTACCCATCTTACAAACTTCCACTTTGTATTCGGTCTGTCTATTTTATCGGACATTATTCGTGTTTGCTCCTTATCTGACAGCCATTTTTTTAACGGTTTTCATTGATGATAGTGGTTCGCTACCACCGAGATTTTTGTGCATTATTATAGTTACAGGTTTTCCATTTTTAATTTCCTCCATATGTTCTAGCTTGTAAGAATATGAATATCTCAAATAAAAATTGGTTGTTAGATACGGAGCGAGTTTATCGGACATGCGTTCAGACTCGTTAATGTTAATGTTTTGACGAAAGGATAATGTAACTACCCGTCTTCCATTTTCTACCTTTTCCAATGTTTCATCGTGAGCCCCCAATATTTCTTCATCTTTTTCCACTATCGAGCGAACTATAGATCTTTTATTTGGTATTTGGTCACCTGTGTGTCTAATTTGAGACGTGCTTGAAGGTAATTCTTTAGAATTAATTACACTAGTCCTTAGCTCCGCAATACTTTCTTTTTGAATTCTGTTACCAACTTCCTCCGCTAGTGAGAGGTCTTTAAATGCCCCTCTTTTATAGGCGCGGGTAAACCGCTTCATAAACGCCTCATTCTTTGTGGTATTTATCAGCTTTGTCAACCCCCTAACTCTCAACCGTGTACTATAAGTAATCCCTAGAGATTCGGCTTCTCTTCTCAAACTTCTATTTCTGGCGTTATCATATTTTCTGTAATAAGCCTATGAAATTTATCTGTTCAATTGGTCGTGAAAACATTATTTGTTTTTTTCACGACCAATTGAATATAAACATATACATACATATACTATAATGGAGTGTGAGACTTGTTGTAAAACGTTTACGCGTAAAGACTATCTACGAAGGCACCTAGCGAGACGTAGAAAGTTTCCTTGTGCCCCCCCACAATTTCAATGCCCCAGATGCCCTTGTAAATTCGTTAGTGCCCAAACTCTTTGTAGACATAAGCAACTACGCTGTCAGGTGGCTAAAGGTGAACGTGGTAGACTAGAGTTGGTAGAATTAGTTGCTGATCTGCGAAATAAATTAGCTATATTGGAGGAGAAAAATGGGGTGTTGGAATATAAACTATCACTCGTGGGCACATCCAATCGTGAATTGGTATTGCATTAATTATTTTCTCAAAAATTCATAAATTTGCTGTCGGGAAAACATGATGTATTTATGACACCAATCTTTGAATTTTTCGGGGGTGGTGGGAGACAATTTCCTCGTTAACCAATTTTGATTTTTCGGGGGTGGTGGGGTAGTGTAGAGGGGTGGAAACGATACCAACGTAGGTGGTATCATTTTGACTCCCTATATACTACTACTGGGCATATGAGTATAGAAACCCAGTGACTGACTACAATTACCCAACTATCGATACAAGAAATCCGAATTACGGGCCAGTAAATTCGAGTATTTCTTGGAAAAAGCCTAACCCTACTGGTTACGCCCAGAATATATGTGTAACTATTACACAAAAAACGTAGGCCATTTTATTAGACGATTTCCCTTCAAACCAGCCGAGAATAATCAGTCGGGAAACTAGACTGGGATGGGATTGAGGCTGAAATTCCAGCCATAGAAAGATCAGACATGACAAACCCACGGCTTGATACACTGTTTTGTATGCTGTACGGGCCATTAAATGGAGACACCCACAATATGGCGGGCATGGAAAACCGTGACAGGTCGGTGCTTCAATGTTTACTGTTTCCCCTTTAAAACTAGCAAAACATCACGAACTAAACGTAGTAATCAAGTGTATAAATCTTGTCTTAACCATCGGTTGCTCTCTTTTCAGGGTCCATCTCTCGCTAATATAAGCAGGAACGACCGAAAAACGTGAACATTTTGAAAACGAAGCGAGAGGACGGTCTTTGCTGAGCTCGCATACGGTAAGTTCTGGATGAATTTGGAATCTGTCACTTGATATTATATCAGTGAGTGATGCTCTTTCCGAATATGTACCTTAGGCTTAGCAAAAGAATATCACCACAGTACGGAGGAGACACCCGGAAGCCAGACGAGCAAAAGTATGTATGTACGTACGAGACATCGACAATTGCACATGCATTCTGTACGACGAAGACGATGTAAATGTACGGAATAGACATTTACCATGCATGGCGACGGTGAAACACGAAGTTGGCTATCCTATGTAAGTATGACATCGAGGATATTTGGGCCATGTGCACCTCCATGCGGAGAATTACTGATTAATACGGGCGCCTACAAAGGCCGATTTTAAACTGATGCATATAAGCTGTTCGGAGTACTCCAAAATAACGAATAAAATGCACCCCAGCGCTAGACCATGGACTGGAAAAAGCTTGACGAATATCGTATCTTTTATTTACTCATGCATGAGATTGACGCGATATTCTAATAACATAACATTTAGACTGTTCTCTATTGTTCGTATATTCTACATTATTTACTATATCACAGCATCACATCTTAGACGTCAAACGTTGATAATAAATAAATACCAAAACAAAATAATATTCGTTACGAGGTTACACTTTCCGCCATTTCCTTGACTGGTCTGTTAAATGCTCTTGTGAATGTGAACATGTAGTGCACAGTCAATTTTCAGAGGACAACAAACTGTCGTACTGCTTCCATTTTCTTTTGGTATTTTACTTAATGTTTACAATCTTCGCCCGCATTACCATTTCTACAGTCTAAACAAATGTAGTGTACGGTTTTCAGTTCACCTCAGGCTACGTGTAATTTGTAGAGGTAATCAAAGTACTGAAAGTACTGAACTATGGTATCTCTACAAAAACTGATCACTTGCGGAACTAGAGACTGAATGTTGCATATTTTCTATTGCACCGGCAAATACACTGTGTTCAAAGGAAATAACATATAATCAAAGTACTGAAAGTATTGAAACTAGGTTTTGCTCGACAAGATTATTAGCACTTATTGTTTATGTATTTATTTATATAATGATGTTTAATGGCTTATCATCAGTTAAAGTCATTTTAGGTCGGTTAACAGGGTCAAATCCCATAGTACATGTGTATGGATAGAAGATTAATCCCAAAATCAGAATATATATCACATATATATAGCCAGTGTCCATGGCTTCGCACACTTTACATGTATTATGATAATAATCAGAAACAAGTACACAAATAAAGCTGTTTTGTATTTTGACAGATATGACACTCAACACAGGAAATATGTGTGTCACATGTTAAACAGTTCATACGAGATCAGGGATCCGCCATTGTTGTTGTACTACATGAATCAATTTGAAAACACGTGGGCGTGTACATGGCCTCGCACACCCGAAACTCTTCCGATCTAATATATATTTAGAATGTAAGAATTAAATTTGATGGTCAGCATCAATCAATTATATGTTCAAATAATAAAGACCTATTAACTGAATATTTATGAAGACACCCACAATGCTGATGTCTGGCACACAGCTACATCAATAAACTATTCAAACGATTGTTTCACCGTGTATGACAACAACAAAATTAATATTATTGACCAAACACCCACACCATCGCACCGACGACAATCAACCAACATTACTATCTAGATGATCCTACTGTTTGTGCCTGGAAGAGAATGAGCTGAAAAAGTAGCGGCTGGATCTAATCAACAGCGCAGGAAATAATAATCCCTCAATACACCGTGATAGCATCGGTGTGTCAGGTATGCCGAGTGGTTTTCGGCGGCTCTGAATCCACTAACTATTCATCAATACACAGCATCGGTATGTCAGATGCGGTGCGTGGTGTCCGGCAGATCATCAGGAATATAATCAAAGTACTGAATGTACTGACATATGTTATCTCCACAAAAACCTGATAGGTGTGTGGGGTAAGTTAA
>CM055280.1:28023835-28369960 GCA_029237695.1 Conchocele bisecta
CGCACATATTCATACGCAGTGATTAGGTCGTATTGACAGGATATCAAACATATTCACGGCACCGTGTTTCTCGGCACACACGCACTGTGTTGACGGGATAAATAATAATAATATATAAACCGTACGAGCTCAGTGGTCTTAATCTTGGGTAGTTGGCCGTGGGTCATATGCAAATCACCATTCATTGACGCATACTGTGGCCAAATATTATCAAAATCGGAGAAGTTCGTAAGTTATTGAATAAACATTATTAACGCATTTGTCTTACACAAAAGGTGAACATAAGTCCTCAGTGACCGTGACCTTGGGTGATCGGACGTGGGTCGTATGGAAAGCAAAGCACAATCCCTAGACACACAATGAGGACAAATATTATCAAAGTCCGTGAAACGGTTCATAAGTTATTGAATAAACGAAACAGACTTTAACGCATTTACCTTACAAACAAGGTGAACACAAGTCCTCGGTGACATTGGCATTCGACTTGCCTCGTATGCAAAACAAAGCACCATCCCTAGACACACATTGTGGCCAAATAGTATCAAAGTCGGTGAAGCGATTCATATGTTATTGACAAATGAAATGTGTTACTATAAGTATACCAGCCTGACATGGCGTTGTTTACGTGCTTTGTTTATATAAACATTGGTGTATAAATAAACATGGAATTCCTGTAGGTATTTGCCTGTTTATTATGGCGCGTCGCTATAGTCATGATCGATATATTGCGATTGACAAAACAGTTTCTCATACTGGAGCAGTGGGTAAACTGGCGGCCAACGATGGCACTTGATTTTAATTTTGCACTGCATGCGTTCGATCCTCGCTTTGGCCATTATATATTTTTTTAAATATTGTTTTTGTGTTTTATTTTGAATGCATCTTTATTACATGTAGCAACAAGTGACATGGTAATTATGAACCACATGCATCCACGTTTATGTATGTATTTGTTTATTATCTGAAGTGAGAGGTTTATTTTTCGACATGGTGTTCTCCGTAACATATTTGCATTTGTAGTGAGTCGAGGTGGACTTTCACAATAACACACGAATGTGCAGAATGCATTTCACAATGATTAGGTTCAAAGTGAAGTGTTTTATAATGTGGTGTAAAAGTAAATGCATGACTGTTTCGGGATGTGTGCGTTACCTCTGGCGTCAAAATAGTAAAAGCGATAGAAAAATGTATGCCTTTGGCAGGATTCGAACTCACGACCGTCCGATCACCAAACAGCAGATCTACCCACTAGAGCACTAAACGATGTTACTAATATCAGCAATTATATCGAATGTTAATGCGTTTGCGCTGATATACAAATACCATGTCTACAACATATGACGTAAACTATTTAAAAATAGCACGTGTTTACAATAATATTTACAATAATAACGCGCCAGTTCAAAGCGGTATACACCTCTAGAGGTGTACCGCTTTGAGCTGGCGCGTTATTATTGTAAATATTATTGTAAACATATTTGTAGACATGGTATTTGTATACCAGCGCAAACACATTAACATTCGATAGAATTGCTAATAATAGTAACATCGTTTAGTGCTCTAGTGGGTAGATCTGCTGTTTGGTGATCGGACGGTCGTGAGTTCGAATCCTGCCAAAGGCATACATGTTTCTCTCGCTTTTACTATTTTGGCTCCAGAGGTAACGCACACATCCCGAAACAGTCGTGCATTTACTTTTTACACAATATAATCATGATTATAAAACACTTCACTTTGAACCTAATCATTGTGAAATGCATTCTGCACATTCGTGTGTTATTGTGAGAACACCATGTCGAAAAATAAACCTCTCACTTCAGATAATAAACAAATAAATAAATGAAAAATCATGCAGAGCATGATGTTATTAGCCGATCAAATCAGGGTTAAATATATGTCCACATTTTAGTAGTTACGGAATCTCAGAGAAAAGTGAGAGAAGTGTTGATTTCCTCCCCAACCAAATTTTCCCAGTTATATTTAGCTATCATTAATATCTGATCATAGCAATACTTATGGTAGTCAAATGTAAACAATAGTATTCCAGTTGAACGAATTAACCTTTGAATATAGGTGAAGGCGCTGAGCATTACACAAATATGTAGCAAGTCAACCGAAATCTCATAAATACCCATGCGGCCATCTTGAAAATATGATAATTATATACTGAATATTAGTGTAGTTTACGTAAATTCTTTAATATATCCATCAGAAATGATTTTTAACAACTTACGCCAATTTCCAAGTTAAGGACCATCACCTATTGGCTCATATATGTGGTTCATAATTACTATGTCAATTGTTGTTACATGTAATAAAGATGCATTAAAAAGAAAAAGAAAACAATATTAAACAAGAAATGCGTCTGTCGAACGCGGATGCCACCTGCAGCATATTTGAGAAACTGTGACAAAGTGGTTAACCGAAATTTGAGAAACTGTGACAAAGTGGTTAACCGAAAAGTGTGACGGACGGACAGACGGACAGCCGGACGGACAGACGGACAGACGGACAGACGGACGGTCCAAACACTATATGCCACCCGTTTCTTCGAAACCCGGTGGCATAAAAAAACAAGAAATGCGTCTGTCAAACGCGGATGCCACCTGCAGCATATTTGAGAAACTGTCACAAATGGGTTAACCTAAAAGTGTGACGGACGGACAGACGGACATACAGACGGACGAACTTACATTTCGGACCTTAGGGGGTACTTGCTATATAAAAGATCAAAGGAAATACCCCGTAAGACACAATAGGCTTACGGGGTACGGAATAAATTCCATTGTCTTAGGCCACGCCCCCTACCCCATAAGTACCCTAATGTGTGCTCGGACAGACGGACGGACGGACAGACGGGTGGACGGACGGACGGTCCAAACACTATGCTACCCGTTTCTTCGAAACCCGGTGGAATAACAAGAAATGCGTCTGTCGAACGCGGATGCCACCTGCAGCATATTTGAGAAACTGTGACAAAGTGGTTAACCGAAAAGTGTGACGGACAGACGGACGGACAGACAGACGGACGGAGGGACGGTCCAAACACTATATGCCACCCGTTTCTTCGAAACCCGGTGGCATAACAATATATATATATAATGGCCAAAGTGAGGATCGAACGCATGCACTGCAAAATTAAAATTAAATGCCACCGTTGGTCGCCAGTTTACCCACTGCTCCAGTATGAGAAACTGTTTTGTCAATCGCAATATATCGATCATGAATATAGCGACGCGCCATAATAAGCAGGGAAATACCTACAGGAATTCCATGTTTATTTATACACCACTGTTTATATAAACAAAGCATGTAAACAACGCCATGCCAGGCTGGTATACTTATAACGCACGCACGCACGTACGTGTTGTGATGCTATATCCCCTGTTGCCTATACAATGTGCATGATAACGTGGTTACAACAACAACGTCGCCACTAGCTGATACATGTAGGCAACAATCCACCGGCCCATCTGATTGTCTCTGACCAAATGAAATTGTGTCGTCTGCTATGTTTTGTATTCCTACAGTTCTCCACAAGAACATATTTTGACAGTGCATGACAATATCTCCCATTGAACATACTTTTCATGCGCTGTCAAAACATGTCAAAACAGCTGACAACAATACATTGTGATCGATAAAACGACACAGAACATCAGTCGTCAAAGGTTGTGTCATAGTTAACTTATTTCTTTTGAAAAGCATGTATTGTGTTGATGACTCATGAGAATAATCTGACAAAATAGAATAACTGTGAGAAAGACAGCTGATGACAATATTTGTTGACCTGTCACATATAACGGCTATGAATAACGAAACAAAACAATATTGCTTTTTTCTTTTGTTTCCATTTGTTTTTAAGTGCAAAATGGGCAGATAATCCATGATCCGGTGTCTAATAAAAAAGCAAACGTCATTTTGCGTGCATCTACACATCATGAAGAAACTACCTACCAAGTCGCACACACACCTTTGGGTCATGGCCTATGCATACGTGAAGTTTCATGAACATATTCCAAAGGGTATTTGACGTTATGCTCCGGACAAGAATAAGTGCGTGCAAAAACGAAGTTAGATAACTCGACAATTAGTGATGCAATAGTTGTCATTCTTGCGCGCGACACACCTTTGGGTCTTGACCTATGCATGTGTGCAGTTTTATGAACATATTCCAAAGGGTATTCACGTTATGCTCCGGACAAGAATAAGTGCGTGAAAAAACAAACTGAGATAACTCGACAAGTAGTGATGCAAGAGTTGCCATTCTTGCGCGGGACACACCTTTGGGTCATGGCCTATGCATGTATGACGTTTGATGAACATATTCTAAAGGGCATTGTTACATGACTGTCGTTGTTCGACACCGCTCACAGTCGTCTTTAAACGTACAGCGACGGAACGCATCTCGCTAGGTATTGTATAGGTTAGTTTACTAACTTCATTAGTAATTGGACTGATGTACGGAGCCCCGCAGGGGACGTAGAATTATATTTTTGTATTAACTCGTTCCCACGAAATAACAATTCGTTCCCACGAATTAACAATTCGTACCCTCAATTTAGCATTTCGTTCCCACGAATTAACAAATCGGTCCCACGAATTAACAATTCGTTCCCTCAATTTCACAATTCGTTCCCACGAAATAACGATTCGTTCCCACCGGAACGAATTGTTATATCGTGGGAACGAATTGTTAATTCGAGGGAACGAATTGTTAATTCCAGGGAACAAATTGTTAAATTGAGGGAACGAATTGTTAGTTCGTGGCAACGAATTAATAACAAAATCAATGTCACCTACGGGGCTCCGTATAGGTTAGTTTACTAACTACATTTATTTAGTATTTGGACTGGCGGATGAATAAAGTTACCTTACAATGTTTGCGACCAGTTAAGCTCCAGCTCAGACTGATTGGATTCATATATCTACTTTGTAAGTCGCCTGTCCCCAAATATTTTCGCAGTGGAAAGTGGAGGTGGTGGTGGGGGTGGGTGAAACGATTCACTGAATATTAAATATTAATGCAATAAAAGCTAAAGGTTTTTGGCCCTCTGCTCGGCGACCTTGGGCTTTCATGAAAAACATATTGGGCTGGGTGGGGGTTGGTGATGGGGTGGGGCGAGGTCATTATTCAGAGGGAGGCACATGCAATTTTACAAAGGCATAATAAACAGATAGAACGTACAGATACATTACCTTACATCCACCCACGATATGAACACTTCACCTTCTCTCTGTACAATGCCACTAATCCGTGTATAGGAGGGAAGCGATTGTTACGGGGATTATGGTTTGTTTACTCGCTAAAATGCAGGTGTGAAAATGAACAGAAATACAATGTATTGTATAATTTTCCTCAAAAGTTACTCTAAACATGCAATTCAATGCATGTAATTCATACTGTGAAAGTGAGTGGAGAAATGCGGCTTATTGCATTCATGACCAGTCTAGCTCCTGATCTTTGACTGGAGAAATGGGCTTAGGACATTTACAGCCAGTTTAACTGCTCTGATCAGAGGCTGGATATAAAGGGATATAAATTATGGCATTTAAATTGTTACATTAAAGTTTACAAATTGCTATATCTCTGTGACTGCTTAAGATATAAACTTGAAATTTCATATGCACATTGATCACCAGTCATGGTTTCATTGTATACCCTACCCATGCTTCCCAGGAGCCCAAGCTCAAGGTAAAATGAATTTAAACATTTTGTTAAACTTTTACGTTAACGTTTTTACAATTGCTATATCTGTGTGATTACTTAGGATATCAACTTGGAACTTCATTATTCACTTGATCACCATCCATATTTTCATTGCTTAACCTACCCATGCTGCCCAGGAGCCCAAGGTCAAGTCAAATGACTTTAAACTTTTTGTTTAAGTTTGACGTTAAAGGTTTTCAAATTGCTATATCTCTGTGACTGCTTGGGATATCAACTTGAAACTTCATATACACATTGATCACCATCCATATTTTATTGTGTACTATACCCATGCTGCCCAGAAGCCCAAGATCAAGTCAGTTGACTTGAAAATTTGTGTTTAAGCTTTACGTTAAAGGTTTTCAAATTGCTATACCTCTGTGACTGCTTGGGATATCAACTTGAAACTTCATATACACATTGACCACCATCCATATTTCATTGTATACCCTGCCCATGCTGCCCAAGAGCCTACGGTCAAGATCAAATGATATAGATTTTTGTTTGTTAAAGCCTACGTTACATGTTTTGCCAAATTGCTATATCTCTGTGACCGCTGGCGATATAAATTTGAAACTTCACCATCCATAGTTTTATTGTATACCCTACCCATGCTGCCCAGGAGCCCAATACCCGGGGTGAAGGGAGCATTTGTCGGATTTACAGACCATCTAGTTAAACTCGTTGACTGTTATCATAAGAAACTCGGCATATCTTCGTTTCTTATAACATCAGTAAACTGGTTTAAATAAATGCCATATTAATTTATCACTCATGTGAGATCCTATTTGTATTCAAATGAGTATGCACTAGTGTAATACATATGGAAGGTAGAAAACAGTACAGAAAAGGTGCTGGGTGATCAACCCATCTTCCAGGCATGTTGATGTGCTTATGCAATAAATAATATATCACATTTGTGTTTAAGTCATATGATACATGTATTTGCAAACTCGTTGACTGACTTTTTAAGAAACTCGTTTTAACCTCGTTTCTTATCATGCTTATGAAATCAGTAAACTCATTTCAGACATGGTGCTTTGTTTTGAGTACGACCCACGTCCGATTTATGTTCACCAGCGGGTTGTTTCACTAAACTTCGCACGACTAAAATGTCCGTAAATGCAAAATTACGATAGTCTGTATATTTCACATTAGCATTTTTTTCCTGTAAACAATTATTGGATTTACATTTATTGAGCATAGGCTGCATATGCTCAATAAATGAAAATCCCAACAATTGAAATTTCCAGACGATCCTAAATTTGTACTTAGGTTATTTTATTCGTACGCTGTTTAGAGAAACGGCCCCCTTGTCTGTAGGTAAAAATGTTATTTTTTTTGTTACCAAGGCTGCCAGGTCTGGTGCTTTGTTTTGCATACGGCCCATGTCCGATCTCCCAATGCCACGTTCACTGAGAAATTATGTTCACGGTAAGGCAAACGTGTTAATTTAGTTTTACTGTCAATGCTGCCAACGAGGGGATTAGCTTAGTGATAATGACGCCTTTGTTACTTTCTGCGTATACAGTCGAACCTCCCCGAACGGCCACCTCTCTACAACAACACCCTCTCTGTAACAGCCGCTATTTTATATCCCAAAATGGATTACTTCCTCTGTATTTAACCATTAGACTGCTGAGCACGAACATTGTCATCTGCTGTTGTTTTTTCATTCTTTCGCAATAAAAACATGTTTTGACAGCACTTTAGAATCATTTCCATTGGAAATAATTCTAAAATGCTGTCAAAGCATGTATTTGATAAGAATTATCGAATAAAATAAATAAACAGCAGGACGACAAATTTAATTCAGCATTAACCTCTCTACAACAGCCACCTCTCTACAACAGCCAATTTTGCGTCTTCCCAAGAGTGGCTGTTGAAGAGAGGTTGCACTGTATCTGAGTCTCATTGCCCTTATGGCCTACAACTCATTGAGCATACGACCCTTTGTTGTATGCCGTATGTCGTACACGTTATATACATTTGCAGTTAGTTCGTTATCTTTTATTTAAGGGTGGGTTGGTTCAAAGAACCTTTCATACCCGGTCGCACACATTTACTATCGAGTTAAAGACCAGTGAATCCAGCCTTTGTTGAGCGTTGCAGTTTTGTGATTGGCGTCTTTGCTACCGATGTAGATCCAGATCAGCACGTGCATACGCACAATCTGATCAGGATATGTACTGATCGTCATCGCATCGATGAAACACCGCCATGCTTCTAGCAAGGAACATAGATCGCTATCAGGACACAGTAGTGTGCTATTGGTGAGGTGCCACACTGGTCACAAAGCACACAAGCCCCATCTCTCCAGTCACAACCACATAGTATTACGTATCTATTTCTAATTCCGAATGTGACCGTTTTCCAAGACTATCATTACTCCATTACCATGATTACCGTAATAAGTATTCGGAAAACATTTGTGTTGGGAAACCCCTATAAAATACGGGTTTCGCTAAACAAATTATATCCAAATACATTGTTATCGTGATGAACCATAGCTATTGTGACACTCTTCATTGTGGGAAATCTTGGGCGCGTTTCACTAAACTTCGTACGACTACAATTTTCATAAGTGAACACTGGAAATTTCAATCGATGGATTTACATTTGTTCGTTCAACATAGGCTATAGTCAATAAATGTAAATCCAATAATGGTTTACATGAAAACAATGTTAATGTGAAATGTACAGACTATCATAATTTGGACTTACGGACATTTTAGTCGTACGAAGCTTAGTGAAACGGGCCTCTTATATCTATAGGTTTTTCCCAGAATAAATTTATTTTGTGGGTATTTAGACAACTGGTATTCCTACCACGTTAGCATGTTCGGAGTGGCATATTTTCTGCCTTATTCCAATTATTCCATGTCGCTTCTCAGGGAGGGAAATACATTGACATATGGCTGTGATTGAAGAAATGGGCTTATGGGATTGTGACTAGTGTAGCTCCTGATTAAATACTGCACTCCTGTAGCCAGATAACGATCAGCGTTGCTTGTTACAAGTATGCTGTTTTTTTTCATTGATGAAATGGCGAACAGTGCAGATCCTGATCAGCATGTGTGGATGCACAGGCTGATATGGATCTGCACTAGTCGCAAAACCCATTAGCCCCATTTGTCCATTCACAGTCATATATAAGTATATACGCAATGATAACAAACAGAAAATATATGTTAAGACAAACGTTTGCTTAATAACACATCTGGACAGTTTTTTAAATGGAGTGCATGTACAAAACATTATATCGTGTTGTATGTATTATCTACAGATCACTTCACAATTCACGTTTGTTTTCCTTCAAGTTGTATGCATTATCATACAGGCTGACTGGACTAATCGTGTTGTATATATTTTCTACAGATCACTTCACAATTCACGTTTGTTTTCCTTCAAGTTGTATGCATTATCAGTAATGCTTTTGTGTTCCGCTTAAAGGTACATGCCCACTCAGTAGGCACAACATGTTCTTTATAGGAATTAATTAAGTGTATAATTGTGTCACTGATCCACCAGTTCTTAAAGGAACATGCCCACTCAGTAGGCACAACATGTTCTTTATAGGAATTAATTAAGTGTATAATTGTGTCACTGATCCACCAGTTCTAAAATTTACCAGTGCCCGCTATAGCCTATACAGATATAATCATTTAGTAATATTTATTTTACTGATAGTGACTCGCAAATGAGGGATGATTGGGTTTGCTCTTTGGTACTTTCTATGCACTATGAATTTATTCCATGTAAGAATCGTTTGTCAGATCATAGATATTGTGATACGTTTTTATAAATAAAATAAGCTAACACAGAGAGCACAAAAAATGCAAACACTGCAAACTACTGTCTGTTCCACGTTGCTGTGCCGACGAACGTTTGGCTATTAAACACATTAAATCTACAAAATATTTAAATGTAAGTCCGTTTTAGTCAATAACAAAAAAGTCACCCTCCCAAAATGCTTTTATTTGATGTTGATTTTATTGCGAAAACACACTTTTCTTATGGGATTTTAACATGGGGGAAATGAATCTGAATTAGCTGCACGAAGAGTCGATACAATTCGGAAATTAACTCCGAAACCTGTCTAGATAGGTTGAAAATGATGAAACTGAGAACAAAAATGTTAGATTTGGAATATCGGTCCACTATTTCTGAAAGCATAAACATGTCCCCATTTTAAATCCTCATAGACCTGTGAAGATATCTATGGGAATTTAACATGGGGACATTATTTTGTCGTAATAAAATCAATATTGGACCAATATCATTCTTAAATGTTGATAACATTTACTATTATCAGACAAAAAATATTGTTTTCGAATTATTTATATAGCCGTAAAATTTGGACAGGTTTCTTGAAACAGACAATACATATATCTATATATATTATTTCTTGTATTTACAGCTGAACCGAGTCTGAATATCATAATCACAACAAGTTGGTTAATCGAAAACACCAACAAGTTTGAAGATGCATGTTTACGTTGCAGAAGATTTCATACAACATTCAAACATAAATTGCAAAGTTTGCTCTGAAAGTGAAAAATGCAGCGAATTGCAATTACACATGTTTTGTCGCGTTTTTGCTTCTGGTGATATTTGTGTAATTAAGAAAAAACATGTTTTCACAAGTACATAGTAAAATAATTAGATCCATGTGTATATCTATAATATCATGGAGCGGTCAACGAATTTGTCGTTATTTCTTTTTTTACCACAATAATGTTTGGCATTATTTTACACAAAATGTGCAAAGTCCCACTGGATGGATTGATAAATACGTCAGGCTCGGTTCAGTACCTCTCATTATTTGACTCTCATGAATATACATGTATGGTAGACCATGGTAATAGTCCTTATCCCATAACACACACATAGTCTCGGTGATTTCCTCAAAATATTATGAGAACAATGATTTGTATAACAATGAGTGTGTGATAACTGGCTTCGTCCGCATGCACGAGGTGATAATCCACGAGCTAAATATTTAGCTCGCGGATTATCGCCTTCTTGTACTGGCAGACGATCCGTTCTCTAAGAACTGAGTATTGCATATATGAAGCTGCTACAAAGACATACAAGATAATCGTTGCAACCCGTCTCGAGGGCAATATGTGCAATCACACAAATCCGAAAGAGCCATCTAATCGCGTTCTACATGATATGTCAGAGTTTCAATATAGAGGATATTTATATTTTTGCACGAATATGTAATACATGTCGTGTGAATTGTTCATATTTCACGACAATTTAGGCACGAGTGTAATATGGACAGTTCACACCACGAGATGAACATATAGTTCATATTTGTTGTATATGATATTCTATGTTTTAATATATACACCACCAAGCAATATGTTTAGTCAGTTTTTAGACAATATTTTGTAGAAGACGTGTATTGGCGTTTACAGCCTAAGTTAGGTTGACAGGTGAGCATATGAATGTAGATACCGGACGTACTGATATTCCACATTTCAGTTTTGGAAGGTGTATTTATAAATATAGATACCGGAACTACTGATATCTCACCGGGAATTGTTGATTTTCATCGATTTCTTGTTTAATGAAATAGCCCAAACAATAGCCTACATCAGTATGCGCCAAATGGTATTATATTCAGACATCGTGCAGATATACCTGAATCGTTTGTGAACGTATTGGCTCAAGCTCGGGTTTGATGAATTATTGTGCATTTGTCTTGGCAGACCATCGCTACAATGTTAATATTCAATACAACTATTACACGGTCACACGCACGGTGGGAAGTATGCGTCACGCGCACGTGCTATTTAAACCCGCTTCGACCGACGTTTTACAAAATACCTCAGAAACTCCTAAATCAAGTTCATGCAATAACCTAAGAAGATGTACGATATTTGTATGAAACATATGTACAGAAACTATGATACTTTCTGTAAATGTTGTCGAAAGTTGATGAAATCTTCATATATATAGCATATGCGAAATTCTATTATAGAATTCCGCATTTGCTCTGAAGATTTTGTGAATTTTCGACATCATTTACGAAACTGTCACACTTTCTGTAAATGACGTCGAAAGTTGAAATCTGTATAGCAAGTGCGGAATTCTATTCTAAGGATTTTGTCAACTTTCGACATCATTTACGGAAAATATCGTAACTATTGTTTATGAGACATCGCACATCTTCTTAGGCACAAAATAATATGGCTCGTCTCAGATATGTAGCCACCCCGTAGTTATTTCGCGAATAGTTTTCTCGTAATAACTTAATAATGACGTCATCGACTTGAGGATACTACTTATTTTACCGGAGTGTCAACGGTAAGATATTCAGGAAGATATACGTCGAATGGCGCCTATATAGCAAGTTTGCCTGATGTGCATTGACCTCCGTAACACATACTTCAATCACTGAGTTCATATGTCTGCAGTAGCAACGTTAGTCCTTACAATAATATACTAAATTTTCTCGTCTGCTGTTTTTTTTTTCATTTTCTATTTTCTCTCCAAAAAACATGTTTTTTTCAGCACGTTAGAATCATTACCAATGGTAATGATTCTAAGGTGCTGTGAAACCATGTTAGTATTGAGAAAGAAGACATATGAACCACGTTCAGACGACAATTATCGTGACCCGCATTGTAAGAGTTAGCGTATACTGCTGTTTGCTCCAGCGACCATGTATACAGCAAAGAATACCATAGGTAGATGTAATTGTACGTATAAACGCCTATATCCGTTGCTGTTTTTTTTCACGAAAATGTAATTTGTCCCGAAAAATGATTTTCGTGAAAACATGGCCGCTGTTAATCACCGATAAATGGTGTTAACGATTATTGTAAGATCCCATGGGTCAACGTAGGAAAAGACATCCTTACACTTCATAGAAGGACCAAACAATACTATTGAAGCAAATGACACATACATGCATGCCTACAGTCTGTTTCACGAAAGCTGCCAAAATTTTACGGCCATCTAAGCAATGCAAAAACAATATTTGTTTCTATATTATTAAATTTTATCAAAATTTAAGAATGAGCCTTCTTTTTATTTCGTGAAAATTGGTCAAATATTGATTTTATTAGCCAGGTTTTTTGAAAAAAAATCCAGGCTATTGGATTGGCGAAAGCCGGGCGGGCGGGCGGGCGGGCGGCGGGCGGCGGGCGGCGGGCGGCGTCCACAATCAATGTTAAGTTTTCGTGTTTGAGTCCATTTCTTTGTTACTGTACCACCTAGGACCACCAAACTTTCACAGCTTCATAATCAAGGGGTGCCCACCACATATCACTATCTAACATGTTACTTTTTTTTAACTTCACCCATTTTTTCCGCGTAAATCGACTTAGCCATTTTCAATGTTAAGTTTTCGCGTTTACAATGTTAAGTTTTCGTGTTTAAGTCCATTTCTTTGTTACTGTACCACCTAGGACCACCAAACTTTCACAGCTTCATAATCAAGGGTGGGTGCCCACCACATATCACTATCTAACATGTTACTTTTTTTTTTAACTTCACCCATTTTTTTTCCGCGTAATCGACTTAGCCATTTTCAATGTTAAGTTTTCGCGTTTTACAATGTTAAGTTTTCGTGTTTAAGTCCATTTCTTTCGTACTGTACCACCTAGGACCACCAAACTTTCACAGCTTCATAATCAAGGGGTACCCACCACATATCACCATCCAACATGTACTTTTTTTTTTAAGTTCACCCATTTTATTTTTTCCGCGCAGTCGACTTAGCCATTTTCAATGTTAAGTTTTTCGCGTTTACAATGTTAAGTTTTCGTGTTTAAGTCCATTTCTTTGGTACTGTACCACCTAGGACCACCAAACTTTCGCAGCTTCATAACCAAGGGGTGCCTACCACATACAACTATCCAACATGTGACCATTTTTTTACCTTCACCTATTATTTCTACGTAATTGACTTAGCCATTTTCAACGTTAACTTTTTAACGTACGTCTGGTTAGAGTTTTTTGGTTAAAACTTTTTCGTTATACTATATCTCTGCAACTGCTTCGCCCATTACCTTGAAACTTCACATGGGTGTTTATCATCATCCATATTTTCATTCTAACCCCCAACCGTGCGGCCCCTGTGCCCAATGTCAAGGTCAAATTACTTTGAATTTTTTTGCTAAAGTTTTTTCGTGTACTATATCTCTGCAACTGCTTCACCCAATACCTTGATACTTCACATGGGTGCTTATCATCATTGTCGCACCTGCTTGCGGAAAGCGCGATCCTGTGCCCAATGTCAAGGTCAAATTACTTTGAATTTTTTTGTTAAAGTTTTTTTCGTGTACTATATCTCTGCAACTGCTTCACCCAATACCTTGATACTTCACATGGGTGTTTATCATCATTGTCGCACCTGCTTGCGGAAAGCGCGATCCTGTGCCCAATGTCAAGGTCAAATTACTTTGAATTTTTTGTTAAAGTTTTTTTGTGTACTATATCTCTGCAACTGCTTCACCCAATACCTTCATACTTCACATGGGTGCTTATCATCATTGTCGCACCTGCTTGCGGAAAGTGCGATCCTGTGCCCAATGTCAAGGTCAAATTACTTTGAATTTTTTTGTTAAAGTTTTTTTCGTGTACTATATCTCTGCAACTGCTTCACCCACCTACCTTCATACTTCACATGGGTGCTTATCATCATTGTCGCACCTGCTTGCGGAAAGTGCGATCCTGTGCCCAATGTCAAGGTCAAATTACTTTGAATTTTTTTGTTAAAGTTTTTTCGTGTACTATATCTCTGCAACTGCTTCACCAATACCTTGATACTTCACATGGGTGCTTATCATCATTGTCGCACCTGCTTGCGGAAAGCGCGATCCTGTGCCCAATGTCAAGGTCAAATTACTTTGAATTTTTTTTTAAAGTTTTTTCGTGTACTATATCTCTGCAAACTGCTTCACCCAATACCTTGATACTTCACATGGGTGTTTATCATCATTGTCGCACCTGCTTGCGGAAAGCGCGATTCTGTGCCCTATGTCAAGTTCAAATTACTTTGAATTTTTTTTGTTAAAGTTTTTTTGTGTACTATATCTCTGCAACTGCTTCACCCAATACCTTGATACTTCACATGGGTGTTTATCATCATTGTCGCACATGCTTGCGGAAAGCGCGATCCTGTGCCCAATGTCAAGGTCAAATTACTTTGAATTTTTTGTTAAAGTTTTTTTGTGTACTATATCTCTGCAACTGCTTCACCCAATACCTTCATACTTCACATGGGTGCTTATCATAACATTGTCGCACCTGCTTGCGGAAAGTGCGATCCTGTGCCCAATGTCAAGGTCAAATTACTTTTGAATTTTTTTTGTTAAAGTTTTTTCGTGTACTATATCTCTGCAACTGCTTCGCCCAATACCTTGATACTTCACATGGGTGTTTATCATCATTGTCGCACCTGCTTGCGGAAAGCGCGATCCTGTCCCAATGTCAAGGTCAAATTACTTTGAATTTTTTTGTTAAAGTTTTTCGTGTACTATATCTCTGCAACTGCTTCACCCAATACATTGATACTTCACATGGGTGCTTATCATCATTGTCGCACCTGCTTGCGGAAAGCGCGATCCTGTGCCCAATGTCAAGGTCAAATTACTTTGAATGTTTTTGTTAAAGTTTTTTTGTGTACTATCTCTGCAACTGCTTCACCCAATACCTTCATACTTCACATGGGTGCTTATCATCATTGTCGCACCTGCTTGCGGAAAGTGCGATCCTGTGCCCAATGTCAAGGTCAAATTACTTTGAATTTTTTTGTTAAAGTTTTTTCGTGTACTATATCTCTGCAACTGCTTCACCCAATACCTTCATACTTCACATGGGTGCTTATCATCATTGTCGCACCTGCTTGCGGAAAGTGCGATCCTGTGCCCAATGTCAAGGTCAAATTACTTTGAATTTTTTGTTAAAAGTTTTTTCGTGTACTATATCTCTGAAACTGCTTCACCCAATACCTTGATACTTCACATGGGTGCTTATCATCATTGTCGCACCTGCTTGCGGAAAGCGCGATCCTGTGCCCAATGTCAAGGTCAAATTACTTTGAATTTTTTTTTTTAAAGTTTTTTCGTGTACTATATCTCTGCAACTGCTTCACCCAATACCTTGATACTTCACATGGGTGTTTATCATCATTGTCACACCTGCTTGTGGAAAGCGCGATATCGTCAGCATTTTGGCATACGTCCGTCCGTTCGTCCGTGTGTCCGGTTAAAGTTTTTTGGTTAAAGTTTTTCCATCTACTATATCTATTTTTTTAGTGTCCATGCCTCGCCCCAAGGCGCGACATGCAGGCCACGGCCATCTAGTCTACAAAAAGTGGGTATAATTATGTTATCCAAGTGTCTATGCTTGGAAAAAACCTGGCCTTCGTGGCTTTGCCTAGTTTCTTGTTACGAAAAATAGATTGGTCTATGGGAATTTAACATGGACGAAAAAGAGATGGAGAGCTGTGGGTGGAGTCAGAAAATGAAAACATTTGGAAATTTACTCCGAAACTTGGGTAGATAGCTTGGATATGATCTAACTAAGAAAACAAAAGTTAAATTTTGAAAATTGGTCCAGTATTTCTGAAATTCAAAAAATTTCTCCATGTTAAATCCCAATAGACATCTTCACGGAGTCTATAGGGATTTAACATGGGGAAATTGTTTTTTTCGCAATAAAATCAATATTTGACCAAATTTAAAGAAATAAATAGAAGGCTCATTCTTAAATTTTCCTTTAATTTAATATTATCGAAAAAAAGATTGTTTTTTAATTATTTATATAGCCGTAAAATTTGGGCAGCTTTCATGAAACTGACAGTAATATATATTATTTAACCCACATCGTCCATATGCACGAGTTGCCTCTCCACATGTACAGAGTATTGCTATGGACATGACGATGGGATAACTGTTCCAACACGATTACAAGTATCCGCGTGTATGAGATATAATCCGTTTGATAAATCTCACGGATTATCTCCACATAATTATGTTCTCTGCAGCTATGTCATCAGATAACCCCAAAATGCAGCTTGCGACATTAAATTAGTGCACAGTCTTCTAGTACACTAGTATTTCAGATACCGCCTTTATTGGAATACGATGAGTGGCCAAAATATTTGAATCGTCCATTGTTATCAGGAAACGAATTCCTTCATACTGGACATTGCAGGATCCACGTATATGTACTGTCTACATGTATAAGGTACATTTTCTGATATAACGGAAGAATATTGAGTTCCTATGTTTTGTTACAAACGCCATGAATAAATATTGATAGTGCCATTGCGCTGCGCATTTCAAGTCCCTCTCCCTCTAATTGCCGTTAACATGGTTAAGATTCATTAAATATGTTCGCCCCAGGTGGAGAGAGGTTGGTAGCGTTAGGGTCCCTATGGGGGCACTCTGGTAACATGGTCCGTATAGGGGCACTAAAATGGTCCAAATAGGGGCACTTATAAACATGTATTTTAAAGGCTTACATCGATATATATAACACTGATAAGTATATACAGGAACCATAGTATGTGCTACCAAAGGTGAGATAAGTATCTTACTACATTTGTCACCATTGTAGTCCCAGATCGTTGGGAGTATACGTGTCCCATTGACACATTTATCATTATTATTTGTGTTTGATGTCAAACGTATACGTATGCGAAGCAAGCACTCAATATGCTGTATAATATGCATTGGAACATGCTTGCATAAATCATACTAATTCACATGTAGAGAATACCAGGCTAGTGTAGTTTGAAATATCAGTTTATCAGGCAAGACTATGCCGTTTCCGAGCCAAGCCTCATTATCTTAATATCGAAAGACACTAGACTATTATTTTATAATTATTTATCAGATAGCGTTTTATGCAAGCCAATTATCAAATTTGAAACTGTTTTCGTTATTTAGAACGTGGAATTATTTACGTTACGTAGTACAGTACAGTGGAACATCTCGAAAACCGTCATCATGGGAGGTCCGCAGGGTGTCCAGCTTAGGTACCACTGTAACAAGAAATGGCAGCGTTTAGCGAAGCTTATGCCCTCGCTGTCTGCATTGATAATAATAAAAATCACAAGTCCTCGGTGACCTTGATATTGGGCGGTCGTACTGGCAGCCTTGATAATGAAATAAGGACTTTAACAGTATTGCCTTACACATTTGCCTTATTACCAACAAGGTGAACATAAGTCCTCAGTGACATTGACCTTGGGCGGTCGGATGTGGGTAGCATGCATAACAAAGCACCATCACATTGTGGCCAAATATTATCAAAATCGGTGAAGCGGTTCATGACTTTTTGAATAATGAAAGGCGTTACTAACGTACGTATGCATGTATGTACGTACGTAGTACATGGATTAACGCTATATCCCCTCTTGTCTATCGGCAAGGGGATAATGAAACAGTCCATTCAGATTTGTTCTCATTTTCAACCATGACCACACTACATATCAATGCCATATAAATGAAACACAATGGGGTACCCAGGGTGTCCGGTTTAGACGTGTAGACATATATAAAGTGTGCTTCCTTGTACTGAAATAGGGAACGGAAATGCGTTACCCCTCTTCATCAGAGTAAATTGTAGTACATTGTATATAAGAAAACACACAGTCCTTGTATACCGCATTTAGAGTCAATAATTAAAAAGCGAAAATAAAAATATCATTGAATATCTTCGACATCATCTGAAACATCATGCGAGATACTGTTTCTTTAAAATACGTTAGTACATCTCTTTTGTCATATATCATCAGTTGGGTCTCTGTAGAGTTCACATCATTAACAATTTAATCCTTCATATGTTTAGCGACTGTATTTTCACATGCAGTTTCAGTAATAAACCAACTTAAGTGATTGATGCAGTTGTCATTCAACAATGAAATATGCCCTTGTGTACGATAACATAACTATTCTCAGTCAAAATGCAGAATATATTAGAGTTGTATGCCAGTCTACGTGTACACTGTACATGCATTTTATTATTATAATGCATACATTTGACTTTCGTAGGTAGCGTATTAAAATATTATGTCCTATTTCTGTATAACTGGGATCAAGTGAACAATGTTCTGGAGCAAAAAAAAGCACGGATCACACATTATCAATAAGCATAACTTAAGTTCGACTCGTATGTTCTAAAAGGCCGGCACTAGCGTGTATTCAATATCATAATACACTAGTGTAATAAATGTGCAAATCAGACGGGTACAATAAAACACATTAGGTAACCAGTATGTGCTTCGTATGATGATGTGCTCCTGCAATAAAGCACATCTAACATTTGTGTTGATGTAATATTATATTTATTAAAGCTCCTTGACTGATGTATAAAGAAACTCAGATTAGCCTCTTATGACATCAGTAAACTAGTTAATACTTATCATAGTAAATCAACACGCAAGTAAGATCCTCTCTCTATATATATAAAACACTTTTTTTGAGACCAGATGAAATATGACACTTCACGAGTGGGTGTAGGTTTAAACACTTTTCTGTTACTTACTGAACGCCCCTCATTTATGTCCCTATTTTTGTCGGTGACAATTGTCTTTCCACGTGCTAAACTGTACGTAAACAGTAATATAATGTAGACTACGTGTGGGAGATTCACCAGGTAAGCTTTTATTTAAAGTATTTCAACAATGTTCTACATTATAGTTTAGACATTTCTGCCACCCGTCTTTTTTTATATTTGTGTTTATACATCTGTCCACGGCATTGATTTGTGATTACATATGCGTCACTGGCACGGAGAAGGACCTTGCAGCATTTGTAAGGCGAATATGTGTACCTTTATCATCATTCACCATCCAAATTAGCACGTTATGTTCTACATGACATCATTCCGATGATCGCAAAACACCAACAACTGTTACATTGGTGACATATAGTAAATGGTATTGATTGAATGGCGACCAACACATGCAATGATTAAACTGCGCGGATGCACAGACTGATCTGGGCTACGCTAGCCATCGTAAGACCGCTTTTGTCAAGCTATCAATTCACACAATGACCATAAACACACAACGTGTTGGTTTGCCGTGAGGCACGACTTTTTCGTGCTCAGGTTTGCATATAAATGCAAACTTTTCCTTTCTCGACAGAGGTGTTCAAATTTCTTACAAACATTAGAGTCGATGTGTAAATCAAGAGACAGCATTGGAACAGGTTGGCGAATGTTCATATATGGCAATGTTAACACATTCCGATAGTAGACTTAGTATCTCGTGAACCATATTTACAAAATTTACGATATTTTCCGTAAATGAAGTAGAAAGTTGACGAACTTTTCATAGCATTTCATCATCTTTCGACGTCATTTACAAAAAATATCACAGTTTCTGTCAATATATTTCATGAAAAATCGCACAGATACAAAATCACATTGCGTGTTTCATATACATTGGAAATAGGAGTGTTCAATTATGGCCCGTACACCACCGCCTGCGTTAATCTTGCCAACATTTCTCAATTGTTTTGTTTCAAAATACTTTAAATGGAGCAGCTTGCTTGGCTGAGCCAGAGATGTTCAGAAACGTTTACATCAAGGCAAGATAAACGCCGGCGGTTGTGTATCAGATAAGTGCGCAATACATTAAAGGTACATGCCCACTCAGTAGGCACAACATGTTCTTTATAGGACTTAAATAAGTGTATAATTGTGTCACTAGTCCACCAGGGGCCCGTTTCACTAACAAATCTTAGTTTGTTCATAAGTTCGAACTTAAGTTATAACTTATGACAAAAGTTATGACCGACTTAAGTCATTGCTTATTTGGTTTCACAACACAAACTTAAGACGGTCATAACAAGTCCGTCAAAAGTTACAACTTAGTTATTGTTTACAGCTTCGGTATGTGCCGCGCGGGTTCGAATCCGCTCGGGGCTTATCTTTTTATGATGACTACTTTCCCTTTATGTGTTTTGACATCTAAAATAACGGATTTGCAAGCCTAATGTTGAATATTATTAATTTTTAAAAATAATCTCATGTAGAATATATATTTTATCTCAATATTCCGACGCCATTGAATACATGTGGATATATTTATTGCCTACTAGTGAACCTTATACTGTAATATAAACTGGCATATGACATGAAAGAGCAACAAAAGAAGCAATTAACAATGTTTTTATTTTTACATTCCAATAAAATGGTAGTTCGACCATTTTTTTAATTTTACTTAGATTACCTCATTAACTCTGAAATCACGTTTCAGAGTCAGCAGAACACATGTACTGTCGATTATTAATGGTATGCCCGGTCAGATATGGATGATCTGATACAACTACCGAATGACATATTATATTTATTTGAACTGGACACGGGTAATTTGTTGATTACATGTAGAAATGCATGCACTGTGTGAGTCAGTGTCACACATATAGGATTGCCCCTGAACATGTTGACCAGTATTGGACTGGATTAATGCGCACGTGCATTCAGCGGACGGGTCTGAAATTTTTGTCAAATGCGTCAGGACTGTTTCTCCATCAGTCTGAAAACAAGGTATCTCCTTATCAGAAACGAAACACAGGCTAACACTGTCCGCAAAAGTTATACTCCACTTTCTAGAACTACTTGATTTGCTAATGTTGTATATCTCTCCAGTAACTGCCAGGAAACTACCAATTGCGTAAAATCGCAATGCAGTCAACACTTGCAATGACACTGACAGACTGTGTGTTCTCGGGGTTGACCGTATAATATCAGCATGTGCAATGTCGCATACTTGTAGAAAAAAAATCACGAGACATCCTGCATTTCGATCTTTGGTCCTGGTTATCCATGAAGTCTAGGGGATTGGTTCGGTCATAAAGACTCGTTCCCGTCGTAAATTGCGCGCCTGGATTATAGCAAATGCAGCTGCCATCGTTTGTGTGTTATGTAAAGAAAGAACAAACAACAGTCGGATAGTCAATCAGACGGATGGACGGACGGACGTTAATACATGACACACCATTAGGTGGTATATTCATCGTTTTTAAAGAAAAGACACAATACACTTAAGACACAATAGGCTTCGGTTACGGAATATGTTGCATTGTTTTCGTTTGTCTTAGGCGACACCTCCAACCACCTAAAATCCCAAACAGGGGCAGGGGCAGGGGCAGGGGCAGGGGCAGGGGCAGGGGCAGGGGCAGGGGCAGGGGCAGGGGCAGGGCAGGCAGGGCCAACCGACACCGTCCTACACCCGACACCGACCGACACCGATTGACACTGACCGACACCAACAAACCTTCACCGATCGACACCAACCGACCGACCGACACCGAACGACACCGACCGACCGACTGACACACCTACACCGACTGACACCGACCTACCAACACCAACAGACCGACGACACCGACCGACACCAACAGACCAGCGACTGACACAGACTGACACCGACCGACACCGACCAACCGACTGACACCGATTGACACTGACCGACACTGACCGACACCAACAAACCTTCACCCATCGACACAACCGACCGACCGACCGACACCGAACGACACCGACCGACCGACCGACACACCTACACCGACTGACACCGACCTACCAACACCAACAGTCTGACACCGACCGACACCAACAGACCAGCGACCGACACAGACTGACACCGACCGACACCGACCAACCGACTGACATCGACCGTGCGAACCAACTGACCGACACCGACAGACCGATACCGACCGACACTGACCGACACCGACTGACAGTGACCGACTGACAGTGACCGACACCGACAAACCTACACCGACCGATACCAACTGACCGTCCGACACCGACCGACACCGACCGACACCGACCGACACCGACACCAACCGACACCGACCGACCGACCGACCGACCGACCGACACCGACGGACACTGACCGACAATGACCGACACCGACTGACCGATCGACACTGACCGACAGACACTGACAGACACTGACAGACCGACACCAACCAACACTGACCGACACCGACCAACACCCACCGGCCGACCCGGACCGACCGACCGACACCGACCGACACCGACCGACACCGACCGACACCGACCGACACCGACCGACACCGACCGACACCGACCAACTGACACCAATTGACACAGACCAACACCGACCATGCAAAACCAAATGACCGGCACCAACATACAGACACCGACGACCGACACCGACCGACACCGACCGACACCGACCGACACCGACTGACACCGACCGACACCGACCGACCAAAACTTACCGACCGACACCGACTGACCGACCGACCGACACTGACCGACACCGACTGACCGATCGACACTGACCGACAGACACTGACAGACACTGACCGACACTGACAGACACTGACATACACTGACAGACCGACACCAACCAACACTGACCGACACCGACCAACACCCACCGACCGACCCGGACCGACCGACCGACACCGACCGACACCGACCGACACCGACCGACACCGACCAACTGACACCAATTGACACAGACCAACACCGACCATGCAAAACCAAATGACCGGCACCAACATACCGACACCGACGACCGACACCGACCGACACCGACCGACACCGACCGACACCGACCGACCGACCAAAACTGACCGACCGACACCGACCGACCGACCGACCGACCGACACTGACCGACACTGACCGACACCGTCTGACCGATCGACACTGACCGATCGACACCGACCGACCGACACCGACCGACCGACCGACCGACCGACCGACCGACCGACCGACATACAGCGACCGAGATACACCGACCGACACTGACCAACTGACACTGACCAACTGAGTGACTGACACCAACCACAAACAGACATACATGTACAGCATACAGATGGTTCGTTACGAGCCGGCTCATCTGGATCTACAGTGGTTGTAAATGTTGTCGATAATTGGGCATAACGAATACTGGTAACGAAATTACCTATATCACAAATAACCTTACACGGGTAACTATTCGGCTCATATTTAAGGGTGGGAATTGGCTCGGACACCTTCCATACCTGGGATATATAGCCCAGTAAAAAAGCAGGCCGATGGTCGTCGGTCTGGTTTATATTTCCGAATTTTGATAAATGTTGCAATTATAATTCAGGCTCCAAAAATGTGCGTCAAATATAGGAGAATCTATGCAGGTATGGTAACCTATAATTTTAGGCCTCCTATAGCACCCATCAGCTTATATGTGTGTGATATAGTATGGCTGTGTATCGATTATAGATGATTGAGGGGAACCCATACTAGTTTACGTGATTTGTGCGTTTTGAGTGGCATACGGACTGGTCAAATGAAATTAAGTGGCGAGTGTACTATCTGAGTCACTAATGTCTAGCAAGTGTGCTCTACGTAATTAACTTATAGTCACATTTAGTCCCAATCCTACCTAATCACCATCGAGAAGAGAAGAGAACAGAAGAAGAAAGTGATTTCTGACGGTATGGTATTTGACGTGCCACCCTCACCCTATGTTAGTGTGCTGTATCAGAATGCTATATTAACCTATCATGATAACCGTGGTTGCTGATTTTGTGTTGTTAATTGGGTTTTATATATATATATTTGTTTTTGTTATTTACTAGCATTTATTTAATTTTAGTTTAGTTTTGAGTCACCTACCACACCGTCAGATTTTGACCGAAATAGACTAATACACATTAAATCGTTTGATTTTTGTCTATATTGGAGTAATGTAGATTGTCAATTTCGACATAAAAAGCAATTACTCCTGGTGGAGGAAACCTCCAGTTCCCCCGGTAGCTCCGGAGTCCCTGTAGTAAAGCTAAAAAAAAAAAAACAAAAAAAAAACTCAAAAGGAGGCGATTTTGCACAACTACTCTCAACCAGCTGACTACCTCACCCCACTGGCTCACTCAATCACTTAGCCCAATTTCATTGAATTAGTAGACCACATCAACCCATCCATACACCCGCCAACCACACACCACATCACTTAGCCCAGCCCCCATTCAATCAATCACACACACGCAAGCACGCACTCACGCACGCACGCACGCACACTGACGCAGGCAGGTACACACAGTAACTAGCACAGGTGTGGCTATCTATATGTAAGCATATATGGTTTATATGGCAGATAATTGCTAAAATAGTACGTATGAAGTGAACATTTACCTGCTGTCAGTGAATTGTTTTCTCCACCTCGGCTCACATGGGGGCATCCATCTTTGTTTATTTCATAAGTTCCGACTTAAATATTTAAGTTATAACTTAAGACTGCTAGCTACCTGTCTTAGTTTTCCATCGTAAATTTCGATTGTCGTTCTTGCGAAGATGTTTTTTGAAACGGACTAAGCACGTACTCCGGACTTAAGTTATAACTTATGACAAAAGTACTTGCTTAGTTCGTTAGTGAAACGGGCCCCAGTTCTCTAAAAATTACAAGTGCCCGCTATACAGATATAATCAATTTGTAATATGTATGTTACTGATAGTGACACGCGGTAGTATCAGGCTATTTCCATATACAAATGTTTTAGTTATTTATACTAATTAAATGCGTCACCTGAAAAAATTATATTATACACAGATTTTAAAGTGTGATCATTGCACATCAAAAAGTAAATACAGAGAATAAATAGAAATGTCCGTTAACATTTTAAGGAAACACTGTTATCGCCCCTGATATCAGTGTGGAAATTTTACGTCTGATATAAAATGTATACTAATGCCAATCAATGCATGGGCTAATGGTGAATGAATGTTTATTTTGTTAGAACATGTCTCAAATGATGTCTCCCATACAAAGAACAGTTTGTGCCCACTGAGTGGGCATGTGCATTTAAATCTTCGAATATTATTGGAAAACTATGGTGGCTAGTTATGGAACAGTTCGTCTCTTTGTGTCCACACCACGTAGCGGCGAACATGTAAATGTTCACCTCTACATGACGTCACAAATCGAATTAATTAAATGTTCGTCATTTGTGGCGCCAAAATGATGTGATGAAAATGTATAAAATGTTCGTCTTTATGTGGCGTAGAAATAAAGAAACGAACATTAATTAAATGTTCGTCTTTACGTGGCGGAGAAAGAATGAAACGAAAATTACTAAAATTCACCTATTGGATTTGTAAGGAACTAAATGCTGCGGTCGCAAACGCTCCATTTAATTCCTTTTTAAAAGTCCAATATGAAAGCATTATAGATCATGTATGGCTGTGATGAAATTGGGATTATGGGTTTTTCAACAACTGTAGATCCAGATCAGCGCAGTCTGGGATTGAGGAAACGCAAAGAAATTCTTACTGTTTCTTGACGAACCTGATAACCTTGATATCAATGGACACTAACCTCGTATTCTATTTATCGGGTAACTTTGGCCGATGGATAAATTTACAATATACATGTATACAACATGTACAATATGTCGCACCAACGTATATAGGCACATGTACTTGTCATATGTACACACTTGCGACAGGCATACTATGACTATTGAGCCAACCCAATATTCATCTCCATACTCTCGTAGGCAGAGCACAGTTGGGTTAGGACCAACATAATTTCGACACATTACCGTTAATCAGCGTAGGCCCAGGCCGGACTACGTGCTTGCGAGGGCCGACCTGGGACTAAACTAGACACATTGGTCATAATACACATTTTGTCAGCATACTGTCAAGCTTCAACTTGAAGTATTAACAAACACTATGTCAATCGCACATAATAAAACTATTAAAATATATCCTGTACTATAACATGCGCCATCGTGGTGAACAAAAGGAATGCCTGACAGCGCCGTATGAATACTTAAATAAAAAAGGTTTAATTATGTCTGATAGACAAGTCGCCATACATTATTTATGGCTGTGAATGGAGACATGAATCATATAGCAGGATGTGTGACAAGTTTCTGATCAAATACATATTGCGAACTCGTGTAACCTGATAGCGGGTTGGAAACTCGACATGTGTTCATAGATAGAATGGAGAACAGTGCAGATCTAGATATAATTGTTATATCGTGGGAACGAATAGTTAATTCAAGGGAACGAATTGTTAAATTGAGGCAACGAATTGTTATTTCGTGGGAACGAATTAATACAAAAAATCAATGTCCCCTGCAGGGCTCCGTACAGTGCAGATCTAGATATAAACTGGTCGCAAAACACATAAGCCCTGGTCTCCAGTCACAGCCACCTTTAAGGAACGGTGGTGTTACTGGTATGTTGATTTATTCCGCGTATTATTGGCTAAGTACGAGTTGTGGCTATATTATTTTTTATAAGGAACATAACTATGGACTGTTGCATTTACTGTATTATGTACACCAGTTGATTTGTTAAAGTTTACGAGGGGTCCTTCGGACTCCACAAACTTTAAACAGCCCATGATATTATTACTTATATTTACATTGCATGTTCCGACAGTTTCAAAAATGTAAATAGCCAAATATGGCGGCAAGGTGGTTGTACCCTTCTTGTGGCCCCATGTAAATTCTATGGAAATCTAATACAAAACCTACTAATAAAACAATAGCAACTTTCATAAAGAAACCACATTCATGCGATATGTACATTGTAAGTCTTACAGAAACTCATATCAATAAAAATACACACACATCTGTGATATGCAAATAATAGATCAGTTTTGATGTAGCACATGCATATTTATGTCTATACACAGGTGTGGTAGAAGCCAAAGTATACAGGTACAACACCAAATGTGATTATTATATTTCTAACGACAGCATATCATCAGTGGTGTGATTTACCTTGCTGGTAAAGCTGCAGTAATGCCGGCGCCCAAGGTCTCGGATAAATAGTATGTTCAAACTGGGTCCGATTCAAATTTCTCTGCATAATGTTCGGACTAACTACACAAGTTATGTTGCGTCATTAAAAGGAAGAAATCACAGTATTATTATTGATGAATAGAGTTACCTGAGATCTCATGGGTGCCGCCAGACTGCAGTGTAAACAATATACCACGTGATCCCATACCGTAGTTAAAGGTAGACATGACACATTTTGTTAAAAAAATAACGGTTTGCCATTCACATTTAAGGAATAAAACCATGTGCTGCTGCTTTTTCTGTAGTATGAAACACATTTGGTATGTTTAAAGTGCGTGTTTACATTGAATGTTGCTAACTCTGGTATTGGCGGACTCGTAGTGTTAACGGCTGGAATATGGCGCTATCATTAAAAGGAAGAAACCGCAGTCGTATTTATGAAAATAAGATTTATCTGAGACATCATGGATTACTCTAGTGTAAACAATAGACCACGTGATCCCATACCCTGTTTAACACCGCGGCCAATTCCTGAGGAAGTGCTACGTGACATGACACCATGCAACTGGGCTAGCCATATAAGGTAATGTCAATAATCCCATTCCTGGAATTACATGTCCTAACTGCGGATTCCGCCGGTTTAAATTACGAAAACACGTCATATTTTACACAAACATCATCGGAAATCGACAAAAAAATCAATTCCGCATGAGCTCTGAATGTTGTGTCAACTTCAGACATCAATTACTTAAAATATGACTTGTTTTCGAAATTAAAATCGGCGAAAAACGGTGATACCATAAACGAGGTATTTACATGAATTGGCCCCAAACAATCATTATGCTAAATAAATGCTATGCATGCTATACACAGCACCTTTGTCATATTTCAGTTGTTATATTTAAATTACGAAATCAACACACACGATCAAGAACGAAACCACAATATACCGCTGGTGAGATCATAGAGGATCTCGAAAGAGTTTCAACTTGATTTCAGATTTATAATGAAACGAGTGATACACAATTAGAGGCCAGGGGGCCGTTTCACTAAACTTCGTGCGACTAAAATGTTCGTAAGTGCAAATTTAGGATCGTCTGTAAATTTAAGTTGATGGATTTACATTTATTGAGCATAGGTGAAATTTACAGACTATCATGATTTTGTACTTACGAACATTTTAGTCGTCGTACGAAGCTTAGTGAAACGGGCCCCATGTGCATACAATTGCGAACGAATTTCATAAATCTCCCATCATATAGAAACGAGTTTGAGATTCTGTTTATCCAATACGTTTCAATGAGTAGACGCCATTGACTATTTTCGCAAGTATATACATATGTATACAAATATGCAAGACCGCAAGTCCGCAAGACTCCTCGCAAACTTTAAACCGACCAAATGTGTTTCTTACTACAGTAAACGCAACAGCACATGGTATTATTACTATACTTGCATTGCATGTTCTGATAGTTTCACAAATGTAAGTAACCAAATACGACATTAAAATTAGAATGGTGATTAGAATTGTCATGGTGATTCGTGGCTGGAATGGCGATAGGTGCAGACCATGATCAAACTGTGCAGATGTACTGGTTGATCTGGGTCTAGAATGGTCACAAAACTAAATACCCCAATTTATCCAGACACGACAGTATTTTCAAAGGTTATTCACAATGAGAGAATCGCTATGTGATTTTGTGCCTTCGGACATCTGCGTAATTTCATGATATACGTTTACTAAATTTACAACATTTTCCGTAAATGGCGTAAAAATGTTCTGAGTACATGCGGAATTCCGCATGTGCTCTGAAAGTTTTGTCAACTTTTGACATTATTTATGAAAAATATTGTAAATGTTGTAAACGTGCATGTATTTCATGAAATTACGCACATATCCGAAGGTACAAAATCACATGGTGTGTCTCATATGCTGTGATAAGTGTTATGGATCTAAACCAGTTTTAATTATCAAATATTTCCAGTTTACAACTGAACAATACGAGTATTACCCTCCGCACCGAACAAAACAACATGTTTTCATGGGTTATTAAACCCAAAACTTAAAGGGATACGTTTATAATTGTTCATCATTTATATGTTGAATGGTAAGCACAAACGTGCCATTATTATATTTCAGAAATGTAGAGTGAATGGTTATAAGCATTGTTGTAAAAATGTAAGAATGTAATGTTACATATGAGTAGCTCATATGTATGGACTGTTTGAATTACTTCAACGTGAAGTATGTCATGATTCGCAGCCTAACTACGGCAACTTAAAAGGGACATAGCATCTCGTTACCACGACATGGCATCTCGCTTCCACGACTTAGCTATGTCGTTCCCATGACATTGCATCTCGTTTCCACAAGTGATTCTGGTGTGGCGAGGACCTAGCATCACATCAGGATTATTCTGATTTCAGGGCTGAATATATAGTTTTGTTATTGTAAATATTCAGTTCTGATTTTGGGATTTTCTCCCCATTTGTACATGTACTTGAACATGTACATGTACTTGTACATGTACTATTAGTACTAAACCCATTGACCCGGCCTTAAATGAAAGCTGTTCCAGGCTTCAGTCTCCAGTCTAACTCGTTTGAATACCCCCACCCAGGCCATAATAGCAGCAAATAGTGACGTTCGTTGCATCTGGTGTGGCCGTTAATCACAGGTGAGAGCACTAGCCGGAAGCGAGATGTGCTGGAACGCATAAAGGGGCACTCGGTCTACATTGTACACCAGGTGGCCGCGCTGTTCCAGGCTTCTATTTCCAGCCTAACTCGTTTCAATACCTGCAAGCTGAACTAACAGTAACAGTGAGGTTCGCTGTGTCCGGGCTGGCCGCTAAGCACAGTTGAGAGCACTACCCGGCATGGAGACATGCTGGAACGATTACGGAGGGACTAGGCCCATATCATGTAATAGGTGGCCACGCTGTTCCAGGCTTCAGTCTCCATTCTAACTCGTTTGAATACCCCCACCCACACCATAATAGCAGCAAATAGTGACGTTCATTGCATCTGGGGTGGCCGTTAATCACAGGTGAGAGCACTAGCCGGAAGCGAGATGTACTGGAACGCATAGAGGGGCACTCGGCCTACATCGTACACCAGGTGGCCGCGCTGTTCCAAGCTTCTGTTTCCAGCATAACTCGCTTCAATACCAGCAAGCTGAAATAACATTAACAGTGAGGTTCGCTGTGTCCGGGCTGGCCGCTAAGTACAGTTGAGAGCACTAGCCGGCATGCAGACATGCTGGAACGATTACGGGGGGACTAGGCCCACATCATGTACTAGGTGGCCGCGCTGTTTCAGGCTTCAGTCTCCAGTCTAACTCGTTTGAATACCCCCACCCACGCCATAATAGCAGCAAATAGTGACGTTCGTTGCATCTGGGGTGGCCGTTAATCACAGATGTGAACACTAGCCGGAAGCGAGATGTGTTGGAACGCATACAGGGGCACTCGGCATACATCGTACACCAGGTGGCCGCGCTGTTCCAGGCTTCTGTTTCCAGCCTAACTCGTTTCAATACCAGCAAGCTGAAATAACAGTAACAGTGAGGTTCGCTGTGTCCGGGCCGGCCGCTAAGCACAGTTGAGAGCACTAGCCGTCATGGAGACCTGCTGGAACGATTACGGGGGGACTAGGCCCACATCATGTACTAGGTGGCCGCGCTGTTCTAGGCTTCAGTCTCCAGTCTAACTCGTTTGAATACCCACCCACTCCATAATAGCAACAAATAGTGACGTTCGTTGCATCTGGGGTGGCCGTTAATCACAGGTGAGAGCACTAGCCGGAAGCGAAATGTGCTGAAACGCATACAGGCGCACTCGGCCGACATCGTACACCAGGTGGCCGCGCTGTTCCAGGCTTCTGTTTCCAGCCTAACTCGTTTCAATACCAGCAAGCTGAAATAACAGTAACAGTGAGGTTCGCTGTGTCCGGGCTGGCCGCTAAGCACAGTTGAGAGCAGTAGCCGGCATGGAGACATGCTGGAACGATTACGGGGGACTAGACCTACATCATGTACTAGGTGGCCGCGCTGTTCCAGGCTTCAGTCTCCAGTCTAACTCGTTTGAATACCCCCACCCACGCCATAATAGCAGCAAATAGTGACGTTCGTTGCATCTGGGGTGGCCGTTAATCACAGGTGAGAGCACTAGCCGGAAGCGAGATGTGCTGGAACGCATACAGGGGCACTCGGCCTACATCGTACACCAGGTAGCCGCGCTGTTCCAGGCTTCTGTTTCCAGCATAACTCGTTGCAATACCAGCAAGCTGAACTAACAGTAACAGTGAGGTTCGCTGTGTCCGGGCTGGCCGCTAAGCACAGTTGAGAGCACTAGCCGGCATGGATACATGCTGGAACGATTACGGGGGGACTATGCCCACATCATGCACTAGGTTGCCGCGCTGTTCCAGGCTTCAGTCTCCAGTCTAACTCGTTTGAATACCCCCACCCACGCCATAATAGCAGCAAATAGTGACGTTCGTTGCATCTGGTGTGGCCGTTAATCACAGGTGAGAGCACTAGCCGGAAGCGAGATGTGTTGGAACGCATACAGGGGCACTCGGCCTACATCGTACACCAGGTGGCCGGGCTGTTCCAGGCTTCTGTTTCCAGCCTAACTCGTTTCAATACCAGCAAACTGAAATAACAGGCGAGGCCATTTTGTTTTGTATTACAAGTTTTTATACTTCTTAATTTAATAAGTTATCCATATGAACAATCTAGCCGTGTGGGTAGCCAGGAAGTCTGTGACCGTGTGTTCGTGGGTTTCGTAATCCAGCGAACAATTTATTTTTTTTCCTTTTGTTTAAGGTTTTTTTTTTTTTCCCCTTTTTTTATTTTTACGGAAATATTGATCTTTCAAATATAAAAAATGCAAGTTATAAAAATACTTTTATTTTTTTTACGAAAATATGATATTCAAAAATCTGGATTCGCAGATTTCTGAAGGAAGGGGGGGGGGGGGGGGGGGGGGTGGGAGGGGGGGGGGGCGGAAAGGAAAAATGTTTTGTTCGTATTAATCTCCAGCGAATGTAACATGCAATGGTTCTCGACCGGTACTTGCAGTGCAAGTGTACAGTGTACACAATTTTTAGAACGGATTTCACCATTTTCAAGCATTGAATGCTGATTGAAAGGAGGAAACTTACTTCAGTTTACTCAGTATTAAGATGTAAGTGACACAAGAAATGTGATTAAAAAAAACAAGCTAAAACAAAATAAAATAAAATAAAAAAATAATGATTCGAGCAACCCACGAACCGCCACAGTCACAGGGCATTCCTTCCCTTTCTCCCGCCTACCCACACGGCTAGGATTGTTCATATGGATAACTTTTGAAATTAAGAATAGTAATAATCCAAAAACATGTCAATACAAAACAAAATGGCCCTCGACTGTTATTTCAGTCTTGCTGGTATTGAAACGAGTTTAGGCTGGAAACAGGAAAGCCGGTGGTAAGATGTAGGCCGAGTGCCCCTCGTATGCGTTCCAGCACATCTCGCTTTCCGGCTAGTGCTCTCACCTGTGATTATCGGCCCACCCCAGATGCAAACGAACGTCCCCACTATTTGCTGCTATTCTTTTATGGAGTGGGTGGGGGTAATTCAACACCGAGTTTAGACAACTGGAGACTGAAGCCTGGTACAGCGTGGCCACCTAGTTTACATGAATGATGGGCCTAGTTCCACCCCCTCCCCCCCCCCTCCCCCCCCCCCCCCCCTCAAATTAAATCGTTCCAGCAAAAAAAAAAATGTCCTTCCCATGCCGGCTGTAGTGCTCATCAACTGTGCATTAGGGGCCAGCCCCGGACAAAGCGAACCTCACTGTTTACGTTTATTTTCAGCTTGCTGGTATTTGAAAAACGAGTTAGGCCTGGAAAACAGAAGCCTGGAATCCAGCGCGGTCCACCTGGTGTACGATGTTGATCCGAATGCCCACCATGTATGCCGTTTCCAGCAACATCTCGCTTCCGGCTAGTGCTCCCACCTGTGATTAACGGCCACACCCAAGAATGCAAAACGAACGTCACCTATTTGCTGCTATTATGGCGAGGCTGGGGGGTATTCAAACGAGGTTTAGGACTGGAGACTGAAAGCCTGGAACAGCTTTCCATTGATTACCTTAAACCACCCTGGGTCCATTCACCCAGGGCATTGACCTACTTATTCGAAAATTTATTAAGTAACTGATTCGTCATACTGTGTCCGGTTTGTCCGGTTTAGAAGGGTTCCGCACATTAAATTCTTTAGTTTTACAATGGTTGTCCGATATAGAGAGGTTTCCGACCATATGCCATATGCGATTAGTTTTACAGTGGCTGGGTGTCCGATTTAGAGAGGTTCTGCACATTAATGCTTACGATTTACCAGTGGTTGGTCCCGACTTTAGAGGACAGGGTTCCGCACACATTACCTTGTTTACAATTTAAAGTGGTGGTTTCCGGTTTAGAGGAGGTTCCACCACATATACCCTCTTTCACATTGCTTGTCAAATTTTGAGAGGTTTAGACCTTCCCCCCGGCGCATACATACCTAGCATTCGCCACATATGTACAAGAGTTTACTAGTGGGTATCCGATTTGAGAGACGGTTCCGGCACATATACCAAGTTTACAGTGGTGTCCGATTTTAGAGAGGTTCCGCAACATATAACCTAGTTTACAGTGGTGTACCGATTTTAGAAGAGGTTTCCGCAACACATACCTAGTTTTACAGTGGTGTCCCCCGGTATACATAGGTTCCGCACAATCATTACTTTAGTTTGCAGTGGTGTCCGATTTAGAGAGGTTCCGCACCACATACCATCGTTTATCAGTGGTGCCGATTTTAGAGAGGTTTCTTCACCCCCCCACCCAATATCTGAGTTTACAAGTGGTGTCCGGGTATTAGAGAGGTTCCGCATAATACATACACCCTACCCGCCTGGCGAATTCGCTTACCAAGAATTTGCAATCCCAGCGGTCCATTGAATTGCAATTCTTTTCCCCCTCTGTGGAATTGCAGTCTTAATTGCTGGTCCAAACGCGGTCCCCCCGTTTTTTGCGGACATTTATTTCCGCGATTACCGTTTGATGCGGTCATTTCTTTCCCCGCGCGGTCAAGTTTGTGCGGTCATTCTTTCGCGATTACCGTTTGTGCGGTCATTCTGTTTCGCTATTTGGACGGTAAAAACTTACCGTATCATCGAATAGTAACAGTTTGTTTACAATTATCAGTGATTATTTACAAACGTACTATACGAATAATTTTATACAAACATACGATATCCGTTCGTAATATACGATATATCCCCGTACGGATATGGTATGAATATAAATTGGGGTCATCGTTTTGTGGTTTTAAAATATTACCGAATGCACCGGGTTCATTTCGAATGTATAAACTTATCCTGGTTTTCATTTCGATCATCTGCCATCAATTTTAAGTTTATTTTTCAAATAAAATGAATAAAATTTTTCAGGTTTTAATTTTACGATAACAGGAAAACTATATTTACCAAAACTGAGGATTGTTGAAGTAACTTGTATTTCACAGTAAATATACTTATGTGTTCAATATAACAAGTAAAACATCAGTAAATTCATCACTGTAAACTCCCGCACCACCCGCAGGGGACAACAAAATCAATTGATCCCCCACGCACACCAGCCCATCTACCATTTTGGCGTCCTAAAAGTTCCGGTCTTATATCCCACAGTGGGAACAATTGTGTTATCACCACCACCACCCCAGTTTATTTTGTTCTAAGAACTAGCACTTACACCACAAACCCCCCACCCCCCCCCCCCCCCCCCCCCACGACCAACCACTTCTGTCTGTAAACGCCAGGATGACGTGGCCGAACTGGGGGGGATCAAAGTGCTAAAACTAGACCTGGTGCGATGAGCCGACTGATCAAAGTTGAGCTATACTAGTCCTTGGTGCGATGGCCGGACCTAGATCAAGTTATAAATAAACTAGTCGTGGTGCGGATGGGCCAGACTGATCCAGGGGCTGAAGTAGTCCTTGGTGTCGAATGGCTGACTGAATCAAGTTCTAAAACTAGTTCCGGTGGTGCAGATGGCCCGACTGATTCAAGTTCTAAACTAGTCCTAGTACTGGTGTGATGGCCCGACTGAGCCCAAGGGCACAAAACTAGTCTTTGGTTGCGATTGGCCCGACTGATCAAGTTCTAAACTAGTCCTGGTGCGATGGCCGAACTGATCAAGGGATAAACTAGTCCCTTGGTGCGATGGGCCGACTGATCAAGTCTTCTAAACTAGTCCGTGGTGCGATGGACCGACTGATCAAGTTATCTTTAAACTAGTCCCTGGTGCGATGGCCGGACTGATCGAGATGCATAATATTAGTCCTGGATTGCGATGGTCCGACTAATCAATGGGCCCTGGGCTAAACTAGTCCTCAGAGCGATGGCCGACTGATCAAGGGTCTAAATAACAAACAATATAAACCTTTTATTTTCCTATTGCGATGGTCGGACTGATCAAGTTTCTTAATCCTAGTTCCTGGTGCCGATGGCCGACTGATCAAAGTTATAAGCTAGGTTCCTGGTGCGAATGGCCGACTGATCGAGTGCCTATACTAGACCTCGTGTGATGGCCGGACTGATCAAGTACTAAAGTAGTCCTGGTTGCCGATGGCCGACTGATCAAAGTCTAAAACTAGTACCTGGATGTGATGGCCGAACTGATTGAGTGCGTATTAAAACTAGTCCCTGGGTGCGATGGGGGCCGACTGAATCATAAGTGCTTAAAGTAGTCCTGGTGTGATGTTCAAATGATCAAGTGCTATACTCCCGGATTGGCCGACCTGATTCAACGGGGTTGCTATTTACCTGGGCATGGTGAAGATGGCCAACAGATTCAAGTTGCTATACTGGGCATGGTTGCAATGGGAGACTGATCAAGGCGCTGTTCTAATTTAAACTTTTGGAGTTGCGATGGCAGCCAGAATGGCAGGACTGATCAAAAGTGCTCTACTAGTCCTGGAGGTGGCGAATGGCCGAGCTGATCAAGTGCTTATACTCGGCGGATCCATGGCCGACTGGATCACGTGCTTATACTGGGCTATGGAGATGGCCAACAAATCAAGTGCTATTACCGTACTGGGCATTGGTGCAATAATGGGCGACTAATTAAGCGCTTATACTAAACACTCCGCCCCCTGCGATTCACTTACCAAAGGAATTGCAATCCATGCGGTCGTTGAATTGCAATTTCGTTCCCGCCCACTGAAATTGCAGTCTAATTGCGGTCCAATCGCGGTCCCGTTGTTGCGGTCATTCTTTCGCGATACCGTTTGTGCGGTAATTCTTTCGCGGTCAGTTTGTGCGGTCATTCTTTCGCGATACCGTTTGTGCGGTCATTCTTTCGCTATTTCCGTTAAAAACTTACCGTATCATCGTATAGTACAGTTTGTTTACATTATACAAACGTAATATACGAATATTATACAAAAACATACGATATCCGTTCGTATGTACGATATATCCGTACCGATATGGTATGAATATACAGTGTGTCATCGTGCGGTTAAAATATACCGATGCACCGGTTCATTTCGCATGTAAACATCCGGTTTTCATTTCAATCATCTGCCACAATTTTAAGTTTTTCAAAATGAATAAATGTTCAGTTTCACGATACAGAAACAATTTAAAACTGAGGATTGTGAAGTACGGTATCACAGTGCATATACATGTGTGTTCAATACAGTAATTCATCAGTAATTCATCATTGTACCCCGCACCACCGCCGGGGACACAAAACAATGATCACACACACAAGCCATCTACATTTGGCGTCCTAAAAGTTCCGGTCTATATCCCACAGTGGGAACAATGTGTATCACCACCACCACCAGTTTTTGTCTATGACTACACTACACACCCCCCCCCCCCGACCACCACTTCTGTCTGTAACGCAGGATGACGTGGCCGACTAATCAAGTGCTAAACTAGTCCTGGTGCGATGGCCGACTGATAAAGTGCTATACTAGTCTTGGTGCGATGGCCGACTGATAAAGTTCTAAACTAGTATTGGTGCGATGGCCGACTGATCAAGTTCTAAACTAGTCGTGGTGCGATGGACGACTGATCAAGTTCTAAACTAGTCATGGTGCGATGGCCGACAGATCGAGTGCTATACTATTCCTGGTGCGATGGCCGACTGATCAAGGGCTAAACTAGTCTTGGTGCGATGGCCGACTGATCAAGGGCTAAACTATTCCTGGTGCGATGGTCGACTGATCAAGTTCTATATTAGTCCTGGTGCGATGGCCGACTGATCAAGGGCTACACTAGTCCTGGTGCGATGGCCGACTGATCAAGGGCTAAACTAGTCCTGGTGTGATGGCCGACTGACCAAGGGCAAAACTAGTCCTGGAGCGATGGCCGACTGATCTAGTTCTATACTAGTCATGGTGAGATTGTCGACTGATCAAGTGCTAAACTAGTCCTGGTGGCTGGTGCGATGGCAGACTGATCAAGTTCTAAACTAGTCCTGGAGCAATGGCCGACTGATCAAGTTCTAAACTAATCCTGGAGCGATGGCCGACTGATCAAGTTCTAAACTAGTCCTGGTGCGATGGCCGACTGATCGAGTGCTATACTTGTTCTGGTGCGATGGCCGACTGATCAAGGGCTAAACTAGTCCCGGTGCGATGGCCGACTGATCAAGTGCTATACTAGTCCTGGTGAGATGGTAAACTGATCAAGTTTTAAACTAGTCCTGGTGCGATGGCCGACTGATCAAGTTCTAAACTATTCCTGGAGCGATGTCCGACTGATCAAGTGCTAAACTAGTCCTGGTGTGATGGCCGACTGATCAAGTTCTAAACTAGTCCTGGTGCGATGGCCTACTGATCAAGTGCTAAACTAGTCCTGGTGCGATGGCCGACTGATCAAGTGCTCAACTAGTCATGGTGCGATGGCCGACTGATCAAATCGCTTGCCATAATAACTAGATGGCCATGGCCTGCATGTCGTGCCCGCCGAGGCATTTGATAGTACAAACAATTTTTTTTATTGCAACAAAGGTTTAGCCCGTCGACGTAAAAACGTGCCGCACCCGCCGAGGCTTTGATAGTATGCCCAAAAACTTTAACTAAAAAACACTTTAACCAAAAAAAAACTTTATCCTGAATGAATGCACACCAATGTGCCAACTATATCGTTCTGTCTGCAAGCGGGCCTAACAAAAACTTTAAGGGAAATTTCAAAGTAATTTGACCGTGACATTGGGCACATATAAATAATAATGAAAATGTGGGTGACAAATACACCGTATGTGAAGTTTCGAGTGAATTGGTGAAGCGGTTTCAGAGATATAGTGTTCTTAAAGGTACATGCCCACTCAGTAGGCACAAAATCATCTGAGACATTTTCGGGCAAAATGAACATTAATTCACCATTAATACACATATTTAGTGGCATTATTATACATTTTATATCAGACGTAAATTTCCACACTGCTATCAGGGGCGATAACCGTGTTTCCTTAAAATGTTACCAAGACATTACTATTTATTTTTTGATGTGCAATGATCATACTTTATAATCTGTCGAAAACATTATTTTTTCAGGGAAACACATTTAATTAGTATAAGTAATTAAAAAATATCATGCCCCATTTGCCTATGAAAATAGCCTGATATCAATGTGTGTCACTATCAGTGAAATAAACATTACTAAATGATTATATCCATATAATGGGCACTCGTAATGTTTAGAGCTGGTGGAATAGTGACAAAATTATACACTTATTTAATTCCTACAAATAACTGACAATACACATAACTTTAATTGTTGTGCCTACTGAGTGGGTATGTACCTTTAATTAGCATAAATTATTAAAAACAAGAAATGCGTCTGTCGAACGCGGATGCCACCTGCAGCATATTTGAGAAACTGTGACAAAGTGGTTAACCGAAAAGTGGGACGGACGGACAGACGGACGGACGGAAGGACGGTCAAAACACTATATGCCACCCGTTTCTTCGAAACCCGGTGGCATAAAAATATCATGCCTCATTTGAATATGAAAATAGCTTGATACCACTGCTAGTCATTATCAGTAAAATAAATATTACTAAATGATTATATATGGATAGCGGGCACACGTAATGTTTAGAACTGGTGGAATAGTGACACAATTATACACTTATTTAATTGCTATAAAGAATAGTTTTTGCCTACTGAGTGGGCATGTACCTTTAAAAACTTTAACCATAAATCAAAAAAATTAACCGGACGCACGAAGTGACGTACATATGGATGTACGTACGTATGTAGGCCAATGTGACAACTATATCGCACTGTCCACATGCAGGCATGTCAAAAACTTTGAGGTAAATTTCAAAGTAATTTGACCTTGATATTGGGCACAGGGGTTGCAGGGGTTGAGCATAGAATGAAAATATGGATGATGATAAACACACATGTGAAGCTTCGAGTGAATTGGCGAAGCTGTTTCTGCGATATAGTGTTTAACCTACGGTAAATAAAAACCAGATGGCCATGGCCCGCATGTTGAGCCCACCGAGGCATTTGATGGTGTCGGAGTATATTTATTTGAAGTTTGAATTAACGTATGTAAAAGCTTTAATGCAAATTTGAGTCATTTGACCTTGATATTGGGCATGTGGGTCGCATGTGTGGGCTATAATATGAAAATATGCATGATAATAAAGAATTATCTGAAGTTTGAAGCAAATCTGGGTAAGTGTTGTGGAGATATAAGGTATACAAAAACTTTAACAAAAAATTCAAAGTCATCTGACCTTGACCTTGGGGCACAGGGGCCGCACGAGTGGGACACAGAATGAATATATGGATGATGACTAATAAGCATTTGATGTTTCAAGTCAATGTGACTTAGGATATGGTATTTAAAAACATACACCGATTTCGGACGGACTGACGCACGGACGTCATTGTGATCACTATGTGTCGCTTTCCGCAAGCAGGCTCGGCAAAACAAATACAGATGGACGTCAATGTGCAGACTATATCGCACTGTCCGCAGGCGGTCGCGACAACAATTGTCCAACCCCTTTTTAAAGGTGCAAGCCCACTCAGTAGGCTAAAAATGCTCTTTATGGGAATTAAATAAGTGTATAATTGTCACTATTCCACTAGTTATATAAACATTACGAGTGCCCGCTATACAGATATAATCATTTGGTAATATTTATTTTACTGATAGTGACGCGCGGTGGTATCGGTATTTTCATGTGCAAATGGGGCATGATATTTTATAATTATTTATACTATTAAATTATATGCATCAACTGAAAAAAAATTGACAGATTATAAAGTATGATCACTGCACATCAAAAAATAAATACAGAGAATAAATAATAATGTCCGTTAACATTTTAAGGAAACACGGTTATCGTCCCTGATATCAATGTGGAAATTTTCTTCTGATATAAAATGTATAATAATGCCAAACAATACGTGGGTAATGGTAAATGATTGTTTATCTGGCCAGAAAATGTCTCCGATGATGTCTCTGACATAAAGAACATTTTGTGCTTACTGAGTGGGCATGTACCTTTAACGCTAGCTCCGTCCTGTCCAGTGAGACCTATGCATGTGTTAAGTTTCATAAAAAATATTGCAAAGGGTGTTCGCGTTATGCTCCGGACAAATCAGTGCGCGAAAAAACAAAGGGAGATAACTAAACTAGAAAATGTGTTCATAGAGCACGGATACCCCACATATCGCTTTGATAGTAAACGAGGCAAAATTCCAGTGTCCAAAAGGGAGAGATAATCCATGACACGGGGTTCGAATCAAAAATCGAAATAAACTTTCCGCATCTACTCATCATAAGGAAGCTACATATCTAATTTCAGTGCTGTAGCTATTACAAAAGTTTTACGAGTTACAAGGCAAAATTTTCAAATTCTAATTCAAAAAGAGGGAGATAATCCATGACTCGGGGGTCGAATGAAAATAAACTTTGCAAATCTTACTCATCATAAGGACATACCAAGTTTCAGGTGTGTAGCTATTAGGGTAAAAGTTTTTACGAGCTACAAGACAAATTAAAATGGAAAATTCTAACTTGAAAAGGGGGAGATAATCCATGACCATGGGGTCGAATCAAACATACATGTACCAAGTTTCAGGTACATGTATGTAGCTATTACGGTTTAAATTTTTTTTCGAGTTACTAGGTTGGTGACGGACGGAAGAACGGACAAGGTCAAGGGTAACACTAAATACCCCCTCCACTATCGTGGTGAGGCAAAAGTTGTCATATACAAGTAACTTACCTTAATTCATCAGTTACACATCAGACGATGAATGAACTTTATTCTGGTGTAGAATATTAAAGATTATTAATATATTCAATAGTGCTGCTTTGACATGACGTGAAATTAAAACATGCATGACATGATCTGGAAGAAAAACCACAGACCAAGCACGCATATTCAGAATCACGTCTGTCGGTTCTTATCCAGCTCCGATTTCTGTCACCTGTCCACAAAATCCAGAATAACAACATTGTCGCAAATTTAATCCTCTATGTTGGTGTACGTTAGAACAAAATGTCACTTAGTATATTATCCAATCCATTGTAATCTCTTGTTTTCTCTTAAATAAATGCGTCCAACAATACCCTGTAGCTGCTATCGTGATAAAAAATGTTAAAGGTTCCGTCAGCGCCTCACATATTGTCTTAATATCCACCATTTTGATTCCAAGTACCAGAATAATGATGTTTCCATGCGCCGTCGTAGTGTGTTATCTGTCAGATTCCGTTGTTTATTTGATCAAATTGATGGACAAATTTTGTGTCCGCTAATGTCGCCAAGAGCATAATCTGTGACGTTGACTGTAATAATTTGGCATAACTTCTAGCTTGTGAATTTTTGGTTGAATGAAGTGATCACTATGGTGAATAAGTGTGTATTTGTGCCCGGTTTGCTCAGCAGGTAGAGCGATGGTGTGGTAAACCAGAGATTCCCGGTTCGATTCCGGGCTGGTGCACATCTTTCTCACCCTGTGACATTTAGCGCCCAACGTAGTTGCGGGAAGTAACTCTGCAGATACTCCCGCATCGTCCGTACCGAGAGTTTTATAATGGTGCTCTCCGTAGGTTTCCCCCTTTCCCCCTCCAAAGTACCAAATCACATCTGATTTGCACTTCAACTGTTAATTGCGACATATTTTCTGTATTTTTCAATTGAAAGAAATGTCAGTATTATACTTATTCATTTCTGTGTAATAAGTACAGAAAAATATGTCACAATTAACAGCTAAAGCGCGAATGAGATCCGATTCGGTACTCTGCAGGAAAAACCTATGGAGCACCGGAACTCTGGGTACGGACGATAATTGAGTATTCTGTTGCCCAAACAAAGGACCACGACTGATAAATACTCCCAAATTGTACCCAAACATATGGAATTCGGAGACAAAAATTAAATATAGAATTCGAGGACGAATTTCAATTTGGCGGAGAAGAATGTCACAGTACGCAACTGACCATGGGGATGAAGTGTGTATGAAGTGTGCCTTGTTAGCTTGCTCGGTAGAGCCATGGGCATGGTACAGTAAACATGAGGTCCCTGGTTCGATTCCGGGCCGTTATTTCTCACTCTGTGACACAAGTAAACCGTTTTATTTTAAAGAAATGGCTATAACCGGAATAAATATTATCTTCACACAATTTGATTCGGGCCAATAGAAATCAACAGCCAGAACAGAACAGAACGTTTGCAGTAATATAAATCTAATTCCAAAATAAATTTTTAATATTTTGTTTATGATCAGGTTTCGAAAATTAAAATATGCTTTTCTTTTAAAATTATTATCAATATGTTCACCATGTTATTATATGGTTAATATGCAATTCACAGTCTCATTGCAGCTTGAAATTGAAAGACATTACGGAAAGTTGTGTTGATCTCAGAAATTGTCATGTCGACTATAGGATCGCGTCGAAATAATGTTAACAGAATAGGAAAACGTAATTTAATACCGACGAAAAAGTAAACAAAACGCAAAATTGATGCTTAGTTTTGCAATATTATACCGTAGAACACACATTATAATTTGATTTTATATGAAAATAAATATATTGTGAGTATGGTGGTGTCTATTAATGTGTTCTTGATATTCGGAACAGCAGTGACGACATTTTGTTTTGTCCAAGAAATTGGTCAAGGTCAATGTTTCACTGTTTGTCTCGCAATAACCCGCCGCTTTATATTTGCACACCAAAAAAAACAGATCACCAATACCGCTGACTTTCTAGCCACTTTGAATGAAATAGATGGGATAACATTTGGATTGGAACACGGATACGTTTGTAAACTATTTCGATTTTATTGCCGCATTGGTCAAGCAGAGCGGTCCGCTGGTTTGACCGCAGAGCGCAGCGTAAAGCGGTCATTCTTTCGCAGTTTAAAGTAAACTGCAATTAAAAGCGGAACGCAGCGCTAACTGCGATATAAGTATTGCAATTCCGCAACCAACTCTTTGGACCGCAGTCACATGATTGCAGTCCGATTGCGGTCCAATTGCAATTAATGGGAACGCGAATTGCAATCCTGCGCTCCAGGAATTGCAATTCGCCTGGTAAGAGAACCGCAGGCCACTCTGTACCTAGTTTACAGTGGTGTCCGGTATACAGAGGTTCCGCACACATACCTAGTTTACAGTGGTGTCCGGTATACAGAGGTTCAGCACACATACTTAGTTTACAGTGGTGTCCGACTTAGAGAGGTTCCGACCACATACCTAGTTTACAGTGGTGTCCGATTTAGAGAGGTTCCGCAAACATACCTAGTTTATAGTGGTGTCCGGTAGACAGAGGTTCCGCACACATATCTAGTTTACAGTGGTGTCCGATTTAGAGAGGTTCTGCAAACATAACTAGTTTACAGTGGTGTCCGATATATAGAGGTTCAGCACACATACCTAGTTTACAGTGGTGTCCGATTTAGAGAGGTTCCGCACACATACCTAGTTTACAGTGGTGTCCGGTATACACAGGTTCAGCACACATACTTAGTTTACAGTGGTGTCCGATTTAGAGATGTTCCGCAAACATAACTAGTTTATAGTGGTGTCCGGTAGACAGAGGTTCCGCACACATACCTAGTTTACAGTGGTGTCCGGTATACATAGGTTCCGCACACATACTTAGTTTACAGTGGTGTCCGATTTAAAAGATAGGTTCCGCCCACCACATACCTAGTTTACAGTGGTGTCCGGTATACATAGGTTCCGCACACATACTTAGTTTACAGTGGTGTCCGATTTAGATAGGTTCCGCACACATACCTAGTTTACAGTGGTGTCCGGTATACAACAGGTTCCGCCAACACAATACTTAGTTTTACAGTGGTGTCCGATTTAGAGAGGTTCTGCACACATACCTAGTTTACAGTGGTGTCCGGTATACAGAGGTTCCGCACACATACCTAGTTTACAGTGGTGTCCGGTATACAGAGGTTCCGCACACTTACTTACTTTGCAGTGGTGTCCGTTATACAGAGGTTCAGCACACATACCTACTTTACAAGGATGTCTGGTTTAGACAGGTTCCGCACATATGCATAGCTTGCAGTTGAGTCCGGTCTAGAGAGGTTCCGCACACATACCTGCATGTAGTTTACAGTGGTGTCCGGTCTATAAAGGTCCCGCACACATACCTAGTTGACTGTGGTGTCCGGTTTAGAGAGGTTACGCACATACACGTAGTTTACAGTGGTTTCTGGGTCTAAGAGAGGTTCCGCACACATACATAGTTTATAGTGGTGTCCGTTTTAAAGCTTGCATTGGTGTCCGGTCTACAGAATTTCAGAAAACATACCTAGTTTAATTTGCTGTCCCATTTATAGAGGTTTCGCACATATACATACATGTAGCTTACAGTTATGTCCGGTCTATAGAGGTTCCGCACAAATGCCTAGTTTACAGTTGTGTCCGGTTTAGAGAGGTTTCACACATGTACTTAGCTTACAGTGGTGTCCCGTCTACAGATGTTCCGCAAACATACCTAGTTTACAGTGATATCCCGTTCAGAGATGTTCCGCACATACACGTTATTTACAGTGGTGTCCGGTCTAGATACGTTCCACACACATACCTAGCTTGCAGTAGTGTCCCTTCTAGAGAGGTTCCGCACACATACCTAGCGTGCAGTGGTGTCAGGTTTGGAGAGGTTGCGCACATATACCTAGCTTGCATTGGTGTTCGGTCTAGAGAGGTTCCGCACAGTTCAGTCCGGTTTAGAGGCGTTCCGCACATACATCTAGTTTACAATGGGGTGTCCGGTTTAGAGAGGTTACGCACATATACATACCGGTCTAGAGAGATTCCGCACACATACCTAGCTTGCATTGGTGTCCGGTTTAGAGAGGTTACGCAAATATACATTGTCCGGTCTAAAGAGTTTACGCACGTACTTAGTTTACATTATTGCCTGACGCATAAAACTGCTCACTGCCGCTTACTGCTAGCAGTGATACACATCTCACTACCCACTGCTGCTTACTGCTAGCAGTGAAACACACCTCACTGCTCACTGCCGCTTACTGCCAGCAGTGAGATACATCTCACTGCTACTTACTGCACACTGCTCACTTCACACCGATGTTGTACGATGTTTAGCTAGTGAAACCGACCGCTGACGGGGGCCCGTTTCACCAACACATCTTAGTTTGTTCATAAGTTCGAACTTGGGTTATAGCTTATAACAAAAGTTATGACCGACTTAAGTCATTGCTTATTTGGTTTCACAAAACAAACTTAAGGTAATAGGTCATACATAGATACACTCAGCTTCAATGATAATTGCTTCATAAGAGTGATGCGATATATGAATATAACATATGTAAATATTGTCTTGTTACTGTATACTATATAGTACATTGAGCTGCCATCTCCGCCATATTTGAATGTACAAGCCATCGTACAATTTCATCACTTCGTTCGTTGACACATATAACAAAAAATATGACAGTAAACTAAATAAAATTTGGTGCAATACATAATAGACAGATATGAGAACGGCAAGCTATACATTTTATGCCAGCAAACTATACAAAAGACGAAATATCTGAGCATTTCTCTCATCAATCTCGAAATAAATTTTGATGTGTAAACTATTCAATCGGATGCACATTCTATGTTAGTGTACACGTTGCCCATAGGTAAAGCCATATTTACTCGCATAGTAGGTGAGTAGACACCAGGGACAATAAACTCAGGTAATTGCTTACATGTCACTGGATTTGATAGCTAATAACATAGTACAGTTGTCGGTATATATGGTATGTGTTATGTGGTTGGCCAGGTAAAAGTGATACACTGTGTGATTTTCTGTGTATGAGGCTGTCTATAATGGTGGTTCATGTTGTTAAAAACACAGACACAAACCTGTCCCGAAATGTAATTGGTGTAATATAATGAATAGGAGTCCATTCTCCTGGCTTTTCTACATGTCATTAGCTACATTATATCACACGTTCTACTTCAGATTTTGAACACACTAAGATGGCCGACTTGGCCACTCCATGTGCCGTATAGGATACAGTAACGAGGAAGTATTCACATATATGCTATACATATATTCTATCACATGTACAAAGCAATTATCTTTGAATCAAACGATAATCATGTATAGAACGGGGGCCCGTTTCATTAACGAACGAAGCAAGTATTTTTTCATAAGTTATAACTTAAGTCCGAAGTACGTGCTTAGTCCGTTTTACCGGAAAACATCTTAGCAAGAGCGACAATCGAAATTGACGATGGAAAACTAAGACAGGTAGCTAGCAGTCCCGTAGTCTTAAGCTATAACTTAAATATGTAAGACGGAACTTATGAAATAAACAAAGATTGCTGTCCCCATGTAAGCCGAGGTGGAGAAATCAATTCACTGACAGCAGGTACATGTTCACTTCATACGTACTATTTTAGCAATTATCTGCCATATAAACCCTATACGCTTACATATAGCTGGCCACACCTGTGCCCTGTGCTAGTTACCCGTGTTTTGCTATTTGAGATGTAGGTAATTGCGTTACCAGTATTCGGCATGCCCTGTTATCGACAACATTTGCAAATCACTGTAGATCCAGATGAGCCGGCTCGTCACGAACCGCCTGTCTGTCTGTCTGTCTGTCTGTCTGTCTGTCTGTCCGTCTGTCTGTGAGCCGGCTCGTAACGAACCGCCTGTGTCTGTATTGCCTGCCTGCCTGCCTGCCTGCATGTATGCCACCCTGATCAGATTGTACGTCCGTCGGTCCGGACGAAGTTGCATTACAAACAGGAATGACCCTTAGTAAATAAGAAACAATAGGCTTAAGTGGTACGAAAGAAGTCCATTGTTTTCTGTTGTATTATGCCACGCCCCGAAATTCTGTCCGTCTGTCCCTATGTCCGTCTATCCGTCCGTCCCATCCGTCCGTTCGTCCTGGCACATGTTTTGGGATCTTGGGTGGTTGGAAGTGTGGCCTAAGACAATCGAAAACAATGCAACATATTCCGTAACCTAAGCATATAGTGTCTTAAGTGGTCATTCCTTTCTTTAAAAACGAGGGATATACCACCTAATGGTGTGTCATGTATGAGCGTCCGTCCGTCCATCCGTCTGATTGACTGTCTGACTTTTGTTTGTTCTTTTTTACAGAACGTACGTCAAACGATGGCAGCTGCATTTGCTATAATCCAGGCGCGCCACTTACGATGAGAACGAGTCATTAGGATTGAACCAATCCACTAGACTCCATGGATGGACGAGGACCTAGTATCTAAATGCAGGCTGTCTCGTGATCTTATTCTACAAGTATGGGACAATGTACATGCTGACATTATAAGGTGAACCCTGAGATCACACATTCTGCCAGTGTCATTGCAATTGCTGACTGAATTGTGATTTTACGCAACCGGTATTTTCCTGGAAGTTACTGGAGATGTACACAACATTAGCAAAGCAAGTGTTTCTAGAAAGTGGAGTATACTTTTTGCGGACCGTGTATTGGCGTATTAGCCTGTGTTTCGTTTCTGATAAGTGGCTACCTTGTTTTCAGACTAGATGGAGAAACAGTCCTAACGCATTCAGACCCGTTCTATGCTGAATGCATGTGCGCACTAATCCATTCATATACTGTCAACATGTTCAGGGGCAATCCGATATGTGTGCCACTGACTCAAACAGTGCATGCATTTCTACATGTAATCAACAAATTACCCGTGCCCAGTTCAAATAAATCTAATATGTCATTCGGTAGTTGTATAATATATATATATATATCCATATCTGACCGGGCATACCATTAATCATCGACACTACACGTGTTCTGCTAACTCTGAAACGTGATTTGTGACCAAAGTTAATGAGGTAACCTATGTAAAATTTCAAAATGGTCGAACTATCATTTTATTGGAATGTAAAAATAAATACATTTTTAATTGTTTCTTTTGTTGCTGTTTCATGTCATATACCAGTTTATGTCAAATGTCAAAACACATAAAGGGAAAGTAAATTCATCATAATAATAAAAGCCCCTGAGCGGGATGCGAACCCGCGCGGCACATACCAAAGCTGTAAACAACAACTAAGTTATAACTTATGACGAACTTATTATGGCCGTCTTAAGTTTGTTTTGTGAAACCAAATAAGCAATGACTCAAGTCGGTGACCTTTGACTGAGCAGGTCGTGTGTTTTTATCGGTCGGCAATTATCCCAAGGTTACCGGCAGCGGCCATTTTAACTGTTGGAAATTAACTTATATTTCCATTGTGTTTATTCTTATTCACTGGCCCAGGATTGTTACTTCTGGATTTGCGAAAAGGTAGGTCGGGACTGGGGTGGGATTGTGGTAGGCGATTTATCAGTGTTCTGGGTGGTTGATTGTGGCACCTTGTGGATTTGCCTGGCCTCACGGTAGGGCAGTTGACTACTTGGTGCATCCGAACACAACCCATGCGTTTAGCCCTTCTGGGACTCGGACTGGTTTGTGGTGACACCCGTGTGGCTCTGCCTGGCTGCCGATATAGCGGACAAGTCGGGCGGATTGACCTATCTAGATGTATCCCGCGGCCATTACTGGGTTCTGGATTGAATATGCGCATGGGCGAGATATATATACCATGAAAGACCTATCTATATGTATCCCGCGGCCATTACTGGGTTTTGGATTGAATATGCGAATGGACAAGATATATATACCATAAACATATTATTATTATTATTATCTGGTGTGTAGTCGTACTGCGGCCAGTTCGCATCAGTGGGACAGGCGACGTGTTAACACATGGGGGTACGTGGACACTACGGGTAGCCGAGATGTTCAAGTCCCTGCCACTTTAGGCCAGGCCGTCCAGTCAAATCAGTTATCGCACTTTCTTATGAAAATAAGCCATATAACAAGTCTAACCAAAACAGCAAGTTAGCTCAAGCTCAGCCGACGTTTCCGCCTGCTCTTGCCTGCTTCTGGCCCCGGCCTGCCTTGAAGCTGTCTGGATGTGGCAACTCTGTGGACGAAAATAGCACGTGTTTTACCGACTATATGGCACCAACTTGCGTGTCGAGTGCCGCCAGGGTTAGATTGGTTCTATTTGGGACCCGTTTTGCTCTGCATCACCGGTTCCAGGTTCTACCCAGCTACCCCCACTCTTCTTCCCGCTTCCCGTGCACCGCGACACTGCGCGGAATTACAGGACCGTATTGGACCTAAGCAGTGTCCCATTTCGGCGCACAATTATACACATCTGTCCGCCTTGCACAAACATAATTATATGACATAGAACACTTCAAAATACGGCCTTTTTGGACTTATATGTATGGAAGGTCTACGAGCCAATTCCCACCCTTAAATATAAGCTGAATGAAAGAATGAAAAAGGTCATAACTTTTGTCATAAGTTATAACTGATGAACAAACTAAGAATTGTTAGTGAAACGGGCCCCGGGTCCTTAAAGGTGCGGTCACATAGCCGTTAGTGGACGTAGTGATCCGTAGGGTAGATAACCGTGGGTCACACGTGGTGTAAGTACGTTAAACTAGGTTAAACTACGTTGAGTTGAACTACGTTAATGTACTGCAGAATTTGCCACAGAAGGGTACGGATAAGTACGTTAAAGTAAGGTAAACCACGTTAAAGTACGATAAACTACGCTAGACTACGCTAATTCGGGTGCTGCTCGCCCACGGACAGGTACGGAGTGGTACGTCTGACTACGCTTGAGTACGGTAGACTACGGCAGCCTCTACATTAGACTATGCAAGACTACGCTAAAGAACGACCAACTACGGTATATTCAGCAACTTCCCACGGAGTATAAAAGCCAGCCCGCGGCGTGGTACGGCCATTCTGCGCTTGTTTTTTCAAACAGAGCAGGAAATGAAATTTGTCTACATTTCAGGCTGAAACATGTATGCGGGGTAAAGTACTTTAGAGTACGCTAGAGTACGTTTGAGTACGTTAAGAGGTACGTTAGACTACGTTAGACTTCGCTTCAGTACGTTAGCATCACGGATGTAAATTTTGCCTCTAACGTACCGCTCTTTTGAACATGTCCAAAAATTAAATTGACAATCACGGCTCCTCCAAGTTAATACAAAGTTAGCATCACGGACAACTACGGTACGGTACGGATGCTAGTAGGTTCAATTACCTTCAACTACGTTCAACTACGTTAGCCTGCACTACTTTCAACTACGTCCACTAACGGCTATGTGACCACACCTTCAGCCGGTCATAACAAGTCCGTCATAAGTTACAACGTAGTTGTTGTTTTACAGCTTTGGTATGTGCCGCGCGGGTTCGAATCCCGCTCGGGGCTCTTATTTGCAAAATGTCTTTACTTTCCAATTATGTGTTTTGAATCTAAAATAACGGAATTTCAGGCCTAATGTTGAATATTATTCATTTTCAAACATAATCTCATGTAGAATATAAATTAGTTCTCAATATTCCGACGCCATGGAATGCATGTGGATAAAATTATTGCCTAGTGAACCTTATACTGTAATATAAACTGGCATAACACAGCAACAAAAGAAACATTTAACAATGTTGTTATTTTTTCCAATTCCAATAGAATGATAAGTTAATGGTATACCCTGTCAGATATGGATGCATCTTATACAACTTCCGAATGACATATTATATTTATTTGAAATGGGTACGGGTAATGCTCCATGTGTTGATTAGAATACATGCACTATTTGAGTCTGTGGCACACATATACGATTGCCCGACCCACCACAAATACGTTTTATTGACTTGTTGACCAGTGTAGGAATGGATTAACGTGCACATGAATTCAGCATAGAGCGGGTCTGAAATTGTTGTTAAATGTGTCAGGACCGTTTTTTTCATCTAGTCGGAAAACAAGGTAGCCCCTTATCGGAAACACAGGCTAATACGCCACTACACCGTCCGCAAACATTATACTGCACTTTCTAGAAACAGTAGCTTTGTTAATGTTTTGTATATCTCCAGATACCGCCAGGAAAATACGAGTTGCGTAAAATCGCAATGCAGTCAACACTTGTAATGACACTGGTAGACTGTGTGATCTAAGTGTTTATAATGTCAGCATATACAATGTCGCATACTTCTAGAATAAGATCACGAGACAGCCTGTATTTAGATATTAGATTACCCGTTATCCATGAAGTCTATGGGATTGGTTTGGTCCTAAAGACTCGTTCCCGTCGTAAATGGCGCGCCTGGAAATGAACTTCTTCCGTACCACTTAATTCCATTGTTTCCTATTTCTTAGGGGCATTTCTGTTTGTAAACACTGTATGTGTCCCTAAGGTGTGTAATGCAACTTCGTCCGGACCAACGGACATACGGACGTAAACCAACGTGCAGTCTGATCTGGGTGGCAGCTGGCTGGCAGTCATGCAGACAGGCAGACAGGCAATACAGACAGACTGGCAGGCAGACGGTTCGAGCCGGCTCATCTGGATCTACAGTGTTTGCTGCAAATGTTGGCTTTATAGTGTTCGAATACAGGCAGGCAGGCAGGCAGGCGGCAGGCAGGTAGGCAGACGACGACGACGGGCATGCAGGCAGGCAGGCAGGTACGTAGGTAGGCAGGCAGGCAGGCAGGCAGGCAGGCAGAGACAGACAGACTGTTCGTTACGAGCCTGCTCATCTGGATCTACAGTGATTTGCAAACGTTGTCGATAATTGGGCATACCGAATAGTGGTAAAGCAATGACAGAGATCACAACTAGCAATACATGGGTAACTAGCACGGGTGTGGCCATCTATATGTAAGCATATATGGTTTATATAGCACATAGTATGTATGAACAGAACAGTTACCTGCTGTCAGTGAATTGTTTTCTCCACCTCGGCTCACATGGGTGCAGCCATCATTGTTTATTTCATAAGTTCCGTGTTAACTATTTAAGTTATAACTTAAGACTGCTAGCTACTTGTCTTCGGTTTCCATCGCTATTGTCGCTCTTGCTAATATTTGTTTTTGAAACGGACTAAGCACGTACTCCTGACTTAAGTTATAACTTATTACAAAAGTACTTGCTTAGTTCGTTGTGAAATGGGCCCCTGTTCCTGGTTGCCTATCGTTTTGTACGGAGCCCCACAGGTGACATGGCATGTTCTTATTAATTCGTCCCCACGATATAACAATTCGTTCCTTCGAATTAACAATTCGTATCCCACGATATGGCAATTCGTTCTCTCAATTATATTATTCGTGGCAAAATTAACATTCATTCACCATTACCCCACGTTTTGATTGGCATTGTTATCAGACGTAAATTTACACAATTATTCTTTTATTTACATTCCTATAAAGGATGTCTCAGATATCCAATGTGATACATACACGCCATGTGCTTTTGTACCTTCGGACGTCTGCGTAATGTCTACGTTTGCAAAATTTACAATACTTTCCGTAAATGGGGTCAAAAGTTGGCAAAACTTTCATGTTGTCAAATTGTGACTTTATTTATGAATAATATTGTAAATTTTGTAATGAAATTACGCAGATGTCCGACGGTACAAAATCACATGGCGTGTCTCCTATGTGGTTTTTCGCTTCTAGTACAGTAATTGGCATATATAAATTAATCGCACCCTTTTATTTGATCACATTCCCGCAAAGCATGCGTTATATTCCAGTACATGTACATGCTTTCAGAAACTGTGATAGCAGGGAAGATAATTCGGCTTTGCATAGTTTGGCATTTTCATGTACCAGCAAGGAAATGAAAAGTAAATTTATGTTTTAGTTGCGAATTGATCACACTATGCCCAATTTAGACAGACGTTTCCATAATAGACACGGAAACTAGCGTAATTAATTTACATAAAATAATTTAGTCACTATTGATTGAAAACATGTTCACAATTATAGTTAAACTAGCTAGCGTTGCATTTTTGTACCGTTGCAGCTGCTAGTTCAGTATTATAAATATGATTTTATTAATCCCCGATGTTTTTCCACGCAACTACAATTTGGATTCAGAAATACAAAATGTACGATGACAATCTACAATTAAACTATTTTTTCCTATTCTGTTTCAACACTTTCAGGGATATTTTAGCACTGGGTTTACAAAAATATGGGCACAAAGTGATGAAACTAATTAGTAAAAATAGTTTAGATAGATTTCCATCAAATTTCTGAAGTCAGTTATATATAAGCGTCGCCTGAAAACAAAATGGGATCGATATAAAACAATGTTGCTAATTTTTGAAAAATAACTTGCGTTGCAAACGCTACTTTTTCTATGTAAACGCTGTTTTTCATTTAAATGTATTTATATTATTTATTTTACCTCAATTGGCTTAAAGAGAACCATTAATATCGGTGATGGGGTGAAGAGGACAAAGCAAAACAAAAACAAATTTGCCTTACTAGGCAAACAAGGCGACCACAAATCCTTAGTGACATTGACAGTGGGTGTTAAGACGTGAAGTGCTTTGTAACGCCGCATACATAGCACAACTGTGAGCGTTATGCTGTGATTTTCAACGCATAAAGCACACGGTGATATTATGTGCAGCATCGTGCGCCGTATAAAGCGCACGTTAACTATATGCGGCAGGCATGTGCCTTGATCCCGCATAAAACTCACTTTGTTTCATGTATATATATATATATTTCATCATAGTAATGATATTGAAAGAAAGCAAATCGATGACTGACTGTCAGAACCAGGATATATGGAATGATATATGAACACAATAAATATTATAATGGTTGGACATTCAGGACGTATTTGTAATTATTAACTGATATTCGTGTCGTTCTTGCTGCTGCTGCTGCTGCTGCTGCTGCTGCTGCTGCTGCTGCTGCTCCATCGCGCCTCCTCCACCTACTACTTCTGCTGTTACTGGTGCCGCTCCCACTTATATGGCTACTACTACTACTGTTGCTGCTGATACTGATGCTACTGCTGCTACTGATACGACTACGGCTACGGCTACGGTTATGGATATGAATATGGCTGCTGCTGCTGCTGCTGCTACTGTTACGAATGATAATGCTACTGCTGTTACTGCTACTGCTACTATTACTGCTTGTACTGTTTATGCAACTCCTCTACTGTTGTTTCTACTTCTACTACTAATACTACTGCTAATACTACTACTACTGCTACAACTAATACTACTACAACTACCACTACTACTGCTACTACTACTGCTAATAATAATACTGATACTACTTCTACTGCTACTACTACTACTAATACTACTAATACAGCTACTACTACTACTAATACTACTACTACTACTACTACTACTACTACTACTACTAGCGTGAAATACTACACGAGTGTACGTCGGATTCCGCGTAAACAACGTGAAAGCGAAGAGAATGTAATGACAGTGCTGAATTGTTAATAGTATTTGCAAATAATTATCAGATGCGTACAATACAAACGACAGCGCGCATTGTGCAAACATTAAGTATGGTAAAAATGTGTTACGTCTGAAAGAAGTCTTCCATTTTAAGTGCACAATTGAACTGCAGGTGCAGTTGTACGTTACTACAATATGAATGATATCGATTACCTTAGATTTGGCTTACCTGATAAACTTCATATCAATGGACACTCGTCTGCTTCACGAAACCTGCCCAAATTTGACAGCTACATAAACAATACAAATTAAATTTTATCAAAATTTAAGAATGAACCTTCTTTTTATTTCGTGAAATTTGGCCAAATATTGATTTTATTACGAAAAATTGATTTGTCTACCGCCGGGGGGATGGAGGAGGTAGAGGAGCTATGGTAGGAGGGAAACAAAATTGGAAATTGACTCCGAAACCTGGCTAGACAGCTTGGAAACTTGGAAACGATCTAACTAAGTAAACAAAAGTTAAAATTTGAAAATCGGTCTACTATTTCCGAAATTAGAAAACAATCCCCATGTTCAATCCAAATAGCCATCTTCACTATCTGTGAATATGTCTATGGGGATTTAACATGGGGAAATTGGTTTTTCGTAATAAAATGAATATTGGACCAAATTCCACAAAATAAAAAGAAGCCTCATTTGTAAAGTTTTATAAAATTTAGCATTATCAAAAAGAATATTGTTTTTGCACTGTTTATATAGCCGTAAAATGTTGGCAACTTTCATGAAACAGACACTAGTCTGCTATTCTCTATATATTTGACAGCCAGTTTGACAAATGTCCGCTATTTCTTAAGTCCATATTTTCACACTTATTAATTTTATTGCAAACAGTTGAGACTCAGATCAGACTGCACATAATATTATATTATGGATCGTAGCGTCTACCTTGTTCGCCGTCTTAATGTTTACATCAAACAATAAGAAATAAACGTTAAAATAAATGATAGGACCGGGTTTCTATGAATAGATTTACAACGGGAAATATATACGATCCCTCACTGTAATCCATAAACCGACAGCTCCTTTGTCTATACATATCTACTGCATTCGGTATTATACATTAATTCGGCTATATAGACAACAAGGTGCATGAGCATGTGGCTACAACAACAACAACAATTACTGAAATTTCCAGAAGCCCTCCGATTCAAAGTACGTATTATTTTATTATGCAACAGATTTTGTTAAAATATGGCGCATCAAACGCGTCTTCGTAAGCTGCATTTGGTGGTATCGGTACTTTCACTCAAACTTCTGTCGTTTTTGCGAAGAATCGATTTCCGTCTACTGACACGGAAATCGATTCTTCGCAAAAACGACATAAGTATGTGCCGAACTAACGGGACCACCAAATGCAGCGCCATATTTCATCAAAATCCGTTGCCTATTAAGGAAAATGTCAAATAATACTTACTTTGGAGTGGGCGCGCTTTCAACACTTTGTTGTTGTTATAACCACGTGATCATGCACCTAGGACAATGCAAAAACATTATTTTTCTCGATATATTGAGGATCTCAAACGAGTTTCCATTTGGTGGGCCAATTTTGATAGTTGAAAATCTCCACAGAGAAGAATAGTTTTAATCCTAGCAATACATGTATTAGAAATATGTCATGCAACAGAGGCCCGTTTCACTAAACTTCGTAAGACTAAAATGTTCGTAAGTGCAAATTTAGGATAGTCTGGAAATTTCAATTGATGGATTTACATTTATTGAGCACAGGCTGCATATGCAGCCTATGCACAATAAATGTAAATCCAATAATTTTTTACAAGAAAACATTGTTAATGTGAAATTTACAGACTATCATCATTTTGCACTTACTAAAATGTTAGTCGTACTAAGTTTAGTGAAACGGCCCCGAGGTTCCAGTTCTTTGTAAACACTTCATACTACCAAACGGGAGCTCTTTCTGACAATTACAGCAATTGTAATGAGTCACGAACGCTTCTAATGACGTTTAAAACATGAATAGAATAGAATGTTTTATTAACTTAAACTATTACATAGTTTCTCGTCATATAAACACAATATACAAAGTATACAAAGTGTGAACACATGTATCATGTTAACATACTGAATAATTAGAGGATGGCTGTTTTCCTGTAATCAAATGCATCTCTAAGATATTTACATAATTTTACAAGTGTGGCTTTATGATCGGTGGCTAATAAGGAAATGAACTTGAATACGCTTGGTCTTCTAGTATAGAATGTGTCGATGTATCGGCTACGAATATGATCGAGCGAGGGACATATGATCATGAAATGATAAACGTCCTCAATGTCTGCTATATTACATAATGTGCAGGTCCGTGGGTTTTGCTCAATACGATTTCTGCCATATCTCCCTGTCTCTATCCGCAGCCCATGAGTACCCAATCGTATTCTAGTTAGACATTTCCTTAGGGCCGGTTTATCTACTACTAACAAATATTGTTCTAGTTCAACATGTTCAAAGCTTGTTTATAAAATGGCATGGCTCTACTAGTCTCAATATCACTTTTCCACTTTTGAAAGAAGCAATCTTTTATCCGCTGCTTGAATAAACATACAAATATGGTGTGATCTAAAACATGTTGGTTTTCCCATGCATCTCCAAACCCAAAGTTGAATAGTAAGCTCTTGAGCTTTGATACCCAATTGACTTTGCCATTGTCTGCATCAAGCCTAGCGGATTCATACAATGCTGATACAATGCAATTGTTCGTACTTAACACTTTGCCCCCAATATTGAACGATTTTAACATATCGCTGTATGAGGAAAACGTGCTATCTCGCCATAAACACCTGCGCTGCTCGTCGACGCCCTCACACCTAAAACTGACTTGCACAATTTGAGATGGATTCCTTCTAATTCTTTGGATTTGCTAAAACCCAAAACTTCTGAGCCGTAATTTAGCGTTGAAGATACGAAGGCATCGAAGAGCTAACCCATGTATGTTGGCGGGATATTGTTTTTTCCTAATATTCATCAGCAGCACGTTCATAGCTTTGATACCCCCTTACCAACTCAAAGTTTGGTTATTCAGTACAAACGAACCTGTGTAATTGAACACTACACCTACATAGTTGAAATCATTTACAACCTCGATATTCATGATTATTTTTAAGTCAGTTTTTTCCATTACGCCTAGTGGGGCCGCGTTTTCGGAAAACCATTATTTTTGTCTTGTCTGTATTTACATCGAGACCCCACTTATCGCACTAGTCGTGAAGCATATATAAACTAGGTTGTAGTTCATCAACCGATTTACCGAGAAACATGACGACGTTTAATCCCATTAAACCAAACCTATTCCAATCTGATCCGGAATTGCATTATTTGACAGGGGGCAGTAAGCAGGCCCGTACGCAGGAATTAATTTAGGGGGGGGGGAGGGGGTGCGTTATTGACGGCGCGAAGGGCTAAACATTTTGTTTTGCACATCCACGGACAGACCTCGGCAGACTAACCCTAGTAACTGGAATGAAATTTGATATGTTAATTTTGCAACCCAATCCAATCATCACAAAATCATCACAAAATGATTTTCAGACCAGTCCATTTATGAACATGGGGTGTTTTTGTTCTCAAAATTATGAAAATTACTTCCAAAAAGTGCAGATCCTGATGAGACGGCTGGTCATGAGCCGGCTCATCTGGATCTACACTTTTTTCCACTACCACTATACAGGCATGTGGTGTTGAAAGGGTTAAGGGCGTACGCACCCGTCGCACCCCCTCTGCGTACGGGCCTGGTAAGTGCAATATTAGGGTCGTCTGGAAACTTTAATTGATGAATAATCAATGCAATAATTGTTTACAAGAAAACGTGTTTAATGTTAAATATACAGACTATCATAATTTTGTACTTACGAACATTTTAGTCACTTATTAATGTTATTGCAATCCGTGTAGACACAGACCAGATTGCACAGTCTGATCTAATCTGATTTGTGCTATTAAGTAAGAAATAAGCGGTGAAATACAGCAAAGGACTGGATCTCTATAAATAGATTTGCAAAGTGAAATAACTAACTACGATCCCTCATTAAGGAATAAAACCATGGGTTATTGTAGTAAGAAAAACATTTGGTCAGTTTAAAGGGCGTGGATTCCTAGACCAAATGTTTTTCATACTACATTCAACACAACAGTCAACAGTCAACAGTGAACACAACAGCTCATTGTTATATTACCTATATTTATATGGCATGTTCAAAATTGTAAATAACCAAATACATGTTTAAAATTAGGTATCTTATCGTTTTACGTCATTTTTGTCGCAATTCATAGAACAGCCATTGTGCCGGTCAATAGCGTGACTTAACAACGACAAACGCAATACATCGACTGGGCGTTTCCAGTATGCATGTATGTAAATATTTTGTTTTAAATACCATTATCTGTCGGTTTCTGTAATATATAGAGGATATTACATGAGTGATGATTTAAAATGTTATTTAATACGCGAGCTTACTGATTCCATAAGAAACTGGCTATGCCGAATTTCCTATGAAATCAGTTAACGAGCTTAATAAATATCATATTAAATCATCACAAATGTTAGATTCCATTTATTGCATAAGTACATCATAATACATTGAACCTGTATTGGTCACCAAAGCTGTTTTATGTAACCAGCTAATTTTCATATGTATTACACTAGTGTATTATAATAGTTATTACACTGTGTTATTACACTGCGAGAGCATATTGTATGCAATATAAAGACAAGAAAAGAAAAACACATCATTCATTTCTACTGTTTAATGTTACTCAATTACGTATCTATACTTAAGGTTTATAATTACAACCTTACCTGATAACTCTTTAATTATATCAAGGCGTTTTTATGATATTCTTTTGTTGTACAACCACTGCTGGTACATAGATTACAATGTAATGGCAAATTGTTAACATCATTATTGTTAACATCGTAGTTATTTCCCTTTGGAAATCTATTTATAGAGATCCGGTCCTCCTCTGCTGTATTTCAGCGCTTATTTCTTACTGAATAGCACAAACAATGAGTTTTGCGAACAGCGTAGACTCGTATCAGACTGTACATCTGTGTCGTCTGATTTGAGTCTACACTGATTGCAATAACATTAATAAGTGTGAACATATGAATCTGGCAAATGATGTAATCCCAGATCAGATTGCTTTGACATGTAGAATGATCTGGATCAGCACTTAGTCTAGTAGAAATCACTATATTGACTCCTTTTCACAACATACCATGCTACATTCGCCCTTTTTACAAGCAATAATGCCCTAAACTACACAAATTGGACCGGATTTCTATAAATATATTCAACGGGAGATAACTAGCTATGATTCCTCATTGCATGCGCCCGTTTTGAAAGAAACGGAACGTACATATATTATGTACATGTATTGGCCCTGTCCATGCAATAACTAGCTAGGGTTGTACTTCACGGATCGTAGCCAAAGTTGGTATGCATGTTTATCACGGCAAGAGGAAAATACCGTGACGGTATTGGCTTTCAAAAGATTCTCCTTATCTAACCCTAATTTCCGAATTCAACACAAAACATTAGACTATTTTTGTTGCATAAGCATACATATAGCATTCTACACCGTAGTTGTGATAATCACCGACATTGTACTTTCCGTTTCCTGTCCAAATTGTATGGCTATATAAACAAGGCAAGAACAATAATGTTTTTCGATAATATTAAATTTTAGTAAAATTTGTGAACGTGCCTGGTAGACCAATTTTCAAAATTTGAGTTGTGTTTTCTTAGTTTGATAATTTCCAAGCTATCTAGCCAGGTTTCGGAGTCAATTTCCTGTTTATTTTTTCGTTTTTTGACTCCTGCCCAAGCTCATCCTCCTCCTTTTTCCCCACTTGTTTTTCGTAATAATATAATTTCAACAAATAAAAAGAAGCCTCTATTGTGAAAAATTATTGGCGATCTCAATTCACAACCAAGCCGGTTGATTGGCGGAGCCTAAGCCATTGAACAGTTCATGCTGAAGCACGATATTCAAGTATTTTTAAATGATAAAAGAAACACATTCACAAGATTTGCACAGCTGGTGGTGTAATCTGACCCGGAAGATTTTGTGCTTTAAATTCAATTGTGCAATGAACCGTTCGTACTAAAAACCAGACAGCAAACCAAACAGCATTTGTATTCCTCCGCGTTTTATACAATTGGAACTAATTACTGATGCCGATAGACAGGATTGAGCAGGTTGCGTTCTTACCGCCCATAATTATCTGAATGTTACCTGAGGAGGTCATCTTAACGACATTTGGAATTTAACTCAACTTATTTGTGGCGCTTATAGGTTTTGCGACCAGTGTAGATCCAGATCAGCCTGTGTATCCGCACAGTCTGATCAGGATCTGCATTGTTCTCCATTCAATAAATGAAATACATGTCATCCTTCAAACAAGGACGATATTATAGTGTTATCAGCATACAGGAGTGTGAATATTTGATCAGGTGCTACACTGGTCACAAATCTCATAAGCTCCATTTCTCCAGTCACAGGCACATTTCCGTTTTTTTATTATTATTCCCTGGATGGTACATGTATCAGCATGGTCATGTACTACAGTGGAACCTCACTAAACCGAACACAAATAAAACACATCTTATTTTTGATGATCTTCTTCGAAATTTTTCTCAGGTGATAATGTCTGTTCGTGATCACGCAGCACACAACTATGGCTCAGAATGATCAAATGCCTGATTTACAGTGAAACCTCTTCAAGCCGGACACCATGGGGACCTCCCAACGTGTCCGGTTTAGAGAGGTTTGACTGTATAACGTTTGTGTTTGTATTCCCATTGGAATCAAGACATGCACGTGGTCCAAACGTGTCCCACACGTGGTCCAATTGCGCGTTTCATATATACTTATTAGCTAATCAAATCCCTATTGTCACGTTTGCAAACAGTTTTCTGACCTTCAAAACTCCGTGCTTTGCATGGCGCAGCATTCCCCTTAACATACACGCGCATGCGCATTGCTACAAAAGCGCAACACCGGTGGTTTTAACAACATTATTTGTCATCTAATAGTTATGTTTAGCATAATTAAGCACAACGCCTTTGTTATGCGCAGATGTCAACGTTGTTGAACATCTATTGACAATCTCAAACGGTGATCAAGAAGTTTTCTAGTTTGAGACTGAGCTGTTTTATAGCTGAAGCTCAGCCAATCAAGTTGCTTGATTTCAGCATAATATTCCAGTATTTTCAAATAAACTGACTATTGTTGCAAGATTAACTCAGGTGGTGGTGTAAGTATGCATAAAGACTCTATCTAAACAAAACACGATATTTTGTAATTTGATCCGGAAAACTACTAAAGAGGACATGCGCATGGGTGTTACAATGATGGTGCAATGAACTCTAAATCATGCGAGTGCGAGGGACTATTTTCTTTCGCGGATTAATTTTAAGACGGACTTTGGTCTTGAAGAGAACAATATGCCGGGTGCTAAATTCAGCTGAATCTGCATACGTGTCGATTTTTGTTTTGATTAGCCGTAGGTACCATTATCATTTAATCTATAAATGTATCGGGTTGCGCCCATTCCGCCGGTCGACTTCAGAATATTCATTGACAAGCAATCCGTGTTGGGACAAGGAATATGTTGGCGATGGAGTATTATATTAAAAGATTTTCAGCACTGTTTTGCTTGGTGGCTGTCCTGACGTCCAATTGTGCAGGTAAGCTAATTGCTACATTCAGTTACCTGTTATGTAATCTAATTGAAATCGTTGTTTACTGATTACAGCCAAGAATTGATGGTATGCTGGTTACGATACCTAGTGTTATGTCGGAATACATGGTGTGCCACATTGTATACCAGTTGACGCATCCGCGTGTCACTACCTTGCACGATTAAACATTGTAATACCAGCAGGCGAATTCGCGCCTTTTCGAAAATGGCTAAAATGCAATATTAATGATGTATATGTGCAATACTATTATTAAAGATATGAAACATAAAATGTACATATTTCTTGCTTAAAAGTGGTCTATGCTATCAGGAAATGGCTACTCGTGTTATTACAAAAGAGATAACCTAAATACATCAAGAAATAAACAAAAGTAGTAGCGTGAGTACCCTGGTGCAAATTAATAGCGACTAGCTATTTTTTTAGCGACAAAAGCTAAAATACAATTATATTAATGACGTATATTTATTATTGAAGATACGACACAGAAGATGTACATGTTTCTTGCTTAAAAGTAGTCTATCCTATCCAGAAATGGTTAATCATGTTATTAAAAAAGAAATCATCCAAATAGAGCATTAAATAAAACACTAGTAGCGCGAGAACTCTTGTGCAAGTTTAGCCGTGATTGTCTGGTAAACAATGATGGATCGGGAGTTCGATTACCACCTCGATCTTCTGCGAATGTGAAGATAATCATTGCGTTTTAAAAGGAATACATGTCTGTATTTATGTATTTCAATAACGGGTACGGCCATAACGATAGGTGAATAGCCCATACATGCAGCAGGGGTGGTAAAATGGTGACACAATATCAGAAAACAGTAACAAATATTCATGAAATCCAAAACGCGCCCTTGTACGATCGATTCTCCTTCACTACATTTACGTGACAGTCGCATGCCTTTCAGTAGTCAACATTATCCTGGAAATTATAATTCATTCCAATACAGTGAGAATCGAGAATAGCTGAAATTCTAAATAACTTACAAATGTATAACGCATTGAACAAAATATTACAATTTCCTAATAGTATAAGCATTATTATTATTATTATTAACCAGGTACAATGATGTCTGTAATCCACACATTAGGAAGATCAAAGAAAGCATGACTTCACAAACTTCCACTCCCAGTGGCTCTGACGATATCGCTGCCTAGATACCAGGAATCAAGCCCGATTTCACAGGACTAGGTCTGTCAAATTGTGTCCAGCAAGATATTCGCAAATACCCATCACACGGATCAAAATAATATACATATTTTGAATGTCGATGTCGATGTATTTTTCAAATGCGAATAGAAAACAATGTTTTGAAGGTTTTAAATTTCAGATATTCACATAAGAGATGATTCAGAAACATATTAGTAAAACAAACTATTTTAATTGATTTGTATCATGTTACCTGAAAACATATCAAAGTGTTTGTATGCTATCAATGAAACACCCGTCATGCTTCTAACATATGGAACGCCAAATCTACATAAACTCAAAATATATATTGCTAGCAACAAATATTTGGAGCTAGCAATAACTATTTGGAGAGCTCTCGAAATCATTTGGAGAGCTCTCGAAATCAATTAATGATATCTCGAAATCATTTGGAGAGCTCTCGAAATCATTTGGAGCGAGCATTATATGACATTTGATTTGGAGAGCTCTCTAAATCATTTGGTAGAGCTCTCGAAATCAATTAATGATATCTCGAAATCATTTAGAGAGCTCTCGAAATCATTTGTAGCGAGCATTATATAACTTTGATTTTGACAGCTCTCTAAATCATTTGGAGCTATCTCTAAATCATTTGGAGAGCTCTCGAAATAATTTGGAGAGCTCTCGAAATCAATTAATGATATCTCGAAATCATTTAGAGAGCTCTCGAAATCATTTGTAGTGAGCATTATATAACTTTGATTTGGAGAGCTCTCTAAATCATTGGGAGCTATCTCTAAATCATTTTGAGAGCTCTCGAAATAATTTGGAGAGCTCACGAAATCCTTTCGAGTTATCTCTAATTCATTTCGAGCTAGCAATATATATATTATTTGGAGCTAGCATTAAATCGCTTGAAACTATGAAAACGATGTCTCCCTGAATTATTGAATTACGCATTGAATTACGCAGCACGATTTACCCAAATATACCCAAATCTTCATTAAAAATAAGATTTATGATATTATATATACTTTTTTCTACAATATATCATTAGTATATCATATAATAACCACATTTTGACCGAAACATAGGAAGAATAAAGCACCTATTTCTGCGGGAAAACGATTAATATAGCATTATTATAAACGGAGACTACCAAGACTCATTAATTATGTCTCAGTTGTCTCACTTTAAGTTATTATCGACCATGATTGCATATCGCACATAATGTGGTTGTGACTGGAGGAATGTGGTTTATGGGTTTTGCGACCAGTGTAGATCCAGATCAGCATGTACATCCGCAGTCTGATCAGCATCTGCAACATTCGTCATTCCATAAATGAAACCCCCAGTCATGCTTCGAACAAGCAATGTAGGTCGTTACCAGGCTACAGATCGAAAGGATCTATTCAATCGGAACCTACACTGGTCACAATTTCGATAAGCCCCATTTATCCAGTCACAGCCACATATACATATTAATGCAGTATTAGTTTTAAAATATTGGTAGTTTATGTATTTAAATTATATATTATTACCGTATATAAATATATAATTATACTAGTTGACATAACAGTTTTCATACACTGTCTCCTTGGATGTCAACATTAGAGAGGTTCTACTGTTTTTATGAGTATTTCAATTAAAAATCATCATTCCCTTTAGCCATTATAAAGTGCATTATATTCCTTTGCTTACTAGCATAAGAGAATCGCGGTATTCTCCCCTTATTTCATGTACAAATATTTCCATTTTGCATCAAAACATTAAAAAAGGCCCTCGTATAAGCAAAGTAATGACATATATTATGTAAGTACAGTCCAAACATCATTATTATAATGTGCATAGCTTTATTTATTAACAAATATAGTAATTACATGAAGATTTGGGTAGATTTGGGTAAATCGTGCCATCCCAAATTTAGCGCGACTTTACCTAGACCGGAAGTCGCCTGTCACACGTGTAGTAGTGAATACACATATGTCGAGCATGTTTACAGCACATGTTGAAGTAACGGACCGAGGTCTATAAATAAATTAAATATGCCTAAAAGCATCAATAAATGAAAAAGAAATAAGCTAAACAATTTTTTTTTAATCCATCCATATACTCCATATTGAAGGCTACGATGTTTTTAATAGTCTTGGTGCACATGCGTACAGATATTTTAAAAGCGCGGGAAGGGAACGCGTATTGTTTTTTCCTCCAGTTCCCACGTGGAGTGGTATTTGGAGCTAGCATCAAATCAAGTTTATAATGCCCTCTCTAAATCAATTTGAGATATCTCCAAATGATTTCTAGAGCTCTCCAAATGATTTAGAGATAGCTCCAAATGATTTAGAGAGCTCTCCAAATCAAGTTATATAATGCTCGCTACAAATGATTTCGAGAGCTCTCTAAATGATTTCGAGATCTCTCCAAATGATTTCGAGAGCTCTCCAAATGATTTAGAGATAACTCCAAATGACTTAGAGAGCTCTCCAAATCAAATGTTCTATTGCTCGCTCCAAATGATTTCGAGAGCTCTCCAACAGATTTCGAGATATCATTAATTGATTTCAACATATGCTAGCAACATATATTTGAGTGTATGTATATGTGGCGTTCCATACTAACAAGCAGTGCAGATCGTTATCAGGCTACATGAGTCTAATATATCTGGTCAGGAGCAACACTGGTCACAAATCCCATAAACCCCATTTTTTCCAGTCACAGCTACAAATGAATTGTATATCTACATTGAAGCATTAGAGGACTATCAAAATATGTCAGTTACGTATATGTATGTTTGTCATATGTATTCGCGTTTAAAACTCGGATGATACAAGCTTCCTACCTGCAGAATGGGCATAAATTTTAGAGAGTTACCTCCGTGAAAACGTCAGAATCACTTGGTTTTAAACTTTGAATTAATTTTTTGTTTGTTTCTGAGAGCATCACTATTTGTGGACAGTATACAGCTAGGTAGGTGGACATTATACAGCTACATTGGTTTAAGAATATTGGATTTCATCGATATGATGCATAGTAAAACAAACACCACTGTCACACTCCTCAAATATTAAGCATTTATACCGTTTTTGTTTGCTTACATTGCATTGTTTATTTGCCTGACATCTTACATTTCCTAAACATCAATATGGAGGTGTATCCAGATTACTATCTGTGCAATTAAATTGCAACACACGCCATTGATTTTCAAATACCTTTAGTTTTAAGCAGATGATAAAGCAAGATTACATACTCATACTCTTGTAACGATCGCGTAAATGGTCGCGGTTCATTGATGAGGTTTAGAGAGGTCTCTCTATAAATCAGGCGTTTGATAATGCTGAGCCATGGCTGTGTGCTATGCAAGCACCTGAGATAAATAACCAAGAAACCCAAGAAAAATAAGATCACATATGTTTCTAGGCTAACAAATACATTAAAAGAAATTAATGAAAATAAAAATATACATGTATTTGTTTTACATCTTTTTTCTTTTATTTGATAACACATTATTAATTCCATGTAAAATAATCAATAAATTAGAGTTAATATAAATACTTTTAAAAATAATTGATCATTGATGACGTCATAGTGGAACGCGCATATTTCAGCTAATTAAAACTCTCAAAACTTTGTAACTTTGGAAGTATTTGGTATTTTTGCATGCGTTTTTCAGCATTCATTTAATATTATCATATTCTATCATTACAAGAAATACAAAAATATGTTTTATTGATCTTAAAAGTATGAGAGGACCCTGAAAACTATTATTTGAATTGTGACTTGCCCATGTTGATAGATCCTTAAACACTTTCAACTGTAAGTAACTGGAATGGACTGTGACAGATTATTTTTAGTGGCCTGATTAGCTCAGCGAGAAATTAACGTATTAAAAATTCAATATGTGAAAAATAACTTACACAAAATGCTCTACATGTGAAAGAGTCGGACATGTGACATAAAACATTGCGCATTGAAAAAAACACTCATGTACCTGTCCAATTGTTGTTGTGGACAATTTAAGTAATAGTTATAGTTCATATATTGAATTATTAATAAATTAATTTCGTAACGAGCGCTTGCGAGCGAGAAAATAATTTAGTAAAAATTCAACATGTGAACTATAACGTACTTATTGTTTACCAGCCCAATCGCGAAGCTGCGCCACTAAACGTGATTTCGAATCATAATACTAGTAAACTATGTCATTGGCAGTGTGACACGAAGTGAGCGCGTGTGTGGGCGGTAATATGCTTTGCGTCTCGTGAACAGGTGAACTGAGGACAACAAAGCGTAACATCAGTCCTAAATATAACGGCTGACAATTATTGATTTCTTTAATAGATATTGGCGAAAGTGTCGCAATATTCAATTGAGACGAAATACTGTTCTTTCATTGGTCAAGAAACTAGGGTAAACAATAAAATATTTGACAGGGCTCCAGATAAGGAATTAATACATGTAATTAAGTATTGTCACTCCATAATTTCTGAAGCAATTGGGTATTTAAAAATTTTTATTGTGTAAAATAGAATCACACTACTGTTTATACATCAGCAGACCGCACTTATTGAATAGTTTGCTTCTAAATTAAAACACATCTTGGTATTTCATTATAATTGTCTTCTTGGAGACAATTCTAATGAAATACCTAGATGTTTTTTCATGGAACAATAAGAACATATGCTATAGTTGTGGTCTGTATATTGTTTTCTGTGGCATGATAAAGATACCACAATTTTTGCATTGCTTTTTGATACTCACTACTTCTGATTTCAATTGGGTTATTCGGCAATTTTAATTGGGTATTTAAGCAAATACGCACCTTATCTGGAGCTCTGTTTGATATATTTCTGGACAGAATGAATAAATACATGAAATTATTTTTTTATTCAGATATATATGTTATGTATTAATACCCTACACATACATAATTACGACTCAACGATAGGACCTACACTGTTCGCTATTCAGAATTTATGTGACTGAAGTAACATTTATAACGCCAATAAAACGATTAGAATAAAAGCATACATTGTGAGTGTGAACAGAGAACTACATTTCCAGTTATAGCACAAACAAACATACATTCAATCGGAGACTGTTTGTTGCAGATATAGTTATCTACTGTGCCATTTTGAGCAGCTTATAAATATGCTTTCAACATTGAAAAACTATAAATAGTACATGTATATCTATATTCAAATGATAAATAGACAGACATTCAATCGGAGACTTTTTGTTTTAATGTTAGCCTTGTCCGTCCGTCCCGTCCGTGTGTCACAAAACTTTAAAAATCGGATAAATATTTTACTTTCTTTTTCCTTGCACGTATTTGCTTCATATTTCATACACGCATTTGTCTATTCTGTAAATAATAAAACATAATTGACCACTGTCATGTTATTTACCATTTCCTATATGGCCACCGGTCGTGAAAACGTCTGTGACTGAATGGCAAACTGTGTAGGGAATGATCTGACAGCGCGATGCGCATGCAGCTCTGGGACACTGTTCGCACATTTTCGCTACATGTACACGGGTGCCAATAAAGAAAACTTATTATTTTGCTGTGAAAAATACATACCATGCAATTTTATAAAGAATTTCCATTAGAAACAATAGTTTAACCATTTCAGTACTACATACCTATAGTGGTATTGGCAAACAGTGTAGATCCAAATGAGCCGACTCGTGACGAGCCGTCTCATCAGGATCTGCACTTTTTGCAAGCCTATTTCATATTTTCTCGAGAGCAAAAACACCCCATTTGCACATATGGAGTAGTCTGAATATCATTTCTGATGATTGGATGGGTTGAAAAAATTAACATTTTGTTCACTCAATTTAACAATTCGTTCCCACGAATTCATAATTCGTTCCCTCAATTTAACAATTCGTTCCACGGAAACGAATTGTTAATTCGTGGGAACGAATTGTTATATCGTGGGAACGAATTGTTAATTCGAGGGAAGGAATTGTTAAATTGAGGGAAAGAATTGTCATTTCTTTGGAACGAATTCTTAATTTGAGGGAACGAATTGTTAAATTGAGGGAACGAATTGTTATTTCGTGGGAACGAATTAATAAAAAAAAATCCATGTCCACTGCGGGGCTCCGTACGATGCAACTGTGGCACTAGTGGTGCACCTTTTCATATTATATGTTCAACACATTCTATAATATGTATATAATCTTTATCTCCTCCATATAAACTACTTCTAACAATACTCTAACAAATACAATGTCGGACAAAGCTGTTCATTTAGGTAGCGCCTGTTTTCATATTAACATTTAGAAAATTATAAATACTAACATGATGGTCAAATAAATAATGATTAATGAGCAGAGTTTAGTTACCTGTTCTTACATTTAATTAACTGTGTTGGCCGGGGATTTCTGCTGATCAGTACACCCAACATACAGGCAAATCAAAGATGTGCACATTTCAGGTTGGGACAGTGAGACTGTCTAGACAGATCGAAAATATAAAGAAGTTGGGAAAGCGAGATACACCCCACAAATCAATAAAAGAGGGTGCAATTACTGGTGTTCTCTTCACGGTGTATTATTTGTAAGGAGTTGATTACGGATTTTTTTCTCACAGCGAAACCCATGCAAATAACTGGCAAGAGTGTAATAAAATTACAAATCACATGACGTGTCTCATAGTTACGTTGTTTGTGGTGAAATGGAGCTTTGTTTATGGGAATTTAAACATCGGGGAAAAGGAAGTAGAGGAGCTCCGGGAGGAGCAAAAAAAAAAAAGAAAAAAAGGAAATTGACTCTGAAACCTGGTTAGATACGTGTTGATTGATGATTGATTTATTGGTGTTTAACGGCCTATGAACATATAAGGTCATGTAAAGCCGGGGGCTAGATACATGTAGCTTGGAAATTATCTAACTAAGAAAATCAGTAAAATTTCTGAAAATCCGTCCACTATTTCTGTAATTAGACAAAAGTCCCCATGTTAACATTGGGATATTAACATAGTGAAAATGTTGGTTGTTTTATTTCGAAATAAAACCAATATTGGACCAGATTTCACGAAATAAAAAGAAGTCTCGCTCTTTAATGTAATATTGTCGAAAAGAATATAGTGTTTCCATTGTTTATATGACCGTAACATTTGGGCAGGTTTCGTGAAACAGACAGTAGGCAGAAATGCCATAGGCCCCATTTCCCCAGTCACGGCGCATATGTGGCTTTGGAGAAATTGTATGTAGCTGACCTAATAGCGAACTCTTGTAGTCTGATAACGATCTATTTTGCTTCTTAGAAGAATGACGGGTGTTTCATTGGTGGAATGGCGAACAGTGAAGATCCTGATCAGACTGTGCGGATGCACAGGCTGATTTGGATATACACCCATTTCTCCAGTCCCATGCACTTAAAAATTATTATTTAGTTCTCTCTTGTATATGATGTATGTATGTGTTTAGGATTACTGTAGTGAAACCTGGTATATTGTATATTAGTTCTATCATCGGCATGTGTCACATCAATATGATAAATACATTGCACGAACACATGTTTAAAGGGAGATAATGTATCAGGATTTTTTGAAAGAAATAATATAAAAATAAAAATGTGTTTTCATCATGGCACTGTGTAAAGGGGTTTAATTGAAGATATATGACGATACTATGACTGCTGGGTTGTTTCAATTTTCACCGATATCGGTACATACGTATTGTTGAACGCTACTATATAGGAAATCCGATATTTATGTACCTATATGGCTGAAAATGGAAACAACCCAGAAGCCCGATCGTCATATATCTTCAATTAAACAACTTTACACAGGGCCATGATGAAAACACGTTTTTAATTTTCAAATTATATTTTGTCTCCAAAATTCGTGATATGCCCCTTTAAACAGTACTATCTATTTTGCGATGAAAATGTAAAATAATGATATATATATTTTGGCAACGGGCAACAACATGCAGGTTTTACAAGACGGCAGTCAGACAACAATGTACGACGTTTGAAACAATATCAGACCGTTAGTATAGACAGTTCTATAAATTTCCTTATTTGAGACACGCCAAGGGATTCGGACATACATGTATGCGTAATTTCATTAAATACGTTAAAAAAAATTACTGTATTTTCCGTAAATGGCGTCAAAAGTTGATAACATTTTCAGAGTACATGCATGTACCCTGAAAGTCTTGTAATTTTTTTTACTCTATTTATAAAATATGTTGTAAATTTTGTAAACGTATTTAAAGAAATTACGCAGATGTCTGAAGGTACAATATCGCATTATCTAATTTGTACCGAAGACTTGCGTATTATCGCATCCATCGCCATGTGTCACATCGTTAAGATTATTACAACAGAGATTCTACTTTCACTTTCAAAAGTTGCAATAAAACATATTTCCGATAGGTTTTTGTTCCGTTCCAACCGTGGATTGAAATACGTATTGTTCATTTGATATGATTTGCCAATTTGTATATTTCTGTCGTGAGACTTCAATTTCCAAGCAGCTCCGTACACCCAGATTATAACACTAGTTTCGTTAACGCTTCAATGGTTGAATAATGTCAGTATAATGACACGCCTGTACATGAGTACGAGTGTGAGTATGTATATCTCTTTATACATGCTCATTTCGTGGCCACAAAAACGTTAACTGACAAATAGAATACAAGCATTATGCATAGTGTCTGGTGATATTAAAGGTACATGCCCACTCAGTAGGCACGCAATGTTCGTTATATGAGAGACATCATCGGAGACATTTTCTGGCAAAATAAACATTCATTCATCATTGCCCCACTTATTGTATGGCATTATTATACATTTTATATCAGACGTAAATTTCCACACGGATATTAGGGGCGATAACCGTGTTTTCTTAAGCATTCAATTAGTATACATAAATATGAAAGATCGTGCCTCATTTGCATATGAAAATAGCCTGATACCACCGCCAGTCATTTAGTCTATAAGTAAAATACTAAAATTACTAAATGATTATATTTGTGTAGCGGGCACTCGTAATTTTTAGAACTGGTGAAATATGGCCACAATTATACACTTATATAATTCCTTTAACAACAGTTTGTGCCCATAATGAGTGGGCACGTGCCTTTATGTTCATCAGGCTCGTATCGGAAATGGTAGGAAGCCTAAGAATTCCTACGCATTTCCAAGACGTGTCGAATGATCTTGAAACATGAGCCGAGTACACAACCGTCTTCGTTAATCTTGTAAAAGTTTCTGAATAGCTATTGGTAATCTCAATTTGCAATCAAGCAGATTGATTGGCTGGGGCTGAGCTGTGCTCAGTCGCAGCCATTCAAGCAGCTATATTTCAAACACAAGATTCAAGTATTTGGTAATATGCACATTTACATATACTGAGAAGATTAGCGCAGGCGGTGGTGTATGGTGACTTAACATGTAGTTGTTGTTGTTTTTGTTTATTACATACTTATCAATACGCTCGCGTATTTTTTCTCGTTGTTTGTATATGTAAATTTCCAAAAGCACATTTTCTGCAATAATTTAAACCACATTTTGCCATGGTAACTCACATTATATTGTTCTTGGAGATCAAATATCTGCATATTACACAATGACAGAGATAAGAATCAAAGTAATGAAATAACTGAAACTGTATCACCAGAAACAAAAAGTAGGAACGTGTGCCTGCCCTGCCTGACACTGGAACTGTCCCCATTTGCAGCCTTTATAACAATCTTGGTTATGTGGGGTGCATTAATTACACCCGTCGTAGACATACATATTATATACAAAATTGGAGCAAAAAGGCACATTCACCATCAAAATAGTTATTATGAAATATGAATTATAACCGTTCATAAAAGTTCCGTTTTTCACCACATAATAAGTATACGGGTTCCGGCGAATAAACCAGTCCGCGAAAATGGCGACTGACAGCCATAGATAATGACACTAAAAATAGATAAATAAAATGGCGATACCTAAAAGTAGTAACAACCGTCGGACGCTGACATAACTGCATCTGACGATACAGTAATAATGGTCGATGTATGAAGAAGGGACCTAATGACATGCCTAACTATTATTGCCGGTAATCCATTTTCAAGGCGCATTATCACGTGATTACAACAACAACAACAATGGCTGAAAGTGTCGTAAGCTCGCCCACTCCAAAGTAAGTATTATTTGATATTTTCCTTAATATGCGACGGATTTTTATGAAATATAGCGCAGCAAACGCGTCTTCATGAACTGCATTAGTAGTATATAAGAGTCACAATGATACCACCATCACCTATGGAAGGTGCCAGCTACGCACCATGATCGATACTCAGGCTACTCATCGAATGGTTAACAAGGGATTACGTGCTCGCAAGTATTATCGTTTAGTAATAATTCAAATCGGAAAGTCAGTTAGAAAGATAGAATCGATCTAATAAGTCACGGTGTTTCTACAGCATTAAAACACTGTAAAAAACATTATCAAACTAATTTTTATAAAATTGAACAGAAAAAACGAGTACCAATATAAAAGAGAAAATGGATAATTCAATACAATTTGAATTGCAAATTTTTAATGACTGTGTTGAAGAAGTTTACGAAGAATACGGGGGTTATAATCCTGTATATAAATTCTATAAAATGAGAACACTAGGCGATATCGAATATATGAAATACCAGCGTAATTTATACGCTCCGATAAAAACGTTACATTTCCAATATTATACCGGCAATTATGTCAACTATACAAGAGGCAAATACGAACATTAAGACAGATAATGCGTATCGGATATGAAACTAAGGCGTATTATATAAACTATTAAAACCCAACGATTCGTTTACGAACGTACATTTCTACGATATCACTTATAAATTTATGTTGTAATCACAAACACCAAGCAGACGACAATGTTTCACTTACACGTGTTATAAACACGCAAATTATGTGTCCTACCTTACACGTATATTAAGTTTCCATTTTATAGAGAGATTACACGATTACGTCTTCCGGGATGAAACATAAACACACTGTAATATATACTACACACACGTGGGTGTGTATTACACAACCCGCTATCGATATTCCGGAATGAAACATAAACACACTGTAATATATACTACACACACGTGGGGTGTGTAATACACAACCCGCTATCGATATTCCGGAATGAAACATAAACACACTGTAATATATACTACACACACGTGGGTGTGTATTACACAACCCGCTATCGATATTCCGGAAGTATTTCTTACATTGTGATTGGTTGGCATGTTTTTAATTTTTTTAATTTTACTTTTAATAATTTAGAACGTTATAACCTATATTATTAAATGAAAAACGAACTTATTATATAAAAAGCAAATAAAAAAAAAGAGTAAATATTGGTATTGCACAACACGGTTTTAGCTTAATATATGTAAAATTAACAACAATACTTTGTCTTGGGGGACGCCCTTTGACGAAAAATGAGCGCTCAGTGCACCCGTGCTGACACTTCCAAGGTTGCCTAGACTTTCGACACTGGTTCCTAGATCAGCCGAAAGATGGGGGTGTGCAGTACGGGTAGCTACATACACCTCGCTAAGCCAAAAAGAAAAGAATGAATGAATGAATGAGAATGAAGGCTTAGCGGGGTGGACCCAGAAGGGTTTTTCTGGCGTGGGTTCGAGCCTCGGTGGAAGCTAAAAAAAAAAATATTTTTTTTCTTTTTAAATTGTTAATAATTTTCCTAAAATTAATTAATAAATTGTTTACTGCGACAATATAATTAATTTTAACTTTTATTTTAATTTTAATTAAAATTAATTATTTTATAAAATATCACAATGGTGCTGTAGCATTTCTTCCGACTTTATCTCCAAGTTTTTCCCTAAATTTATCCCAATCAGTAACATCACTCAATCTTGGCATGGTGCGCGCGCTTTTATTCTTATATCATTTTTTAATTGTTCATATCTCCCCATTTCTTCCACCACGGATTCAACTCTAAATTTGATATTTTCTTATCGGCCAACGCTTTGGACACCATAACGTCGATGGTATTTTTCTTCGACCTGGCGAGAACAGATATTCTATCATGTTTTCTACATTTTCTCTCGAGTTTTCCACCCGACGCCCTAATTACCATACACAACAACCCAGAAACGGCCGACACCGCACATAAAATCCCCGCTACGGGAACCGTTATAATGGTGGATATAGTTGCAGCTGTCCCCGCCCCACACAACACAGAAACACTCGCCAGAGACGTGCTAGATACTTCAGCCGTGTTACACCGCGCGTCTATATTTTTAGCGTTTCTTTTTCTATTTGTATATTCTCTAACTAAAATATCCTGCATAGCGACGATATTATTCAACCTAAAATCTGAACTTCTTTCGTTAATTGTACACAGTGTTGATGGAGTGGTATTGACAATTGGAAGCGTTGATTCGTTCATATTTAAATTTTACAAATTTATTTCAATATATTAGTATTTACAAAATAAGTTCAATTAACAACGAGACATAGTGGAAGAACTCTCTGTGTCACCGATTTTCGTAACAAAGTTAATAACACTACCTTTGGAAAGTCTAATTCGATCATAACCGGAGAACGAAACCACCGTCGAACTATCTCCAGAGATTTTAGTGACTCCAATCCCCCGTTCTTCCCCATCTACTACAATATTTATCGCGGCCGCGCCCACAGGTTTACCACTACCATTAACCGAGCAGACCGCCATTTGGATAACTTCACCCGCGGCTGTCATAGTGTATCCCCCACATGCATTACTCGCTTTGGCACTGAACGAATATTCATGATGCCCCTCAACCAATGGGCCCCGCTTCTCAGCCCAAACTGTGATGGCACGTTTTAGCGTTTTCATTGTTCGCACTATTCCGGCAAGCGCACTGTTTGCGTTATATGCCTCAGTACGAATATTATAAGAGGCCTCCTCAAGAGCTTTGGTCGCGGCTATACGATCATGTTTCAGTTTATCGGAAACTTCGGTTATCTTTCCGTCTAGTTCGGTAAGTGCCGCTTCTCTGTTGAGAGAGTCCTCTGAGCGCAACGCATCATATGCCTCCGTAATGGTCGCCTGGTGGCCTTTTAGGGCTTTCTGAACACCCGACGGGCTTCTTTTTGAAATTCGGTTATTTTCCCGTCTAGTTCAGCAACCGCCGCTTCTCTGATGAGAGAGTCCTTTGAGCGCAACGCTTCATAAGCCTTCGCAAGGGCTGCCTGGTGGTCTTCTCGGGCTTTCTCAATACCAGACCGGGCCTCTTTTCGAAATTCGGTTATTTTTCCGTCTAGTTCACCAACCGCCGCTTCTCTGAGAGAGTCCTCTGAGCGCAACACCCTATAAGCCTCCGTAAGGTCCACCTGGTGGTCTTCTCGGGCTTTCTCAATACCCGTTCGGACCCCCTCAACCCCCAACCGGGCCTCTTTTCGAAATTTGGTTATTTTTCGTCTAGTTCAGTAAGTGCCGCTTCTCTGTTGAGAGAGTCCTCTGAGCGCAACGCCCCATAAGCCTCCGCAATGGCCTCCTTGTGGTCTTTTCGGACCCCCTCGACCCCCGACCTGGTCTCTTTCAGAAATTCGGCTATTTTCCGTCTAGTTCAGTAAGTGTAGCTTCTTTGCTGAGAGAGTCCTCTAAGCGCAACGCATCATAAGCCTCCGCAAGGGCCTCAGCAAGGTTCGACTGGTGGTCTTCTCGGACTTTATCGATACCCGACCGGGTCTCTTTTCGAAATTCGGTTATTTTTCCCGTCTAGTTCAACAACCGCCGCTTCTTTGTTGAGAGAGTCCTCTAAGCGCAACACCCTATAAGCCTCCGTAAGGTCCGCCTGGTGGTCTTCTCGGGTTTTCTCAATACCCGACGTGGCCTCTTTTCGAAATTTTGTTATTTTTTTGTCTAGTTCGGTAAGTGCCGCTTCTCTGATGAGAGAGTCCTCTAAGCGCAACGTATCATAACCCTCCGTAAGGGCCGCCTGGCGGTCTTCTCGGACTTTATCAATATCCGACCTGGTCTCTTTTCGAAATTTTGTTATTTTTCCGTCTAGTTCGGTAAGTGTCGCTTCACTGATGAGAGTGTCCTTTAAGAGCAACGCATCATAAGCCTCCGTAAGGTCCGCCTGGTGGTCTTCTCGGACTTTCTCAATACCCGACCGGGCCTCTTTTCGAAATTTTGTTATTTTTTTGTCTAGTTCGTTTAGTTCCGTATGCGTTTCTTCACGACTTTGTGTATTCACAGCCAGGGAATATTCTCTAAGTTGTGACAGTAGACTCTTGTGAATCTCGTCCGTTGCCCTCGATATAGTTCTATTGATCAAGGCTTTGTTTTTTGGGTAGTTAAAAAGTCGCCCTCTGTCGGATGAATCCCCCTTCTGTCGGTTCCAAATTCTTTGAATTTGTCAACCCAATCGGAAGAACTACCTGGTCCGTATATACTCATTTTCAATAATGTTGATAATATATATATTACGAACATGCGTTTAATTCTAAATAATTTTCTTAAAATTAATTTGAAATTTCTAGGACGACCGAAATCGGGTAATCGTTCTTCAACTCTCGCCCTTTATCATCGAGAACAGAAATCTTCAACTCGTGGTTGTGTCCCGATTCCAAAACTTTCATCTCGGGGTGTGGGAAGTCTAAAGTCACAGTCTCACCATAGAAACAGTCGCTGGCGGGCACGGTTTTCAGTAATGTGGTGGGAGTGCCGTCTGCCGTGTTGTACGATGTGTTCACCCGATCCAGGTGCACCCCGAGAGTTTTCGTGACGGCGACGTTCACAGGGGTCGGGCCGACGTGCTCGCCAGGATCAAACACTCCGTCATCGTTGTAAGGGTATGTTATTTTAAATCCTAACAGTGAGCCCAACCCCGGTGAGATCCTTAAACGCCTATCAACGGTCAATGTCGTGAGCCCGTGGCTTTCGAGATTGCGAGAGTGACTACACCAGGAATCTTCTCCGCGACAAAAGCTTGGAGATCTCCGAAACTCCAAAGACCCTGAGGTACTATAACCTTTGGTCTAATTACGTCCTATTCTATGTGGCACATCTATAGGGTGTTCTGATGCGAAAAACTCGACGTCCTCGACGTCTGATGTGAAAAACTCGAGCGTGTCAACGTTTTTCCACCCGACCGTGAACGTGATTGATCTAAGGCCTACCCGGCGTTGTCCGCAGCAGTTGTCTATTAATTTTTGAAGTTCACAACTCCCTTTTTGAACATTAGTGATAGTAGCAAACATAATAATATATTTCAATGGATACAAAAGCATTTAGCTTTACTCTAATGCAAAGTACGCGGTCGGTGGTAAATACACTCAAAAAGACGTTGTTAACCGCCTTGTACACCCAACCGTAACGGTTAGACCGGACAGTGGCTTTGCCACCAATTTCCCTAACACGTTTGAGAAATATAGGCTGCCCAAGATTACTACGATGGAGGCGGTAAACGGGTGGAAAGCCACACCGATGCAGTTTTGGCAGAACCAGCTAAATTTTGCTGTATGGTGCGCAACAGCCGGGTGTGGAGTTTCACATAAAGACCATCTAACATCCAAGAATATCATGCTCCGAAGTGTCTACAACTTTCACACGTATTATACTATTAGGAGGATTCTCAAAGAACTAGGTATTTTCTCTACCTCAAGACGACGCCTGGGATCCCATTTCCAACGCATACGACCGTATGGCGTTTGAAAGACTGTGTAACGAATTTAACGTTTCAAAAGACGCGGACTGGAGGCAGAAAGCATTTCCTACCACCACCGGCCTCGGGACGTTCTCATTCGGGGCCAGTGCGGAATTGGGACGCAGACTGATTTTAGACACGATTACTCCGGTGACCACATCGTCAGTCGGAACGCCGGGAATTTTGACCCCGCGACTTTGACTTTCTGGCCAGAAGTTTCTGGAGGTCGGCACTGTGGCGTGTTTTCTTGTAAAATGTTACCTCCGAAACGGGCTCACGTCGATTACATACAGCAGGCTGCTGAGGTTCAGAACGCGTGGACCACATTTATGTTAGATAAGGGTCTAGGGTTCACGCAGGCCGGGGTTACTCGCGTCAACGAATCTATTCGCACGTACGTCTGGGCCATCCTCGGCGCACAGAAGCAAACTCGCAGTTCTATACTGGGCACAGGAACAGCGTTTGATGCACAAAAACAATTCTTGGCACTTGTAGAGGACGCCATCTCAGCTAAGGTTGACCTGTAGAAGGCGATCCAGAATTATCAAGACGATTTTGCAGACTGCCAGCACCCCAGTGGACTATGTATTTGGAATAGGTCTTTATATGGCACCGAGCAATATGATACTACGAGACGACCCGGTTAATGGTTACAATAATCAAATCGTAATCGCCACCGCCAATCAAAAAATCGGTCACAACGGTAACGTGAACACGGATATCATCAAGCGCACCCCCAAAATGATCGGGCGCGGAGTTGTAAATTCAAATAAATTTAAAAAAGATTTCATAAAACCCCCAAAACACAAAATGGATACACCTCCCTCAACACAATCGAACCCAGTACCCCCAATTCGTAAATTGGATGCACCATCGAGTTCCATCAACAATGTTGAAACACCAATCGAGATTGGAAGCACAACACACGAGGAGGAGAAATTAGCGCTCGTTTGTCGCCCTCGTGGCGATCGGATTATTTACGCTTTGGTTTTAGAAACTCTCCTCTGGCGAAGAATAGTAGGAGACCGGCGATGGCCACGATTAAAGCCCATGTATTCTCGGCGAGCCATCCGACCGTTTTTGATAATATAGATAACAAGAAGGAGTGGAGACCTCCTATCAAACCAGGCAGCGCGGCAGCCAACTTTCCTGCTAATTTAGCCAGGAGACTGGCGAGGGCTTTTAGTTGTTTTTTTATCCACTCCTTGGCTCCGCCGGATGGCGCGGGTGCTGGTGTGGGTGCGGGTGCTGGTGCGGGTGCTGGTGCGGCACCAGCATTGACAGCTACAAATAGAGACGATATAGATAGAATTAGGGTCGATATAGTCATGCTGAAAGCTGCGATGATGGTTAATATCGTGACGCCCTTCTCTCTGAACAGAGTGCAAAGACGCTTACCGAGTGTCGTGTCCTCGTGCAGAACCCTCGAGATTGTTTCGCGGCTCCGACTTAATTGGCCGGAAAGCGTCTCACGGTTAGTCGAAGCAGCCTCCAAGCGAGCTTCTCTTTCGTCCCGCAACGACCGCAGGAGTTTGTTGATCCGCTCGGTAGATTCTCTATCGTCACGGATTTCCCCAAGTTTTCTTTCTTCTAGCGCGATATGTTTGTCCAGCGCCGTGAGTTTGGAGAGGTTAATGACCAATTCGCCCCGATTTGTTTGCAGAGCCTTATCGAGTCCCCGGAGTTCGCGAAGAGGTAATGGTGGGTCATATTTCGTGCCGTTCATTTCGTTGACCGTGGTTTCCACTGTGTTAATAGCGTCGGTGGCTATACGAGGGACATCGCTGAGCTCGCTCATTTCTATAGCGGCGGCCGTCTTCGCCAGCGTTTCGTCGGTAGACTGTAGGGTTTTTACCATTTGTTGAGGCATCTGCGACCGATCATCGATCACTCCGAGAGCTCGAGCTAGGGATACTCCATATCGGTTCAAGGAAGAGGCCCCGAGGAACCGGTTCGGGTCGTTCTTGTACGTCAGCAACTTCCAGCTCTTACCCCATTTAACCCACAGGTCTCCTCTTTTAGTGCTGCGGAACTCCAATGTGGCCTTGATTCCGTTTTTAGACACCTCACTCTCCCACCGTTTCACCCGAGAATTCATTTCCTCGAGAGGCGCCAGCTCATCCTTGGAGATCCCCGCAGGAATCTCGGCACCGCCCGCCCACGCCGGAATTGCGGATGGGGCCTCCCACGTAGGGGAATGTTGGAAGGGCGTATTTTTGGGTGCGTCTGGACCAAACAAAGATGCGCGTGGATTAACCAAAGGCGTATTTCGTGGTGCGCCTGGATCAAACAAAAGTGGAATTGGGGGTGCTGGTGTCTCTATGAAGGTCGTTTCGTCATAGTTATCGATGTCATCATCGATGTCATCATCATCGCGGAAATCGTCTCTGCCGATTTCATCCATGTCAATATCGTAATCAGCCATATTAATTTCTTAAAATTAATTATGTATTAAAGACAAAACCATACGTGTTTAATATAGATTCACTAAATTATGTCTTCGAGTCAATACGGTCGCAAACTCAATCCGTACCGCAGACTGCGTGAGCGCCTCGGGGCAAAAGGCGTGAGACAGAGTGTCGTTATTACGAACAACCCATCGACGATCGACCAGAACCAGCAGCTCTTGGTCCGCTTCACCAACCTCGGAGCTAACGACGTCATTGTGCCGGGTACTGTTCGCCTCGCTTTCACTATTTCGCTGACGTCGACAGACGCGGACCGAACCGTCGTTCAGAACCTTGGTCGCGCCATCGTCAAGAAGACCATGATAAAGATTTCTGGTAATGAGGTGATGTCGATCGATGACAGCGACGTCTACCATTGTTATCAGGACCTATGGAAGACGGCGCAAGAGCGCGAAAACGCCGTCTATCAGGGTATTGACACCAGCAAAAATAAGAACGTAACCAGACTTAGAATCGGGGCTGCTAACAAGGCAGAAAACAACGCGAGCGACAACGCGGTCGCGGGCGCTTACGGCAACCGCTTCTACATCCCGCTCGACTTTGAGTTGCTGGAGAGTCACATGCCCTACTATCAGAGCGCTTTGGCTGACCGCCTCGAATACGAACTAACGTTCAACGACTACGGCCGAGTTCTCATAGCCAACGACATGTTATCGACGTATACGATCGATAATGATTTCGCTGGAGTACGACATGGTCACGATGCCCGAACTCGCGCGATTGATCAGAACACAGTACGCCGGGCGCGTTGCCATACTTTACGACCGAGTTCTTCGCCATCGCAAGATGACGAAAGACAAAGGTGACACATTGTGGAATATTAATGTCAACGTACCGCCCGCTCGATGAAAGGTATACTGATGTTGTTCGAGGATGCTCGGTTCGCGTTCAGTGCTAGAAAAACCGACAAATTCTATAACCCCAAAATCACGAAGGTAGAGGTGACGATCGAGGGAGTACCCAATCTAACTCTACAGCGCGGGTCTTCGCGCGCACCAGCAGTGGGACGAAGTAAGAAAGCAGTTTGCTGCCGGCTCTAAGCGCTCCCCGGAGGTTGCCGCGGTTGCCAAAGACCTGCAGCTCTCAGTCGTCTCCCTCGCGGATTTCCTGAATACCAAATACGCGTTATGGCTAGACATGCGAGCCAGCGACGACGACCAAATACACGGCAGCGGACGCAAGTTGAGAAGCAAGTTGAGAACGCTAGCGAGTGTGACGATCCAGATAACCAAAGAGGCGGACGGAGCCGGGCCATTGAACGTGTACTTATATATAATTACAGACGCACAACTCAACATCGAAGATGGCCGATACGTCTCAGCACTCTATTGATTTAATTAATTTTAAGAAAATTAGCAATCATTCTAACGATTTATTAATTAATAAATTTGATAATTGTAAAGAATTAATTAAGAAAATTAACAATCAATACCAATTCACGATTGGAGATGCCCACTCTGCCATAATATGTGGGCAGACAGGATACGGAAAAACGGTTTTCATCCTAGACTTGCTCGAGGGCTCCTACCGCGATGCCTTTCGTCATATTGTGATCCTGTGTCCCACTGTGCGGCACAACGATACTTATCAGCGGCGCCCGTGGATATGGACCGACCCAGAGGTATACGTTATTGACCCCGGTGATAGGCTTCACGATTGGTTGCGTGGTTTATACCAAAAATTCCAGGGTGAGCCCACCCTATACGTGATTGACGATTGCTCGGCCAAGGCGGCGATGACCAAAAAGAAGGACTTGCTCTCCGAGCTCGCATTTTCTGGCCGCCATGCTAGGCAAAGCGTATGTATATCCACTCAAAAGTACAACGCCGTCCTCAAGGATCTGCGCGAGCAAACGAAATGGGTCGCCCTCTTTCACTGCAAGGACCGAGACTCATTCGATGACTGTCTTCGAGAGAATGACGTTATCCCAACGCGCGTGGAGCGCCTGGAGGTTCGACAGATGCTTTCGGAAACTAAGCACGCCAAGCTTTTGCTAAAGACTGATCAACCAACTACTTACGAAGTTATATCAATTAATTTTATAATTAATTAGCAATTACTGAACAAATGCTGAACAATGCTGAACAATGCTTAGCAATTGTTGAACAATGCTGAACAATACTGAACAAATGCTTAACAAATGTTGAACAAATGCTGAACAATGGTTAACAATGTTAACAATTTGGTGCTCCGCTGCGAGCTTTGTTGCAAGCATAATGGTGATCATAAGTATCGGGTGGTGTGCTTTGCAATATGTTAAAGTGATGAGACTTGTTAGAATAGTTAAATTAATTTTAAGAAAAATGAACTGCGACGAACTTCTCGATCAGCTAATAGAAGAAACCTCAACTCCGACTGCCAACATAGATAATGATCCGACAGAGCAATCGGAATCAACTCCAACGGCGGTTGGTATTGGGTTGAGTGCAACGACTCCGAATGAAAATGAAAATGCGGCGCGACGAGAGCGGCTAGCTGCGCTGGTTGCTGGGGGACAATCGGAGCATTATCTCGGTAAGCGTCTCTCAGTTTTCAGGTGGATAAGATGTCAGATGCGGAGATCGATAAAATGTATGCGCGATACGAATCCAAATTGGGAGCGGAGATGACAAAAACTCTCGGATCGGCGGCTATTCATTTGTACGCAACCGCCGTTAGTATACTTCTCCCTATACCAAACACCGCGGGATTGATTGACGATCTAGAGACTGACCCTTTTATAGGTCACACTCTTAGAACAGCCTGCTGCTCAATTTATCACAAGTTTGGAATGTACTTAGCTCCGCTGACAACCGCGTTGACCACGGGTAAACACTGTCAATTTGGACATATATGCCCACGAACTATAAGCACTAATATTATAAATGATGACACAAGACACACCCGCGAGAGTGACGGAGTTGAACCCGATTGCTCCAACTCCGCCACTGGATAACATACCGCATATAAAAAATCCCAAAAGACAGGCAGCTGGGCGGGCGGCGGCTGCCACCCGAAAAGTTAAAACAAGAATATACTCGCCGAGCTTCGAGAGGCTAAACAGTCGTTGCAATCGGGGACGGAGACAGCAAAACATCTGAAGACAGAGTTGAGTACACCCCCAATTCACGAATTGGAAGCACACTCAACACCCAATACCAACTGCCGTTGGAGTTGGGCGAATCCGATTGAACCCAAATTCGTGAATTGGAGTTGGGTTGTTGGTGGTGGTCTGGCAGTTGTTGGTGCCCTGTGCGTGTGGAAATACCCCATATTATCGAAAAAACAACCAGCCAGTGTTCAGAAGAAAGTTACGAAACACCAATCGCGATTGGATGCGCCCCATTTAAACATTGATCGCGACCCCTTTTATATGCAATAATTATAATGGCTGAAAAAGACGGTAAAATGTTAGTGAATGCGCTTTATCACGCCGTGGTGATATCGGGTTTCAGTATCGGGTATGCTCGACTAACAAAGATGGCCCTAGGAGGATCCGCTCCCAAATTGGACTTTACTGCGAGAGACGTAGGGCTCGCGACCTTAGATGAAGCGGCCGCAGTTTGGACCCGAGATTATCTAGTTAAAGCTGGAATTCTACCAGTTAATATATGGAAATAAATGGCTTCAATCGCAGTAATAGTAGGTGGTGCGCTTGTAAACGCATTGGCGTTCAGCGGTAGCAACTTTATATTCTCTAAACTGAAAAGCTCGAACGTGGATGAGGAGCGCAAGCGTCACGATTTAGCTGTAGAACAACTCAATAGTGCAAAGGAAGCGTGGTCGAAAAAACGAACCGCCCATCTGGACTGGGTCAACGAGGAGCTTCGCCGCGAAAATCACGCCGCACAAACTTTTCAGAACGTTGAAGAAGCCAACCGCGAGTACGCGCTGGCATATCCGCACAAAAGTCTCGCGCCGCTGGATCGCGAGCCCCGAGATCGCGTTCATCGTCGTGGGAATGGGTGTGGTGGGGCTCGTCGGCTGCTATATTCAATCGAGATTTTAAATTAATTATTTTAAATAACTTTTTTTTATAAATATATATATATATAGAACGATGTCAGTTGACGAACTTTATTTTGCTATGATTGATGTCGGCTACACTGCCCTTAAACACCGCATGGTTGGTGCAAAGGGTATGATTCGTCTGGCCCGAGATTCTCTCGAGACGTGGCGGGAGGACGAAAAAGTGGCCACCCTTTTAGCAAGCGGATGTTAGATTCCTCCACCAATCCTGGGGGATTAGATTTTCCCAATTTCCTTCAGAACTTAACACCCAATCGCGATTGTACTTTCAACAAAGGTTTATTATTATCGACGCAGTTACCGGACGATCTGGCGAGGGCATGTTGGAGATTGTCCGATATATTAGAATACATCACATACTATGAACACGCGCAAACTTAATACCAAACTATCGGTTCGCCTAACGCGCAAGCTAGCGAACGTGTACTATAGCCCCCGCGGCTACTGGAAGGGACTCGCTGCCATCAAGAACCTCGCGGCGGCGACCAAGGTTTCAGAAAACGCTGTCAAGGAATGGCTCAAGAAGCAGGCCATCTGGCAGATCTATTTACCCGCGCCTCACAATATTCCGCGCCCGAAATTCGACGTGCCGGTGCCGAACCAAGTTCACCAAGCGGATCTCCTGTTTCTCCCTCACGATCGCGTCGGTTGTAAGACGTACAAGTACGCGCTGACAGTCGTTGACGTAGCGAGTCGTTATAAGGGAGCTGGGCCGTTGGCCACTAAAGAGTCTAAGGAGGTGGCCTCGGCTCTCTCCCGAATATATAAGAGGAGTCCTCTCAAATGGCCGAATCTTCTCCAGGTTGATCCCGGCCGCGAGTTCATGGGCGCGGTCTCTCATCTATTGTCTAAGCACGAAGTTTCTGTCAGACGCGGCCGCGTCAACATCCACCGGGACCAGGGGATCGTGGAGCGCTTCAATCGAACCCTGGCTGAGAGACTGTTCGGACACCAATACGCCAAAGAACTTGTAGACCCTCATTCGCGATCGACCGAGTGGGTGGCCAGACTGCCCGCCGTGGTCTCCGCACTGAACGGAGAGGTGACCAGATTGATAGGTAAGAAACCCGTAGATGCTATCAAGTTTAAAAGGGTGACGAGCGAGCCCTCTGCCGTCTCGCGCGGGCGACCCGTTGGTTTAGAGGAGCAACGGCTTCCATCGGATATTGACGTCCGGTACCTCTATCAACCGGGAGAGCTCGAAGGTGGCAGCCGCCGCGCGACTGATCCCGTGTGGTCTCTCAATGTATATCATCTAGATCGATCTATTACCAAGCCCGATGAGCCCGTGTGCTCTACTATTTGGATGATGGGCCATCTCGAGGGTTTGTTCGCGAAGAACTTCTTCTCGCGGTGCCTTCTGACACCCAGCTACCCCCGGATCATCAGAGTCTTTAGTATTCTCTCTCAGAGTTCTTCTCTTTTTTTTTACCTATCCTATAGGCTCGGTGTGTAACCCGTCTTCCATCACTCTCCTCTTGTCGTAGTACGCCGAGAGTCCTAATTTTTGTTGACAGTACGTCTTCATCACCCCGTTAATCATTCGGAATCCCTGTTCTCCGCCATATCCCTACCCCCTTCGAGAGCACTCTTATACCTCCCCCAAGTCAGATCGTTAGATCTCTTCGACATCCCCTTGGCCGAGTGCTTAGATTTTCCATCACCGCTCACGTAGTAACACTTGCTACACAGAGCGATGGCTCTATCCCCTTCGAATTCCAGCTTGATCAGTCCCGAAGTTCTGTTGCTCCATACGTCCCACGCCAACCACTCGGTCTTCTCCTTATTAAACTTTCTCTTCATATTCTTTCTCACCACCGCCGCCAGCGTCTTCTCCGACAGCGCGAAGTACATGCTGTCAGTGTCCATCAGTATCAGTTCGAAATCTCCGCGATCCACGTACTTGTCCAAGAAATCGTAGTAGAACTGCAGCATCCGGAGCTTGGCCAACTGGTAGACCGCTATGCCACACTGAAACGGTCTGTTGATCACCACTCGAGTCTTCCTGCTCGATATCTCGTAAGCCTCCCCAATCTCCTCCAGGTCTTCGAACCACGCCGACCTCAGTGCCCGATCGACAGTCTTCTCATCCTTCGTATATGTGGTGTTCAGGTGTCTCTCTTGTGCCTCTATCAGCTTGCCACAACACGCGTTGCCAACCAGTTTGAATATATCCGCCAACACCGCCTTGCTCTTGTCGACTTCCCCCGTCCGTCTAGCAGCGGTGACCTCTTTAGCGAACCATTGAAACGGTTTGCCGGGCGTGTAGTCTATCACCCTATGCACCGCCTTGACGATCAGACCGTGCTCCAGATACCACTTTAGCAGCGGGGAGTATATGATCATCTTCTTGGCGGACATTGCCCCCACGAGCTTTCTCTGTCCTTCGACTCTTTTCCTACCGGTCCCGGCCAGGTAGTCCTTCATGTTGCTGCGGAACCTCGTTCTCATCGACTTCTCGATTAACGAACAGCGGTGACATTTCCGAGAACTTGTCTCTCAACGTTTCAGGGACCTCTATATCCAACTCCGCAAATCCGAACCACTTTTCACTCCTGACCTCCCTCACGAAACGGTCTATATACGACTGTCTTTCCGGGTCGTCACACGTCCATATCTGCTCCTCACCACACGGCATGTCCTTCGACAGAGTAGAATATAGGTATAGAGCATTGGCATCGTACCCCAGCACCGCCTTGCACATCTTCTCCTCCCGACTCCCCACCTGACCCCTGATCGTCGACCTTCCAGCCTCGGCGTATCTGGAGAATACTATGGACGGACCACCGACCAATCCCTGCTTCATCATCTCGTAAGTTTCAGACTTCGGTGACCACAGCTCGGGCGTGTCCGCCCTTCCCATCGATCGACCCGCGAGTAGGTACTGAAGGGAAACACCGGGCAGAGACACAGCATCCTTGAGTATATCCACGCCTCTTCCCTTGTAGAACTCCGTCATTTTAGTCAGAGCCTCTAGGAACGGTCCTACATCCAAGTCGTTGTAGTGTTGCAACCATTCCTTGAACGTCTTCATCCCCTTTTCTCGGAATACCTTCTTACACTATTTCCACTCGGACAACGACAGTAGGAACTCACCCTTCAACTTCGAGTACCACTCGGGATAGTCTGGCAGCCCGGATGGTCGAGCTTGTCCGCGCTATCGAACCACTCGTATGGAAAGTGAGACTCGACCGTTTTACAGTCGTACGCCTTAACCCACCGGTCGTACGTGGTACCCCGGGTCCCAGATACTGGATGATGTCGAGAAATCTAAACTCCGGGGTAAACAGAAACATCGTCGTGCTGGCTCTCTTTCCTACCATCACCTTATTCACGGTGGCCGCCAACTTCTCTACAAAGTACTGCTTGATAAGGTTCAGGTCGTACCTGCTACAGTTGAACCCCACCACCGGGACTTGGTCAATCCAAGAAATAATCTTTGCTTGCTGAGACTTCGATAACATATCTATGTCGGCCGGCAGATACTTCTTCCTAACCCCCTCCCTGATTGCCTTGCCTCTCATCTGCAGCTCGATCACGAACTTCTCGACTAGCGTGTCGGGATCTCGTTCGCATAGGTGTGTGATCCCTTCATGCATCGTATCCCCCAACGACACCGATATAGGAACGTGCACGACCTCGAAGGTCAGGTCTTTGGTGTGTCGCGTGGTTTTTGACTTGTCGAGATACGCCTCGAAGTCGTAGACTATCTGGTGAGGGTACAGAGTCGTCTCCTGCTCGCGTGGCGATTGTGGATAGTAGGTATTCACCTCATTCAACCACTCGCACTCCCACATCACCACCAGCTCGTAACCCGCCTTGCTTATCTTGGCGTCTTGAATTTTCGTCCTCTTGTACAGCGATCTCGCGTTACCTCTCATGCAATGCCTCGGACACCCGTGCCAGTAGCATCCGTGAAACTGAAACACGGTCTCGGTTTCGTGACAGTAACCGTCGACCGGATCACCGGCCACCCACCTGTCACCACCGTGACCGCAGTTGGCGTGATGTGTGTGCTTTCCCACCCTCTCCTCTTCTCTGCTCAACCATTGAATCGACCTCACACTCGCTGACCCCTTTGGATAGAACGCCTTCTCGTAGGCCGACTGTGGTCTCTCTACCCTCTTACCTGGACATATCACCACGGTCTTCCCACCCATACAGGTGGTCGCGTGCCTGTGCATGTTACACAACTTTGTGAACCGTTGTTGACATCCGGTGCACCCGTACTCGTTCGTCATCTTGCGGAGATTCGTTATGAGGAACGAGTGACCTCCAAACATTCCTATCGTCATTGTCTTCCCCCCAACCACGTCGTAATTTGCCGGAACCTTCATGAGGTACCACACTCCATCGGCGGTGGGCTCGTACACGCGAATACCCAGCTTGAAGCGCTCTTCGACCTTCTTAATATCGTCCAGGGGAATTCCCTGGCTACCCGGTCCGTTATCATGCCCGAGATATTCGCGAGCCAGAGCTCGTGCCTTCTCACAACAGCGGTCTGGTCTCTCTCCACGTTGGATGGCTATGCACCTAAACAGACACAAGTAGTCGTCGTACGTGTCGACGGAATACATTCCCTTTTTCTGTCTTAACCAGTCTGGGAGTTTTCCCGCTCCCATGAGAAGTTGTTGAGCGTCTATGATCATCTTCACCTCGATCGATATCCAACGAACGAAGGTCCATTTTGTGTTTGGTCTATCGACTTTGTCGATGTCCATTCGACCTTTCTCACTATCGGATATCCAACTCTCGGCTTTGGCGATCTCGTTTATCCACGGACTGCCCTTTGATTGTATGTGATAGATCATAGTAGCGTCGGTCTCTATGTTCCTAATACGATACGAGCACGAATACCTCAGGTAACATGCCGTGGTCATCTCTGGGCGAATTTTATTCATTATACGATTAGCGATCTCCCCGTCAACCCCCCTCTCGAAAGTCCATTCTATCTTCCTCCTACCCCTATCAACAGTTTCCCTAACTTCGGCTTCTTCGGCGAGAATCCTGGGACCCTCCTCCACCAAAGCTTTGGCGATATCTCTCCTCTTCTTGGGAGGTCCCCCCACCAACCCTTGATAAATCTTATTGTAGTACGCCTTGTATAGGGGTTTTCTACGTGCGCTGGGATCTTCTTTTACACGCTGCGCGTAAGCGGTGGCGCGCAGACTGGCCGTCGTCTCGTTTTCCAATTTCTCGGAGCGTTTTTCGGGGTCGGCGGGCAGTCGTCCTGTCGAAACCGCACGCCGCAGCCTCTCCTCGTAGACGACGGCTCGCGCGTCACTTATCCTATCTGCTATATCTTTCTTGAGTCTCAAACCTCTTAGGGAAATTCCCCAACTCTTAGCTTGCTCTCTCATTTGCTTTATGGTAGGCATTATACTGAGTATAACCAATATATTTTTTATCTTCAATAGGGTGTAAGTTTATATTTATTCGTAATAAATATATGACAGATTGTTGTATATATATACTGAGTATATGGATAACTTGTCTTTAATAGGGTGTCAGTATATATTTGTGACAGATTGCTGTAAAATAATGAGTATAACTTATGGATTTCTTATCTTCAATAGGGTGTCAGTTGTTATTTTATTCGTAATAAAAGTATGACAGATTGTTGTATATATATACTGAGTATAACATAGGGATTCTTATCTCTAATAGGGTGTATCTTCTCATGTCATAAATATATGGTCTCGCGGTAGTAGTATATAAGAGTCACAAATGATACCACCATCATGCTGTGGAAGGTGCCGCGCGTAGCTGGCACCTTCCATAGGTGATGGTGGTATCATTGTGACTCTTATATACTACTGCATTTGATGGTCCCGGGAGTTTAGCGCAGTCTTTACGTCGATAGACATGGGAATCGATTCTTCGCAAAAACGACAGAACAGAGACCACCAAATGCAGCTTAACACGATGCGTTTGATGCGCCATATTTCATCATCAAAATCCGTTACATATTAAGGACAAAATAGAAAACTAAGTACTTTGAATCGGAGGGCTTCTGGAAGTTTTAGTACGTGTTGTTGTCACATAGTTGTCACTCTCTGTCTATGATGGCTACTGGCGTGGATGCATTTTATAAATTCGATCAATTTATAAATCTTGTTCTATTAGCTACCGACTTCAAAGATAGTACTGTACATACATACAGAAAATGAAAAATAAGAAACAATTGGAAAAGTTCATAAGTGGGCTTCACACACACTCGCTCCCTGTTCATCCACTGACTCTTACAATGTTCTCTCGATTTGATATGTGCCTGTGACTGGCAAAATTATGGTACACACGTGCTCTTTATGTCACACAAAATAAATCTAGAGGGGGTGATAATTTCTATTTATATAGGTCAGGGAAAATGGTATTTCCAAAATGACCGCCAACAGCAATAATATTAGAAATTTTCGTCATATCATAGAAATGTTCGCCGTATTATATTATATGGCCAACTCACACACAATAGTAATGTTACCACTTCATAGTGGACCTGCTGAAAGTCGATGCATCATGTTGGATGCGTAAATAAATCAATATTTACTTGCGAAACAAAATCTAAATGACCGCCCAAAATAGCCAACTTGACATTATAATTTCCTAGTATCGCTAATATTAAATATATTGTATGTACATCGTTTACAAATAGTCCCTAGTATGTATTTACATACCTATTGGAGATGTTTGGTTATATATGTATGTGTGTTGTGGCGAAATAATAGTTTCCACGATGGCCGACAGATTTCAATGGATGCCTACGGTTTACCGTATTGCAAAGAAGCATGTTCAACAAATGTATTGATAGTCACTTGGTTATATCTCTCATGGACACTCTTCTATTCCTTAAAGAAATAATTTAATAGGTATATTATGAGTACTCCTACTTGGAAATTTTAAAATGACCACAATATATGTCAAACATTTACATTTTATTATTTATCACCAATAGAACATGTATAGAAACTGATATCGTGCGAATACATTTACCGTTTTTGGATGTATATTCAGTTCCCACGGCACTGTTGCGGTGTGTCGCCGTCATATGTAAGAATGATTCATCCAATGTATGTTGTCCAACCTGTATACACGTGCCTCTACGTTATTGACATGCACTTTTGTTGTTAGACATACAACTGATGTTTCAATGCTGCATTTAAAAATTAATTTCTGTTATAATAAAGCATAGCATATATACTATAACTATACCAGAGATAAAAATAATTACTCACTCATCGAAACATAGCATCACCTAGCTTCAACATTGCATACATGTTTCCTGTGTATCTGTTTTCTTTTCATAGCCCACATACTTAAACATAATATAACCGTAATTTGGATGATTCAAAATGTATCAGTATGAGACACATAACTTCAAATATAATTTGCAGTGGTATCACTTACTATTTCATTATGTTCGTGTCTTCGAGCGCAAATGTATGTGTAGACTAAAATTAATAACTACAGTTCGTACACTATGTAACACAGTTCTCTTTAAAATTTTCACAGAATACAGTATCGCATATACACCGACTATGTCTGGTGCAGTTCAACTGGATAATCGTGGATAATAAGTCCAAGAATCAGTACATTCAACGGTCAGCCATATTGACCAAGCATTATATCATATGGCGTTATTAATATATTTCAGATGACTGCTTAATTACAAATGTAGGTATGCTTCTTAATGTTACGCTATTCTTGCACGATGTTTCACAATATAATTATGAGAAAAGTGAAGTTCACCGACGCCGAAGGCGGAGGTGAACATCACTTTTCGAAGGTCCGTAAATCTCATGTACACCGACTCAAAATACTATAATTGTTTTATTATATTACCCATACCACGAATATTCATAAACTCAGGAATAATCACAAACAGTGTAAGCACAATATCAATTACATGTGTCTCTAAGGAGGTGAACAATATATTTGTGTATATGAATACACACATCTCACACCGGTCTCGCGGACCGAGAGTGCTTATTCGTGTAAACAAACCGTTCAGAGGTCTACATTAAATGTGTAGATAATAAAGTGGCCGTGTTTCGGCCAATGAATGAGAATGACTGAACAACTTAGTCATATAATAATTCCTTTTATTGCATAAAATGGGCTGTCACAGTGTAATAACATAGTGTAATAAAAATCATAATACACTAGAGTATTAAATACTAAGCATACGCGTATCAGTAAGTGAAAACAAATATAAGTTAATGAATGTTTTAACTCCCTGTTTTAACACATATAACGCATTGCATTGCAATGTGTAATGCGTAAAGTTATGGAGTTAGCAACTTACATTAAGTTATTTTGTAATGTGTTATATTAGAGTGGAAAATGTATCCATTAACATAATATTTCTTTTCACTTATTTTCGGAACTGTAAACATATGACGTAACTGTGACGTCATTTCTGTCCATTATAAACTGATGTTGACAACCAGAATCTAAACAAGATTGCCTGCCGCCTGTTTCAATTAAAGCTGTCCATTTGGTATGGATATATGTACAATATTGCAATTGATTGTTAAGGAACATTTAAGAATAAGTCTATTTGTTTTTTTAATTAATTCGGTCACATATTAATACTATTACAAACATATAATATGCTTTCCCTATTATTGACAAATGTAACATGTGAGAAATTTTATTGCTGTTTCTGCAAAAAGAAACTCCTACATGTATGACCAATATTTTCCTGATTTCAGAGTTAGTGAAACGATCTTAAAAAATCTATTTCTTTTTTGAAACAACACCACACTTCCAATCTCATTTTCCCCATGTTAATATCCATTAGTGGAATTGTTTACTTTTGGCCGACTTTTAAATATGACACAGAAGGCTACTTCTTAATTGTGCTTACAATTAATAATCATGACAAGAAACATTTGTTTGCAATGTTTACTTACATATAGGACTGGCGTTGTACGTTTAAACTCTGGTATGAACGTGCTGCGAGTATTTCATGTATACGTGTGTTGCCGTGGAATATGGACGCATTTTTAGCTCGCCTGAACGAAGTGCAGAAGAGCTTATGGCATAACCCCGGCGTCGTCGGCGTCGTCGGCGGCCACAAACTTAACGTTGGGATAAATGTCTTATAACTTCTGTTTCCTTTCATGGAACACCTTGTTATTATACCACCGCAACGAGTTGTGGGGGGGGGGGGGGTTACTAGAGTCCGTCAGTCCGTCAGTCCGTCCGTCCGTCCGTCCGTCCGTCACTAAACTTAACATCAGAGAAATATTGTTATAACTTCTATTTCCTTCATCTAAGATGCTTAATATTTCACACATGCATTCCTGTAAGGTTCTACTACCATGCAGTGTCAAATCCACGACCGTCCAACCCCCGCTGATCACAAGGTCAAGGTCAAATACTTAGTCTCTTTACAAAACTTAACATCAGAGAAATAAGTTATAACTGCTATTTCCTTCATTGAAAATTCTTAATATTTCACTAGTGCATTCCTCTAAGGTTGTACCATCATAATGTGACAAACCTACGACCGTCCAACCCCCGCTGATCCCAAGGTCAAGGTGACATACTTAGTCTCTTTTACAAAACTTAACATCAGAGAAATATGTTATAACTTCTATTTCTTTCATCGAAAATTCTTAATATTTCTTGCATGCATTCCTCTAAGGCTCTACTATCATGCTGTGACACATCCCCGCTGAATCTCGAGGTGAAGGTCACATACTTAGTCTCATTACAAAACTTAACCTGAGAGAAATTGGTTATAAGTGCTATTTCCTTGCTCGGATCTGCTTCACATTTCACACACGCATTGCCCCAATGGATCTCTACCACCGTGTGACAAATTCACATTCGTGCCCTGTGTCAAGGTCACAAGCCGAAACACTTGGCTTTTTTAGCCAGGTTTTTTGAAGAAAAAAATCCAGGCTATTGGATTGGCGAAAGCCGGGCGGGCGGCGGGCGGTGGGCGGCGGTCGGCGGGCTGCGGGCGGCGGGCGGCGGGCGGCGGGCGGCGTCCACAATCAATGTTAAGTTTTCGTGTTTGAGTCCATTTCTTTGTTACTGTACCACCTAGGACCACCAAACTTTCACAGCTTCATAACCAAGGGGTGCCTACCACATACAACTATCGAACATGTGACCTATTCTTTCTACGTAATTGACATAGCCATTTTCAACGTTAACTTTTTAACGTACGTCTGGTTAAAGTTTTTAGGCTAAAAGTTTTTCGTTATACTATATCTCTGCAACTGCTTCGCCTATTACCTTGAAACTTTACATGGGTGTTCATCATTATCCATATTTTCATTCTACCCCCAAACCGTGCGGCCCCTATGCCCAATGTCAAGGTCAAATTACTTTGAATTTGTCTGTTAAAGTTTTTTCGTGTACTATATCTCTGCAACTGCTTCACCCATTACCTTGATACTTCACATGGGTGTTTATCATCATTGTCAGCGCGATATCGTCGCCATTTTGGCATACGTCCGTCCGTACGTCCGTACGTCCATACGCCCGTACGCCCGTACGTCCGTGTGTCTGGTTAATGTTTTTTGGTTAAAGTTTTTCCATCTACTATATCTATGTTTTTAGTGTCCATGCCACCCCCAAGGCACGACATGCAGGCCACGGCCATCTAGTCTACAACAAATGGGTATAATCATGTTATCCAAGTGTCTATGCTTGGAAAAAACCTGGCCTTCATGGCTTTGCCTCGTTTCTTGTCTTTTAAATATTTAGGGGTACATGGGCACAAGCGGGGGGTATTCAGTAAACCTCTCTTACTGACCAATCTAGTTTCATATATGCATTCCTCAGATGACCCTCTATCATGCTGTAGCAAATCCATGACCCCACCACCCAACCCTTACCCCAAGGTCAAGGTCACAAACTTAGCACATTCATAAACTTAACGTTGGGGTAAATGTTTCAATTCATGGAACGCCTTGATATTTCACACATGCATTCCTCAGATGACCCTCTATCATGCTGTAGCAAACGCACGACCAACCACCCAATCCTTACGCCAAGGTCAAGGTCACAAACTTAGCATGTTCATAAACTTAATGTTGGGGTAAATGTTGTGTAACTTATGTTTGTTTACAGGGAATGCCTTCATAATTCATACATGCATTCATCTGATGACCCTCTGTCATGCTGTATCAAATCCACGATCCACCACCCAACCCTTACCCCAAGGTCAAGGTCACAAACTTATAATATTCATAAACTTAACGTTGGGGTAAATGTTGTGTAACTTCTGTTTACTTACAGGGAACGCCTTCATATTTAATTCATGGATTCATCTTATGGTACTCTATCGCATATTGCAAATCCATGACCCACCGCCCATCCCTTACCCCAAGGTCAAGGTCACGGTCACAAACTGAGCACATTCATAAACTTAACGTTGGGGTAAATGTCTTATAACATATGTTTTATTTCATGGAACGCCTTGATATTTCATACATGCATTCCTCAGATGACCATCTATCGTGCTGTTGCAAATCCACGACTCACCACCAAACCCTTACCCCAAGGTCAAGGTCACAAACCTTGCACATTCATAAACGTAACGTTGCGGTAAATGTTGTGTAACTTCTGTTTGTATACAGGGAATACCTTCATATTTCATACATGCATTGATCTGATGATACTCTATCGTACTATAGCCAATCCATGACTCACCTCCCACCCCTTCCCCCCAAGTTAAAGGTCACAAACGTAGCACATTCATAAACTGAACGTTGTGGTAAATGTATTATACCATCTGTTTCCTTTCATGGGACGCCTTGATAATTCAAACATGCATTCATCTGATGATACTCTATTGTGCTATAGCAAATCCATGACCCACCCCTTACACCAAGGTCAAGGTCACAAACTTAGCACATTCATAAACATAACGTTGGGGTAAATGTCTTATAACATCTGTTTCCTTTCATGGAACGTCTTGATATTTCATACATGCATTCATCTGATGATACAATACATGACTTACCGCCCACCCCACCTCTTTTCCCAATATCAAGGTCACAAATTTAGCACATGCATACATGTATTCCTCATGTGAATAGCTATCATGCTGTAGAAAGTCACCAAATTAGTTGCGTTCATAAACTTTACGTTGGGTTAAATTTTGTTTTACTTCTGTTTTCAGGGAGCGCATTGATATTTCATACATGCATTCATCTTAATATGCTATATTATGCTATAGCAAACCCACGACCCACCTTGCACCACTGACCCCAATGTCAGGGTCCACCGTATGCCCCTTAACCCGAGGTCAAGTTGTATAATATTCAGGTTTTTTTATGCAACTGTGCAAAGTTTGAATGAAGGCTTCCAACAGGCGAGCTTCGTTGTCTTCTGACAACTCTTGTTGTTTATCACTACCCATTGGGCTTGACATTAGAATATGGCCGTCACATTTCCAACATGCACAATTGCGTGCGCTAATATTGCCAATACTTTTATTTCAAAATGCATACATATACCTGAATATTGTGATGATTAAAATGAAGCAGCATGATTGACTGAGCCTGAGCATAGCATACACATATCATGAACTGTCGACGTACATTTTGTTCCCAGTTTGCATGAGATATCGCACATCTGCTTGGCTTAGATGAAATGTCACATTTTCTCCTACTATTATTAGGGTTTACATGTTCACTAAAGTGGTGGACAGATTGTTATGTCGCTCAATGATTTGTACATTCAGTTATGTGTAATGTACTTCATAGATAGCCTATTTATTTGCTGTTATCCTTGCCTTGTTATATATATTAATTGTATTTATGTTAATTGATTCGTGTGGTAAAGTATCGTTTCCGTGTGTTCCAACTGGAAGTGAACGTGGCCCAAACGCTTGGCACCGCGCGTTTATTGTGCTCCTATTTGCCAATTAAGTCAAAGTTGCTTTTAGGCAGTTAACACAAACAAAGAAACAGGGAAACCAGTCATAGTCAATAGAGCAAGGTCACATAGACGACCATGTCGGTGTATCTTGCTATCAAGTGTAATGTTACATGTAGTTTAAACCACAGGTACCAGAACAAAATACCTGATTATCAAATTTCAAATGTAAATTATAAGGTAAGCAAAGCGGTTAAAAGTGCGCCTTTTGCGAACTCGTTAACATTATAGAAATCGTTATGTTACCATAACAGTTCATGTTGAAGATGTGTAAAAAGACATCGTTCAGTGCCACAGTGCCGTTCAGCGGGTTAAACAGTACGTGGTCTCTGTGATACAGCACTGTTTTTTTTCGCATGATCTTCCCCACAAAAATTCGTGGAAATCGACGAAACCCCTACAACTGCGAAACACGTTCCGATTGGTTATTTCTGTAAATGACGTCACGTCACGCGAGTTTTGCTGTAGCAATGACGGACAAATTGTTTTAGAAACAACAGGTTAATTCACATATTTATTCACAATTATTAGGCACAACGAAGTTGGAATGGTTCACATTTCATTGTAAATATATTAATATACGTAGTTGATGTAGATATAGTCTCGACAATGCTCTCGGAGACTGACAATACCGCGAAATACCTGAAAATCTGTGCACATTATTAATATTTGCAGGGGCCGTTGATTTCGACGACTTTTTGTGGGACGGGCGGTGTGACACAACTAGTGCTATATCACATGCACACTTTACTTTTTAACCCGGTAAACGGGAATGTGACTCTTAATGATGTATGTTTACACATATTCAGCGTCACGTGTTGTAGACAGGTACCGCTTTTTATCATTTTATCGGGTTTGAAAAATGCATCTGTTTTACTACGTTGCTGACCTTACACTTATACTTAAACGGTACTGACATGCGAGTTTCGTTCAGTCACATGTTGTTTAAACATAAGTTATTGTTGATTTTACAACACATGTAGGTTTGCACTACAATTTCTACCTTCTTACATGTACCAAGGGCGATTTCACGTAGGAGAAAACACGGCGCGCGCCCTAAAATGGCGAGTAAAGATATTGTTGTTCTAAAATGCGCCATAACGCAGCAAAATGGGGTGCAAATGGGGTGCAAAATGGGGTGCAGTTATCAAAAATATTCTAGCAGTCTCCCCAGCTCCGCTTGGTCGACGAACAAACGGTGCAATTTCGAAAATATAATAACCACTATTTCAACTAAGAAGTGCCGCCGCCATCCCTAAACTGAAAACCTGAATCCGCCCCTGTGTACTTACAGCCAATGTATCAGGCAATGCTAGAATCAGCGGAGGAATTCCGAGACGAGCCTTGGAATTCCTCCGCGTTCCATAGCCTTGCCTGACACACTTGCTATCAAAAGATACGACATATAGCATGAGTATATAGTTACATGTATCTGGTAAAAATGTATGGAACATACTTGCAAAACATAGTAAACTGTGAAAAGAACGCGGACTTGTTTGCGTTGCGTCATTACACTGGAGTCATTCGGTATCGTCATGTGACGTCTTACAACTAATGAATGTACGGATTTTGTCAATACAGGATACGACAGTACTTTACCGGGTATGGAAGGTCGGCGAGCCAAGTCCTACCCTTAAATATAAGATAATTAACTAACTAACGGCACTCCTGTAAATGTCAGCGTGTCTTCGGTCAATTCATCGTTGTTTACCTAACAAATATATGGAACGCCAAATAAACATAAACTCAAATAATTATTGCTAGCTCTAAAGAAATAATTAGAGCTAGCATTTAATATTCAGAGCTAGCTCCAAATCATTTGATACATTTCGAGCTAGCTCTAAATGAGTTAGAGAGAACATTAATTAGACGGGCTTTTAGAGCTTGCTCGAATTGATTTACAGCTAGCCCCAAATGATTTAGAGAGCTCGTCAAATGAATATGAGCTAGTTCTACATATCTAATGCTATAATTATTTGAGTTATGTAGATTTGGCGTTCCATACAAATACGGCGAAACAACTGCCCAAAAAGGCGATATATCGTGCATCTACATCGAGAAAACATGAATACCACTAAACAACATGTGACTTGTATTTCACACGACTGAAACATTGTCATTCATTTATCTACACAACCGTCTTCGCTAATCTTGCCAATGTGTGTCAATTTCTTTATCAGAAGACACTTATATATTGTGCTTGAAGGCAAGCAGCTTGATTGGCTGAGCCTGAGATGTGCTACAGCTCAGAAACAGCCAATCAAACTGCTTGACTGCGAGTTGATACTAATGGTTGTTCAGAAACGTTGACATCTGGGCAAGATTAACGCAGACGCTGGTGTATGTATTTTAAAGAATAAACTATATTGTAAGCTGTAACGGTGTAAACACTGAAACCCATCAGCCGATAGACGTTTATTTCTTATAATTCCCGCCATATTATATTTTCAAGCAAATACAATTATTTTAAATTAATATTTGCTTCATAGTATATGTTCAGATGCCATTAAAAATGCGCCCCTTAAGGTGGAAAAAGACTAGTTAGGTAGTAGCCGTTGAAAGCGGAAATGTGGTCTGGACAAAAATACCGTTCCTTTAAAGGGACATATTAAGATTTGGGAAGAAAATAATAAAATATTAAAACGTGTTTTCATCATGGCCGTACGTAATGTGGTTTGATTGAAGACATATGACGATACAAGGGCTGCTGCTATATGAGCGAAAACAAGCCAGCAGTCCTAGTATCGTCATATGTCTTCAATTAAACAATTAAACCAATTTACACACGGCCATGATGAACACGCGTTTTTATTCTATGGTATTGTTTAGCAAATAAGTCTGATATGCCCCTTTAAGTCCCATCTTAGTTGAGTACGACGACAACATGTCAAATCAATACTTTGCTTAGTTGTGAAGATTTAAAACTGTTTTACAAAATAGTATGGTTGCACTCATCATTGGTGGTAGAGGTAAAGGTTTTGAAAGTAAACAGCCGCCTGCATTAATCTGGCCCAGATTATCAATATGTTCTAAACATATATTGGCAATGTCAAAACGGAATCAAGCAATTCGATTGTCTGAGCCACAGCTCCTGCTCAGTCAATCAATCTGCTGGATTTAAAACACAGTATTAAAATATTTTGAATTAAAGAAGTTGACAAATATTAACTCGATTAGGCGGTTGTGTATGTACATGCACATTTAGTGATACATGAATTGCAACATAACATGTTAAAAGACAAGCATGGGTTATGATATCTCCTTCTAACATATCAGGCTACATCGGTATTTGTATTTTATCAGGAGTTAAACACTGGCATATCTAATGTATTGCCACTTGTCTAACATACATGCTTAACACATGTTAAGAAGGTATTGACACCGCGTCATGTTTATAGCCATTCCTTTATTTATCACGATGGCACATGCTATATTACCGGTTATGTTTTAATAGTTTTGCAATGTGCAATATGTTTTATCACAGAGTACTGAAAGAATAGAGTTATGCTTTATTCGATTTGATTAATAAACTGGTACACTGAACCAATTAATATCGGGTGGAGGGAAAAACGACGACAACTGTCACATTGTATACATAATCAAGAAAATATAATTAAGACAGAATGTTAAAAATAACATTAATAGTATTTATGAGTCATTGATGACGTCACAGTAAGTCATGCATACCTATTAACTGCATGGCAGAGGCCCTTTAATTATTATTCAGAATATTTAATTATGTACACGATTCCGATACCAATGCAGGCGCTATTTCAGAAACATGTATCGTCGGCCATATTTCCATTTAGTTGACATGTTTCTATGTTAGACAGAGGCTGAAGCAGTCCGGTCTGAATTCGGCTATTTCCGTAATAACGCTTCGGGTAATTTCGAGAAGGAGGAACTGTAATATTGTAATTTTCCCCTCTCATGATTCCCACTGCGTTGTAGAGCGTGAGATACGGTATACTATTTTTATCACGTGATATGAAAGTGCCCAATGAGGTACAATAACATACTGAACAATCTAGCTATAGTGGTCGGATTAGCTCAGTAGGTAGACCGTCGGACTGCGGATCGGGAGAGCCCTATTTCGACTCCCACCTCGACCCTCTGCCCGATTCGGCCTATCCTTGGACAACTTAGACAACTTCGTGCTAGCCTACATGTAGTCCTATCGGATGGGGACTTCAATAGTCGGTCCCGACATGCAAGGTCCTCGAGCCGTCGCTAAATCAAAGCATTTACATTTACTCTCTATTCCGGTTATCCAGATTTAATATGACATTTTATTAACTCGTTGACTGATTTCATATGAAACTCGGCATAACCTCGTTTCTTATGAAATCAGTAAACTCGTTTGCCGAGTTTCTTATGAAAGCAGTTAACGCGTTTAATAAATACCATATTAAATCGACACAAACGTTAGATTATAGTTATTGCATAAGCACATTACCGTAATTTGTAGTTGTGCTTATTACCTAACATGTTTTCTGTAGCGTGTATATTTATTACACTAATGCATTATGATTGTTTACACTGTGTTATTAAACTTTGAAAGTCCATTTCATGCAATAAATGTATTTATGATGATATTGACAGACAGTTTGTGATTGTAGTGTTCTCAGACATGTAAACATGGTAAATGCAATGTTCTTATTCATGTAAGATGCCATTCAAAATAACGTAGTCTTTCTCTCCCAGATGTATAGTATTTAAAGTATGATCATGGAATACACAATGTACGTGTACGTCACTGGGAGCCGCTATCAATTTGGACAAATCAGAGTAGGTGTTGGTAAATCGCGTTACTAAGTTTCAAGTAAGGAACTGTTGAATTGCCATAGTAACGCATACGCATCGTCCGACTTTTTTTTATAAAATAATAATATATAACAAACAACTGAGGTAAATATTGGATTTTCGGGTGCATATCACATCATATACACTTAGCCTAACTAAATGTCACATTAAGTCATTATGTGACTTCATAACACAACAAATTTGGATTTTTTAGCTAGGTACATGTACATGTATACATGTGTGATGAAAAATCCAGATTTGTTTACTTTTCGTAATTTCCATAAACTAACAACTGCCTATCGCTTACAAACCGTTATGACACCGTTTTCGTTTTAATAATTAGAAAACGATGTATACGTTGATTTAAACGTAACACGTTTAAACCATCGAAAATATCATTTTCTATTTGAAAATAACGAAACTGGTGTCAAAATTATGCATTAAAATAAACAAGAGGAGCTTAAATAGTTGAAGGCTGGGTATTTAAAGGGGAATATTGTTTGTATGCATGTACAAAAAAATACGATTTTCTGCGCTTTCCAATCGTTTTCGTTTGTGTTGTTAGGGAACCTTCAACACATCTTCGCTGTACTGAAACGCTGCAGTGGTCCAATTCCAAAGTACAAGTAAATAGTATGGACAGTATTGTTTATGTGAAGGAAAAACACATATCACATAAGATTAACGACGGTACGAATGTGTGTTTACGATAACAGAGTGTTTGCATTAGTTCATATTAAGTTACATAATACCATAAAGCGCAATATTCTCTGAGCATGTTTTAAGACAATGATGTTATATAATGGTAGCATATATGTGCGAATCCGTTTGCTAGTTTGCTAAATCACCTCGCCACTATTCAGGAATCGTCACGTTTCAGTAAGATCCATTTCCCGAATGACTTTTACTGAATATATTAAGATTTGATTTGCTTTATTGGTGTTAATTGCCTGTCAACAGCTACGGTCATTTAAGGGTTCTACTCCGTATTGAACCTGCTGCATTGGAGGTTGGGAGAATCCCAAATTCAGAACGGAATATTTACATGGAAGATATATATTCAGCCCTGAAATTAGAATAACCTGACCTGGTGACAGATCCATATCACATCAAACACATGACCCCTTCCCCTAAAAGTAATAGGATTACGAATAATCGTAAAACTCACATAATGGGTATAATCAGATTCATCTGTTGCATACAAACATACCAAAGACGTACGTGAGCAAAGCATGTCTCCGGTTGGGATTCCGCTTTTCTGAAACGATGACGTCAAACATTTCTAGCATTTCAATCTGCATTTTGACAGGTAAATCTAAAATCTACAAATCCGTGACGTCAAGTATTACGTCACACTAGTATAATACAATAAGATCCCACATGCTTTATTCAAGTTCTATTTCCTCCATTAAGACATTTTCAAAAGTACATATACATAACATGCAAACAGTATACAATACATTTTCAGAAGACACGGAATAGAAACTGAATGTGTTTAACGTCCAAGCAACAGCTAATGTCATATACAGACGGGACCACAGTTTAAAGTATCATCCGACAGCATAGTGGGATGGAAATACTATGCTAGTATGTTTTCACGTCTTTTGTGAGGATTGAACTCGCAACATCCAGTATTGAAATCCAATGATACATCCCCTAGGCCACGGCCCATCCCTCACAATACATAATCAAGCGATCCTTGATAATCGCCGAACACGACAACCAGCACAAATATGCACTGTTAGTGCGGTTTTAATACACTTGTTCATTCGTGCACGAATGGTGCTGTATTTTCACAGTCCATGACATAAACGTCTCTTAGCACCGGCTTAAGCGAACCACAAACTAAAAATGATACAATTAATACCAAAAGTACGCAAACTGTCCATAACTGTCGATAATGCAAACCAGTAACCGTACTGGAGAGAGAACCTACTTGGAGACGTCCTGCATATCGCACACCATACATCAGTCGAGTGTGTATCTTTCTTTGGAGACTATTTGCACGGTTTCTCATTGGTCCATTGAGCTCATTATTATTGCTGCTTTCAGCATATGCGGAGCTGGTAAGTGGTATTGTAGTTTGGGCTAGATATATGCAGATGATATTATCATGGTTATATGGTCAAAATGTCATATGATATTTATGATCTAGGAGTTTGCTGATATCATAAAAACCGAGCAATAGCCTTGTTTCTTATGAAATTAGTCAACGAGTTTAATAAGTATCAAATTAACTAAACACCAATGATAGATGTATTTATTACGACATCGCGTAAAGCATCATGAAGCTAATTGAAACAAAATGGATTAACCCATTACATGTAGAATGCACATTTACGGGTATGATTATTTTTAAATATTTTATATTCATTTTATATTTACTATTTCTCAATGAAAGTATATACTGTAACCACTCATTTGAACCGTCTCGAAGAGGCGGTTCAAATGGTCGTCGTGAAATATACTTCTGAGCGCATAGAAGAAAAATATTTAGGATTTTCCGCAAACATGAATAGGGTTAACAATCATGAAGTGTTGGTTTGACCCAGGTGTAGTTCACGTTAAAAACTTTACGCTTCGTTTTCCGGAATTCCAGTGTTTGTGGTTTATGTGTGTGTTCCCGTTTTATCATCGCTACGTTTGATTTGAACCACGATTACCCCACAATTGGACCACGTTCACTTTTGGTTACCAATGGAAACACAAACACAAACGCGACTGTGTTTATTCAACATGATATATATCAAACGTGCAACTAGCACTGAAATAGATACATGCCAGCTAGAAACAATGTAATGTCGAAATCCTTGCTCTATTGCCAACAGTTTCGGTGCGGCTTGTAACGATAAGAAATTACCGTCCATGTCACGAGACCTTCCAACATTTTACAGTTATGTAAGCAATGCAACCAGTTTTTTTACTCGCCCGCGAAAGTTGAAAGCGAGACATAGGTTTTGATTTTCCGGAGTCGTCGTCGGCGGCGGCGTCGGCGGCGGCGTCGTCGGCGGCGGCGGCGTCGTCGTCGGCGGCGTCATCATTCGATGTTAAGTTTTTGTGTTACGGTCATTACTTCAACACCATATTAGCTACAGTTATAAAACTTTACATACCTTTACTATGATATGTAGATGAATATAGGGCTATTACATTTCTTTTGGCGGGCCCCAGGGTCTCCAGGGTCAAGGTCAAACTCTATGTGTTAATATGTTCAATGTTAAGTTTTCGTGTTACGATCATTACTTCAACACCTTATCAGCTAGAGTCATCAAACTTTATACATACGTTTACTATGATATGTATATGAATATAGGACTATTAAATATATTTTGGCTGGCCCCAGGGTCTCCAGGGTCAAGGTCAAACTCTATTTGTTAATACTTTCAATGTTAAGTTTTCGTGTTACGATAATTACTTCAACACCTTATCAGCTACAGTCATCAAACTTTATACATACGTTTACTATGACATGTACATGAACATAGGACTATTAAAAACATTTTGGCGGGTCCCAGCGTCTTCAGGGTCAAGGTCAAAATTAATTTGTTAATACATTCAATGTTAAGTTTTCGTGTTACGATCATTATTCCTTTACTATGATATGTAGATGAATATACGAATATTAAATGATTTTTCTCGGGGCCCTAGGGTTAAGGTCAAGGAGGAACAAGGCGAGACATTTGATTCCGCGGAATTCTTGTTTTGCGATAACATTAAATTATATCAAAATTAAATAAAACGAGGCTTCCTTTTATTTCGTAACAGTCGGTCCAAAGTGCGGATAAGTGATACCTTCCATGCTATATAACGTTTACTAACCAATTTTAAGATAGAAAATACAATTGTAATTTCAAATTGGCCGCCATTGTACGCGAATTTTGTAAATTATGAATATAACTTTACTATGGACGTCGGTACCACATACCCGTCCCAAACTGAAATGGTCTCACGAATGTTAGACACATGCGATCTACAACTTACATTACTAAACATGCACTTGTTAATTAGCAACTGTTACAGCAATATGTCCATTATTGTAACAATTAGGACAAGTATATTCTGGGTACCTATTCTCGTAAGTTATATTAGACGAGAATATAACGACCAAGTGTACGCACGACGAGTTTGACGTAAATATGAATCGTCTTAGACATTCTATCAGCGGCCGAAATAAACATAATATTTTATGATATACATTGTTTATAATGAATAGAAGGATATATTTGTCGTTCACACACAGTGTACTTTGCATATTTTTTGTGTGGACTGTTCAAGCTTTGGTGTGACTTGGTGATTGCCTTCAAGGAGGATTGTCTTTATATTAGAGTATATTGTACCACGTGTATTTCCCTATTATTTCGTCACATGAATTGCAATACACGTCATATTGTGCACGAACAAAAGTAATGAAATGACCACAATTAATATGACAAATATCAAGTTTAACCAACTTAAGCAAATACTATAATATAGCATACAACATGTATGCATTCTCAACACCATTGCCATCTGTGACAGTCTATGCAACATACTTGGGCTATGAGTGTATTGTAATAATTGTATGAGTGTGAAATACATGTATAAGGCAATACATTAGCTTGGTAGTTAGAGTAGCATACCAAGACGATTTCATGATGATTGCACATCTGAGCATATAGTGAACATTGTGTAAGACTTTATTCATTTTATATTAACTTGTTGTCTTTACGCATTCCTTGATTTGGGTTGAGTACGGCTGTCCGGGAAACATAGTAACAAGAATTCCGCGGAATCAAATGTCTCGCCTTGTCCCGCCGCCTTGACCTCGAGCCTGGGCCAGAAAGCAATTTTCACTGGCCCGAACATATTATACAATTATTGACTAGTGAGCCATAGAATATCTGATTATATTCTATGGCTCACTAGTCAATAATTGTTTTAGTATATGATAATAGTCGGTATATACAATGTAGCACTTACGACCTTATGCTACTAGACAAAAATGGAAAAAAGAATTTGAAAAAAAAACAAGAAACGAGGCAAAGCCACGAAGGCCAGGTTTTTTCCAGGCATAGACACTTGGATAACATAATTATACCCACTTTTTTGTCGCACCCGCTTGCGGAAAGCGCGATATAGTCGGCCGTTTGGCGTACGTACGTACGTACGTACGTACGTACGTGTGTCCGGTTAAAGTTTTTGGTTAAGTTGTTTGGTTAAGTTGTTTGGTTAAGTTTTTTGGTTAAAGTTTTTGGTTAAGTTATTTAGTTAAAGTTTTTGGTTAAGTTTTTTGGTTAAGTTGTTTGGTTAAGTTTTTTGGTTAAAGTTTTTGGTTAAGTTCTTTGGTTAAAGTTTTTGGTTAAGTTTTTTGGTTAAGTTTTTTGGTTAAAGTTTTTTGGTTAAAGTTTTTCGTTATACTATATCTCTGCAACTGCCTTGCCCATTACCTTCAAACTTCACATGGGTGTTTATCATCATCTATATTTTCATTCTACCCCCCTCCCATGCGGCCCCTGTGCCCAATGTCAAGGTCAAATTACTTTGAACTTTTTGGTTAAGTTTTTTGGTTAAAGTTTTTGGTTAAGTTTTTTGGTTAAGTTTTTTGGCTAAAGTATTTCGTTATACTACAAGGTCAAATTACTTTGAAGTTTTTGGTTAACTTTTTTGGTTGATGTTTTTGGTTAAGTTTTTTGGTTAAAGTTTTTCGTTATTCTATATCTCTGCAACTGCTTTGCTCATTACCTTGAAACTTCACATGGGTGTTTATCATCATCTATATTTTCATTCTATCCCCCTTCCGTGCGGCCCCTTTGCCCAATGTCAAGGTCAAATTACTTTGAAGTTTTTGGTTAAATTTTTTGGTTAAAGTTTTTGGTTAAGTTTTTGTCGCGCCCGCTTGCGGAAAGCGCGATATAGTCGGCACTTTGGCGTACGTACGTACGTACATACGTGTGTCCGGTTAAAGTTTTTGGATAAGTTGTGTGGTTAAGTGTTTTGGTTAAAGTTTTTGGTTAAGTTCTTTGGTTAAAGTTTTTGGTTAAGTTTTTTGGTTAAGTTTTTTGGTTAAAGTTTTTTGGTTAAAGTTTTTCGTTATACTATATCTCTGCAACTGCCTTGCCCATTACCTTCAAACTTCACATGGGTGTTTATCATCATCTATATTTTCATTCTACCCCCCTCCCATGCGGCCCCTGTGCCCAATGTCAAGGTCAAATTACTTTGAACTTTTTGGTTAAGTTTTTTGGTTAAAGTTTTTGGTTAAGTTTTTTGGTTAAGTTTTTTTGGCTAAAGTATTTCGTTATACTACAAGGTCAAATTACTTTGAAGTTTTTGGTTAACTTTTTTGGTTGATGTTTTTGGTTAAGTTTTTTGGTTAAAGTTTTTCGTTATTCTATATCTCTGCAACTGCTTTGCTCATTACCTTGAAACTTCACATGGGTGTTTATCATCATCTATATTTTCATTCTATCCCCCTTCCGTGCGGCCCCTTTGCCCAATGTCAAGGTCAAATTACTTTGAAGTTTTTGGTTAAATTTTTTGGTTAAAGTTTTTGGTTAAGTTTTTGTCGCGCCCGCTTGCGGAAAGCGCGATATAGTCGGCACTTTGGCGTACGTACGTACGTACATACGTGTGTCCGGTTAAAGTTTTTGGATAAGTTGTGTGGTTAAGTGTTTTGGTTAAAGTTTTTGGTTGAGTTCTTTGGTTAAAGTTTTTGGTTAATTTGTTTTTTTGGTTAAGTTTTTTGTTAAAGTTTTTAGTTATACTATATCTATGCAACTGCTTTGCCCATTACCTTGAAACTTCACATGGGTGTTTATCATCATCTATATTTTCATTCTACCCCCCTCCTGTGCGGCCCCTGTGCCCAATGTCAAGGTCAAATTACTTTGAAGTTTTTGGTTAAGTTTTTTGGTTAAAGTTTTTAGTTAAGTTTTTTGGTTAAGTTTTTTGGTTAAAGTTTTTTGTTATACTATATCTCTGCAACTTCTTTGCCAATTACCTTGAAACTTCACATGGGTGTTTATCATCATCTATATTTTCACTCTACCCCCCTCCCGTACGGCCCCTGTGCCCAATGTCAAGGTCAAATTACTTTGAAGTTTTTGGTTTTAAGTTTTTTTGTTAAGTTTTTTGGTTAAAGTTTTTCGTTATACTATATATTTTTTTGTTAGTGTCCATGCCTCGCCACAAGGCGCGACATGCAGGCCGCGGCCATCTAGTGTAGACTAGATGGCCGTGGCTGCATGTCGCGCCTTGGGGCGAGGCATGGACACTAACAAAAGAGACATAGTAGATGGAAAAACTTTAACCGGACACACGGACGGACGGACGGACGGACGGACGGACGGACGGACGGACGGACGTATGCCAAAATGCCGACTATATCGCGCTTTCCGCAAGCGGGCGCGACAATGATGATAAAAACCCATGTGAAGTATCAATGTAATAGGTGAAGCAGTTGCAGAGATATAGTACACAAAAAAATCAAAGTAATTTGACCTTGACATTGGGCACAGGGGCCGCACGATTGGGGGGTAGAATGAAAATATGGATGATGATAAATACCCATGTGAAGTTTCAAGGTAATGGGCGAAGCAGTTGCAGAGATATAGTATAACGAAAAACTTTAACCAAAAAACTTTAACCACACGTACGTTAAAAAGTTAACGTTGAAAATGGCTAAGTCAATTACGTAGAAATAATAAGTCAAGATAAAAAAAATTGTCACATGTTGGATAGTTGTATGTGGTGGGCACCCCTTGGTTATGAAGCTGTGAAAGTTTGGTGGTCCTAGGTGGTACAGTACCAAAGAAATGGACTTAAACACGAAACATTAACATTGTAAACGCGAAAAGTTAACATTGACTGCGCGGAAAAAATGGGTCAAGTTAAAAAAGAAGTAACATGTTGGATAGTGATATGTGGTGGGCATCCCTTGGTTATGAAGCTGTGAAAGTTTGTTGGTCCTATGTGTTACAGTAACAAAGAAATGGACTCAAACACGAAAACTTAACATTGATTGTGGACGCCGCCCGCCCGCATGGCTTTCGCCAATCCAATAGCCTTGATTTTTTTCTCCAAAAAAACCTGGCTAAAAATGGAAAAAAAAGTTTAAAAAAATAAAGTTTTAAAAATTTACAAAAGAATAATGCTCGCTACTGGAGCCCAGAATTTTTATAATAGTCCTATATTTATCTACATATCATATCTGCACAGGTCCACATATTGCCACAATATTGTCAATACAGTTTACGGAAATGTAATACCCAGGTATAATAATTTACCTGTATAAATTACCTGTAATAATTTAGCTGGACATTTAGTGGTCAATCTGGAAATTTGCACATGCTTGCACATGCACAAGTGTTCAACTGGAGAAGGATATTGTTCTCTCTACAGGTAAGGTGTACACAGCGCACGAGAAAACGTGTCTTCATGCATTAATGTTCAGTTCGTAGGATAGAAAGAAATATAGTTTGACCTTGACCCTGTAGCCCGGATTTTTTTTTAATAGTCCTATATTCATCTACATATCATAGTAAAGGTATGTATACAGTTTGATGACTGTAGCTGATAAGGTGTTGAAGTAATGACCGTAACACGAAAACTTAACATTGCATGATGACGCCGACACCGACACCGACGACACCGACGCCGACTCTGGAAAAGCAAAACCTATGTCTCGCTTTCCGCTTCGCGGGCGAGACAAAAAACGGGATTATGGTGCCGATTAAACCGGTTTTAACCCACCAGTGGGTGCGTTTAGCGATTCAATGTTCGAAGATGGTAACTCTCTCATCATGTTTACGTATGATGTATCGGCGTTAATTGTGTTTCAGTTCTTCTTGCTGGAATGTTGTTGTCGTTGGGAACGCATTCATGTTTTGATTTATAACAATTTAGATTAATACCGGAAATTCGAACACGACTACCAGACTAAGTCTTGTATTTAATGTTTGTTTGCCTGATTATACATGTGTCGTACCGCTACTCATTGAGTCAATCTTAGTGTCTCAATACAATGTATATAATACATACTGAAATAGAAAGATACAACGTACAGATACAACATCATATATTGCATGTACCGAGGCCGCGAGGACTGCCATTTCTGATCCAAATCCTTCGCAGTTGCCTGGACTTACAATGGGCCGCCGTTACTTCGCGCGTCCAGTACGGTTTCGTGTATTTGTTGAATCTACAACAATGTAGGTTATTTGTACATACTACTGATGCTTCATTTACATAGTATAGCTCTACTGTATGGATCGATGTCACTTATTCACGACAATGTAACAGTCCTATTCACCATGAATACTGTTCATAAAGTGTTTAGAATGCGGCATCAAGTTGTGTTCGCTTACAAGTTAATATTTGAACAATAAATAACTTATAATTCAGCCAAGTGTACAGTGTAATGTACCATCTGAGTATTGATTTTCCATTTTCCGTCTAACAGTTAATCATTACATGTAGTGTTACACCACACCAATATGGTGTCGTGTGGTGTTACACGGCATTGGTGCAGATTTACACGATAGTAAGGTGGTGTTACACGACACTAATATGGTGCAGCATCACACCAGCAACAATAAACCGGTTTCAATAAATAAAACAACGGCAAAAATGTATCCGTGTTCAAATCCAAATTTTCACAATTATATCCAATCTATTTAATTCAAAGTGACTAGAAAGTCAGCTGTATTGGTGGTCTCTTTTTGTTCTTCACACATTATGATGTGCAAATATAAATCAGCGGGTTATTGCAAGAACAAATTAATAGACACCACCATGCTCACAATATATTTATTTTCATATAGAATCAAATTATAATGTGTGGTCTACCGTATAATATGGCAAAACTAAGCACCAATTTAGCGTTTTGTTTCCTTTTGCGTCGGTATCAAATCACGTTTTCCTATTCTGTTAACATTATTTCGACGCGATCCTATAGTCCACATGACAATTTCTGAGATCAACACAACTTTTCATTATGTCTTTCAATTTCAAGATGCAAGGAGACTGTGAATTGTTATTACTTTGCCCATTATGGGAATACATGTGTATGCCACATTTGGTATATGTAGATTTATTTTCTCGACAATAATATACAATATCGTCCGATATACACAAATAAGTATAGTTACTAGTAAATGATTATATCTGTATAGCGGGCACACCTAATTTTTAGAACTGGTGACACAATTATACACTTATGTAATTCCTATAAAGAACATATTGTGCCTACTGAATGGGCATGTACCTTTAGCCAAGAACTAGTATTAAATATTAGTACTTATAAATTACTCATATTATTTATGAGATCTACATGTAACTAACATATACTGGTACGCCGTCCATCATGTTGTTGTTGACAATACAATGTATTATATGTGTATACATGTATACCACTGTGTAGTCTGAGATTGGTGCCACAATAAAGGATATGTTCTGTTCTGGCGTGGATGAGCGCTTGTTGGTTCTACACAAGTTCAACCATCCCGGGGTCGATTTTGTTCACTGGCCGTTTTCAAAGCAACACCCTTACTGACATTTAAACTCGAAATCAGGCAGTGCGATTGGCCGAGACTGAGCATGCTGATTTCACACAACCTGATTTCGAATACGAAAGCTCTGAATTTGTTAATACCATGTAAACTGAATTGATTTCTTGTTTGGAGTTTTATTTTCATGGTGGTACATTGGGGGAATAGTTGTTGTGGGCGTTCGTTGCATTTGTTTTACCTTTTATATCTACATGAATATATTTATATGTTTCATCTCATCGCACAGAAGTAGCTTCAGGCAGATGGAAAAATAATAAGATATGCATGTACATTATATTTTTCCAGTCGAAGTTAGCATCTTGGTAACTTAAATTGTTGGCTGCTGTTATTTCATATTATTCTTTATCAATGGAAATATGATTTTACAGAACAAAATATGCGTTTTGATGATAATTTGTTTTTAAAAAATCAGAGCACTGTTGGAAGATGTATCCCTCAAAAACATTAACGCAATTTTCCTGTCATGTATCCTTGACCTTCAGCACAAGGGTTACATGTGTGGGCTATATAATGAAAATATGGGTGATGACGACACATAAGTACAGTGGAACCTCTCTAAACCGGTCCCAGGGTGTCCAGCTTAGAGAGGTACCACTGTAAATCAGACATATGAATACTTTAAGACGCGCGTGGATGCGATCATAAACAGACATAATAATTGGAGGTAAATGGCAATGAAACATATCAAAATTAAGTACGACTAACATGTCTCTGTGTCCGGCTTAGAGAGGTTACACTGTATTTGAAGTTTCAAGCCAATCTGATTTATAGTAACAGACAGAGTACGTAGCCGAAAACTTTAACACAACTCTCGGACAAACAGGCGGACAGATCAGCAAACGGGCACACGAACAGGGTCGTGACTATATGTACCCGGAAATCTTTTTACTGGGCAGATAATAAACAGCAGACGACAACATTTATTTCAGCCTTGTAAGGGCTAACTTGATAAAGAACTGTGCATACATAGTATAGCTTTAATAATTTTAGCTAGCTCTAAATATTTAAAGCTATCACTAATTATTTACAGCTATCATTAAAGGTACATGTCCACTCAGTAGGTTATACTTTATGGAGACAGATAGTTTTGTATATTCTGTTGATATGCCATTTTCTGGAACAATAAACATTCATTCACCATTACCCCAAAATGTAATGCTTGGATTTAACGACGGCACTGGCTCGATGACCTTGCATGTCGGGACCGAATATTTCCTAAGTCCCCATCCGATAGGAATAGGCTAACCTGATACCACCGCGAGTCACTATCAGTAACCTAAGTATTACAAGATGAGTATATCTGTATAGCGGGCACTTATATTTTTTAGAACTGGTGGAATAGTGACACACTTATACACTTATTTAATTCCTATAAAGAACGTGTTGTGCCTACTGAGTGGTGTACCTACATGTACCTTTAATTAGTTGACTTTGTGTATATTTTGGTGTTCCATACAAACAGGGGTTTGAGACCTCACTTACTGTTTTGAGGAATACTTGTTTAAGAAAAATTACCGATTGCGATCTCGATTGGTGGTTATTCTTTAAACTTGGGATCATATCTACGGCAGCTTAAAAGGGGCATGCGCACTTTTTTTTAGGATCTCGTTATTACGACATAGCATCTCGTTCCCACAAGATAGCATCTCGTTACCACGAGTTAGCTATGTCGTTCACACGACATAGCATCTCCTTCCCTCTTGATAGGATATCGTTCCCACGAGATAGGAGCTCGTTCCCACGAGATAGCATTGAAGCATAATTACCGCCATATTAGTCCGACAGCCGGGAGCTTAACCTTGTTTTGATTTAAATTCAAAATGGCCGCCAAACAGTTATGGTATGCCGTGTGAGATATTGAAGTAATTTAAGAGCGTAAAGTCGATTTACTTGACTTATCAGATAAGCGGTCAACATTTTTATACGACCGTTTTTAAAAAACGGTACGTATTATGTTTTACCGCACGGCGGGCGGGCGGGCGGGCGGGCGGCTGAAGAAAAAGCGCATAGTTCGTGTACACAACTCCTCCGAAACCGTTCAGTCGATCGATCTGAAACTATACACACGTCTTCTACACATATTGAAGATGTGCACCTTGGTGTTTTTATGCCGAAAAAATATTTTTTAACAAAAATATCACCTTTTTAACTTAGCCATTTTTTCTACATTTTCTATACAATTCTTTATACGGTACAGAGTTTGTGTACACAACTCCTCCGAAACTGTTCAGTCGATCGATTTGAAACAATGCACACGTCTTCTACACATATTGAAGATATGCACCTTGGTGTTTTTATGCCGACCGAAATAAATATTTTTTAACAAAAATATCACCTTTTTAACTTGGCCATTTTTTCTACATTTTTCTATACAATTCTATATACGGTCAGAGTTTGTGTACACAACTCCTCCGAAACCGTGTAGTCGATCGTTCTGAAACTATGCACATGTCTTCTACCCATATTGAAGATGAGCACCTTGGTGTTTTTATGCCGAAAACATATTTTTTAACAAAAATATCACCTTTTTAACTTAGCCATTTTTTCTACATTATTGTATCCAATTCCCTATCATTTCTACTTTACACTCTACTTTTCTATTTCTGTCTAAATCAGTATACATTGTACATGTTTAGCACAACGAGATGAAGAAATAATGCTATAGACTTTCAAATTCTCATTAATGTTTCTTGCCTTGGTGACAGCTTCACATTTCTGCATCTTCGCTGTCTGGCCCATATTCGACGGGCGTATTTTGTGACTTGCGGCACTCAATTCACTGTGACATGGAAACAATCTAAAATGGCCGCCAAATGAGACAAATATATATCTCAGGTTTATGGACATATTGGACGTTTTATGTAACTTTAAAATGCAATATTAGACAATTGAGTCAATATAAGAAGCCTTAGATGGCCGCCAGATATAAATTACCTTGCAATGACAATCATATTGTGTTAATGATTAAAGTATTAAATTGTCACGTTGACCTATTTCAAAGAAAACACACATATTTATGTCAATCTTGAGTTATTTTTGTAACATTGATATGTAATTAGACACGTGTTCCAATAGCAGAAATTCAAGACGGCTGCAAATATAAATCATAGCAATCATCGTTTAATAATTAAGTCATATACATTGTAATTAAGTTCAGTCTAGCTCCATAGGGAGCACACTGTATTAGCAATATTTTACTGGTGAATAAAGTAACATGTTCTATAAGTTCTGTATACATTTAAGCTCACACAGGTGTCACTACATGTAGCAGACTTCCAAGTTGGTATTCTAATATTACGAGATTACCTTATAGTAACAATCAAATCGTTTATAATAGCTATTTTTCTTTTTATCATTTTTGTTTTTGCAATGAATAATTTTCTTAAGCAAATATATTAGTTATTATACCAATGAACCTGTCATGCAATTTCATAAGTTATATATTAAAAGTGCTTTATTTTATAAAAAAGATAAAATCTGACAATTGGTGTAATGTTATCTGCTAACAAAGGTATTGACAAATACATGTTAAAATGGAGTGTTTTCACAATGCTTGTGTTCCACATTTCTTGGCGAACACCACACGCATCCACTCAATTGGTGCAATTAATATTCACTTAGCCAATATTTTATTAATGTATGTACCCGATGTATGTACGTACAACTGCTTATGAAGAGAGCTAACCTATGTTTTGCTGTTGCGTGATTTAATGTGTAACATATGGATTATCATGTCAAGATTGTAACTTTTCTACAATTGTATGTCAATGACGATCGCATAATAATGACATGATTATTAAAAAAGAGAACTAGAAAAATGAGACCCATAAACACATGAAAAGAAGAAACGCAATAAATACTTCCTAATAAACAAATGAAATTCGCACATCTGTGGTCGCAGAACCTTCAACGCGACACAAACATGCACTCCGCGATCAGCGGTGTACGGTCCAAAAATGAAAGCAATAGTACATGCACTACATAAACAGTATAACAAATGCATAGTCAGCACAACAACAACTATTGCTCAATGAACTACTGGTAAAGTAACAGGAAATAAAATCCCTATGAAGTACAGTACACGGAGACATGACACGAAGGATGTGTATTTCTGTCTGCAATGTCTATAACAGTTATTGTCACAGTGATAGAGTATTTAGTAATGGCACAACTGGTATGAATGTCACATATATATTTTTTATGTGTATTAGTTGTGTCCACACTATAGTATTTATTCTACATTATATTGAGTTTTATGTAATAAAATCAACTGCATATGTATGTCAAACGTTGAATTCCGACTTATCATTGAAAAGAAGAATGTTATAGAAACATTTCATTATCTCAGTATACACATATATTTTTCTTTACCTAATCAATAACAATTTGAATTTCTATCAATTACTTGCAGTTTACCAAATAATAAGAGATATGAAAAGGTTGTACATCAATCACTATGAACATACCATCCTTTTGTGGAAATTATGTACCTTTCGCATAATTGTTTTTTATGTCACAATGTAATAATATCAGTGGGAGTCCTTGGTTGCTATGCATATTAAACTGGTTTAACGCAAGTAATGTTAGCCAGAAACTGGAATAACGCTAATGGAACGCTGGAAATATATAGATGTATAATGTGTACTAGACAGGTTAGCCATTTCGTGTGATTTCACAGTAAACATGTTGAGCTGTTAAGCTTTTGAAACCAATGGTATGAAAGAAAACCTCTTCTATTTATTCAAATTAGGAAGTCTTAAAAGTTTACTGTCAAGCTCCACACTACATATTCCTGCCAACGTCCCACTATATAAGTTTGGTAACTATCTTGATTTGGTGTCAGAATATTTTCAGCATGAAAGCTTCTGTGGAATGGCAAGACAAGAAGGCTTTCCAAAATAAACTGAATAATCCAACGTATATAACCAAATGTACTATTTTAAATATTATATCAGTATATGATTTGATTACTAGTAGAATGCACTATATTATTATCCGGCGTCCATTTTGGACTTCTGTTATTGAACGTTGTCTAATGGTGTATATTGACTTAATAAAAAACTCATATTGACTTAATACTTCGATGTGACATCAAAGTGTACTTATATAAGCTATTTGCTACAATAATATCAATATAGTTGGCGGTCATATTGGACTAATGCTGTTGAACAAAGATCTATTTGCGTACCTAAGGTACTAAAGTCATTGTGTATCTACATACAATATTTGTATGCTCATTTGTTCTAATATATTGTCTGAGTGCAATTAAATATGTTTTCATATGTAGTCTAGAGATACGATTGCACGAGTCACGTATAATGTAATATATTTATAATTGGCGGCCATTTTGTAGTTCTGCTATTTAGGCTATTATTCAATTTCACTGAAAAGTTACAAAAACAAACACTCATTGTTTCAGTAAACTCACGATTATAAAAATCATACTCTTTGTTGAGACGAACTAGTGAAATTAAATGGTCACATTTGGCGGCCATCTTGGATTTGTTCCATATCGCAGTTAAGGAATTGAATTTTAAAGTTGCCAATTTGTATCACTATGTCAAATATACCAAGTTTACGCTCTTAAATTGCTTAATTCCCTCAAGTGAATGCAACTATATGGCACACTATATGGCAGCCAACTTGAATGTATGCAAAATTCTCAAAACGTTCATGTGTGACAGTTTGTCATCAGTTTGACTTCAAAACGAGAAGGCCTGGATATGGAAAGTCAGTAATAAAAAAACTATGTTATTCAGAACGAGGTAAAGCCCAAAGTCGGCTTTTGGCTGCCGGACTATATTCAACTCTGGCTGAATGAAATATGGCGGTCATTATGCCTCATTTTCATTGGCTACCTATGTCGTGGGAACGAGATGCTATCTCGAGGGAACGAGATGCTATGTCGTGGGAACGACATAGCTAACTCGTGGTAACGAGATGCTATCTCATGGGAACGACATAGCTAACTCGTGGTAACGAGATTCTATCTCGTGGGAACGAGATCCTATCTCGAGCGAAAACGAGATGCTAACTCGTGGTATCGAGATGCTATGTCGTAGGAACGACATAGAAAAATAATTGCGGATGTCCCTTTTAAGCTGCCGTACATATCCCATATATTACGTCTCTGCCCTTCATAGCCTATACATCTCTGACATTCATATCCCATACGTCTCTGCTCTGCATACGTCTCTGTCCTAAGGTGGTTGTAGCGCGCCGGCGGACCCTGCCGACGGAAGTATCAGCCTTGACGACGATGCCGGGTCAACACTGACCGACGACACGGCGACAGTCACGTGCTCTGTCGGTTTCGGACTGAGCACCAACGAGGCGAGCACTACGATTACGTGCCAAGCTGACCAGTCTTGGACCGCCATTCCGACTTGCTCAACCGGTGGTGAGTTTATCATATGAAACACGCCATGGGACTACCTTCGGACATCTGCGTACTTTCATGAAACACGTTTACAAAATTTACAACTTTTTCCGTAAATGGAGTCAAAAGTTGACAACATTTTCAGAGTACATTATTCCGCATGTACTCTGAAATTTTGACAACTTTTGACTTTATTTATGAAAAATATTGTAAATTTTGTAAACGTATTTCATGAAATTACGCAAATGTCTGAAGGTAGAAAATCCCATGGCGTGTGTCACATTATCTGGCCGTGACTGGTGAAATCGGGCTTATGGGTTTTGCAACCAGTGTAGATATGTACAAGTTTAAACGCCATTCCATCAATGAAACACCGTTCATGCTTCTAACAAGCAATATACTATATAGTTCATTATCATGCTACAAGACTGTGCTATTGGTCACAAATCACATAAGCCCCATCTCTCCCGTAACCAACACATATGAGACACGGCATGTGATTTTCTACCTAACAACATGTGTGATTTCTCATGAAATACATTTACAAAAACTGTGATATTATATTTGATAATAAAATTTCGTCAACATTCGACGTAATTGATGGAAAATATCGTAAGTTTTGTAAATATCTTTCCTGAGATATCGCACAGTTCTTCAGTACAAAATCACATGGTGGCAATATGGTGTATTCTGCGTTGTTATTCAGATGCTGCCGACTGCAGCAATCCGACGGCGCCGAACCATGGCTCCATACCAACGGCCCCGACGGCGACGACGGAGGGACACGAGGCGACGGTGGTATGTGACCAAGGATACACCCTGGACGGAGCGTCCACGATCATCTGCCAGTACGACGACACGTGGTCTGCTGCTGGCACATGCTCAAGTAACGGCTAAAGTGGCGTCTCAGTTTTTGTTCCCAGTTTACACGTGGCGTTTTGGTTTGACCCCGTGTGCGCCACGTTTTTCAGAAAACCAGTTTCTGTGGGTTCTGCGTGTTTCCCCGTTTTATTTTCACTGCACGTACTCGGTGATACACAACTACTAGGTAGTTTGGAGGTATGTAGAAAGGATTAAATACAGTTTTCGTTGTAAATGGAAACGGCAAGTTATTTAGAAAGTCGCGTCCCTGTAAGTTATGGTTTGTATAACTAAGTAGAAACTGTGAGTTGGTTTCTGCAACTCTACATTCACAGTTTCGAGATTCAATCAGACGCGTGTTGAACACATGACCATTAAGAAAACTTCACTCTAGCCTAAGTCTAGTGTCCAACATTTATCTTCGATTTGTTGAACATTTAATTTAAACATTCACTATTATAGATGAAATAAAATTCCGCATTTGCTATGATTCTTTTTCAAAGTCACTTGGCTTGTCTCATATTATTTAAGTCACGCTTAAACGAGTGTAGATCACATCGTGACAAAACTTATGATCCCCTCGCCGATAGGCAAGAGATAGTGTTAGGATATAGTGTTATTCCATGTACGTGCGTACATGTACGTTAGAACACATTCATTTTCACTTTTCAATGTTTTGATAATATTTGACCACAATGTGTGTCTAGGGATGGTGCTTTGTTTTGCATACGTCCGACCGCCGAAGGTGAAGGTCACTGGGGATTTATATTCACATTGTTTGTAAAGCAAACATGGTATCAAATGTTTTTATATTATTATTATCAAGGTTACAAGCGAGGGGATTACATGTAGCTTAATGATAACACTGTCCTTGTTATAATTATATCCTACGCTCGGCACGATATAGCTGATAAAGTTGCTGGACAAGTGTCAGTGCAGCAAATGAGTGAACATTTTAAGTGGCTTATCGATAATTGTGGCCGTGACTGGAAAAATGGGCTTATGGTATTTGTGACCAGTACATTTCCTGATCATATAGCAAACTCTTGTAGAATGATAAAGATGTTTGTGTTTGTTAGAAGTATCACCGGCGTTTCATTGATGGTATGGCTAACAGTGCATATCACGATTAGACTGTGCGGATGCACAGGCTGATCTGGATCTACACTGGTCGCAAAACACATAGGTCCCATTTCTCATAGTTAAATTTTAGAGTTGACAATCTCATCCAATTGCATTTAGATTTTAATTCCACACAATTCAACCGGTAGTTGACACAAATATAACGGTGAATTACAACATTCCATTCTTGTGTTTTCAATAGAAAGAACATGACATATACATGTATAACGTAAGAATGATGTGTTTCCTTCGACCTAACAAATCAATTTCTCGAACATTTTCTCTGACTCACGGTACAGTCGCATTCACTCCGCCAGTTAATTCGCACAATTACTCACCATATATTATATTTTTACGCTTGATTCGCTTCATAAATGATCATATGTGAACTGCAAGAAACTATTATCGTGAAACAAGCGCTCGTGATGTGGTCCTACCTCCATTTCTGTTCGCGCTATACCCACTCGTTTGTTTAAATGTCCAACTGGGTTATAAAAGCCACCATATGGCGCTGGGCAGGACGTATGGAAGGTGTTCGAGCCAATTCCCACCCTTAAATATAAGCAGAATGAATGAACGAATGAATGCCCGGGTATGGAAGGTGTTCGAGCCAATTCCCACCCTTAAATATAATCAGAATGAATGAATGAATGACGAATGAATGCGCTGGGCAGGCTTTTTGATAAGTGTATGCATGCTTCACTGCCGGGACACACTTTCAGATATTTTAGAAATACAACTGAACAAATAATTACACTATTTCACACAGACATAGATAATACAACTATGAACATGATGAAAGGTTTAGAAAAATTCGGATTTAAGAAAACAAATGTAAATGTTACGTATGTAATTCATTCATCGAGCTGAGTTCATGACTAGACATTGTAAACAACCCCACGTGTTTAGTGATAACTCTAACAGCTATACATGTAACTGCCTGTATGGTCAACATCAGACAGTGTGCCAGCCGCACAACTTTGATTTTGGACAGTAATATCAAATTAAATATGTGTTTGGTATGCACATAACAAGGTGAATGAAACAAAACCATGGTTTAATAGACCAGCAAGAGAAATATGTCGCCTAGAAACTTGATACAGAGGCTGTGAAAATGCAATATATACCAATTGTAAACAGCATAAACTCGGGTTAGTATGCACATTCACAAAACAGCATGTATGTGTAGTCTGATCTGGAATTTACATGACTATATGAATTCACGTTTGCTAGCAGCCTTATTTCCTGTATCCGAACTCATACCAGTATCATGGCTATTTCAACACTGGTCTCTAATTAGCTGTCAGCATATATTCTATATGCAGCAATGCAGTCTAACTGGGACGGGGTTATCTGTGGAATGACATGACACAGTTACACATTTTTATCAAATATCGACTTATTACAAACACATATTCTTATATATGGGTTACTACATGTACTTACAAAATACATCAGGTCCAGAAGTACAATTTAGGTTTCGCTATATGTAGGTGGCACATTATAAGTAACAGACACGTGGACACGTTACGACATGCATATCCCCTTATCAGCTGGTGCATCCTCGCAGCCTCATCAGGATCTACACTGTTTAGTTTGGTGGTAATTCATGGTGGTTCTAATTAATGATGTAAACTGCATCATGCTGTAGTCATGTGCTATCTGAATGTGAGTTAAACTGATCAAACACTCATAATCTCCATTTTGTCATTGTGTGTAACACTTTTAGTATATTCTCAATCATTTTCCTGCAAAAATAAGCATACACATAATATTAGAGAGACTGTCATGCACTGTATCATTTGTGTGTTTTATGGGACCACAAGCTTGATATTTCGTTTCGTTTAGCTTATATTTAACGACGGCACTGGCTCTAGGACCTTGCATGCCGTCTCCCAACAATGGGAGAGAGAACGTATTTACAGAGCAACTACAAATTATCGGTACCCATTTACAGCTGGGTGAACTTGAGCAGTGAGGATAAAGTGTCTTGTTCAAGGACACAACGCACGCCGCTAGTCAGGCTCGATAACAAACCTACATACACATGTACCATATATCGAGATACTGGTCAGTACAGAAACGCCTACATTGGCTATCCAGCAGCCCCCTCACTGTTCTACATTGGGAGCAGACGACAAACATGTGCTGCTGTATATGTACTTTATTTATAAAGCCAGTGTATAGCTAATAGGCTAGGGACACTATCAGTAATTGGATATGCCCCGACTTCTAAATTCGGTACCAGTGCACCGATTGTTGGGCCTTTAACGGAAGGACGCGATCTCACTCGTGTATTATTTCGCGATAATCATCCCACCTCGTTGAATGAAGAGTTTATCCACCACAACTACCTAAAACAATACTGGCCAACGATAATCTAAATCACAGATTTGATTGATGACATTTGGATTTACAAATTTACGGACCAGGGGCCCGTTTCACTAAACTTCGTACGACTACAATGTTCGTAATTGCAATTTAGGATCGTCTGTAAATGCAATGTATGCAGCCTATGCTCAATAAATGTAAATCGAATAATTGTTTACAAGATAACAACGTTAATGTGAAATGTACAGACTATCATAATTTTGCACTTACGAACATTTTAGTCGTACGAAGTTTAGTGAAACGGCCCCCAGAGTTACGTCGTGACTACATATTATATTTAGAATTATAAAAAATTAATGACCGCCCTTACGCCTTCATCTGTGCCAACGAAAGCATGTGTATAAGTGATGTCGTGCTTGTTTGTAATCGTTGTAAAATAAATAAAGTTTATTTAAAAAAATAAAAAAATAAAGGGTAACGCTAGCGTCATTATCTTGACTATTTTCAAGCATATGTCGCCCATTTATGACATATGTACATGTATTTCCCTTAACAAGCAACATGGTTTGACAGAACTTCAGAATCATTTCCATTGGAAATTATTCTGAAGTGCTGTCAAACCATGTTTTTATTTTAAATAAATTCTATCAAACTGATATTTTCGAAATGTATATACATGTATAATTGAAAATATTTCTGTGATAAAAGCACTGGCACTTCCAATGCTAGTTCAATGCTTCTCGCTCCTACCAGTACCACCTGGAGGAATGGACTAAATTTTTTGTGTTCATATTTATTTTATTTTTGGTCACAAACATACATGTTACAGAATAGGAAATATATGCACGTGTTTTCACTGGAGTGTACATGACAACAAGGTACGAGTCCACTTTTTTTAAATTATTTTAATGCAGTGAAATCTCACTATACCAAACACTACGGGTACCATCGGCGTGTTCGGTATAGTTAGGTTCAGCTGTACAACCCATGCACCTAAAAGACCATCCTTCCAACAGGTCTATGCTGGAATGGCGAACAGTGCAGATCCTGATCAGACTGTGCGGATGCACAGGCTGATCTGGATCTACACTGGTCGTGTTCGGTGATTGATTGCTTACAGTGGAAAACTCGCTATACCGAACACCCTGACGGTACCTATGGTGTTCGGTACAGCGAGGTTCCACTGTACTTGCATTTTATTGTAGCCGGCTGTACACAGTATATAACAGTATCATGGTATCTGTCTATACTATCAGTAAATATTAACACCTACAACACCAAACACTAGTTTTAATAGTTACCATGATTAAAGCGAACAGTTTAGATATAGATGAAACAACTCAATCATCCCATCAGAATCCTCACCGTTCGCAAAAAATAATGTTCACATTAAAACAGCATTTTTGTTATTTAACAAAAAACATTTAGTGATAATTTGATTGGATTAAAGTATTACATTAAATGTCTCATTCCGATTGCCAAGTGTGGAATGAGAATGAGCATAGTTTAACGTCCCAGCAACTACTAATGACATTTAAGGATGGAATCAAAGTTTAACGTTTAACGTCTCATTCGACAGACCAGTTGGATGGAAATATTATCAAATATTTACATGCCCTAGGGTAGGTTTTGAACTCCTGTATTCTGTCCCTGAGCCACAGCCCATCACAGACTAGTGTGAAAGGGTTGAGTTAATATTAGCAACAAGCAGCATGACACAAGTATTATGATGATGTGTACGTATGAATATAACGTGTTGATAGGAAAAAAACAAAATGACAAAAACGGGTGTTGTTGTTTTTCTTAGTATGCGTGCTTGGTCGTAAGCCAAATCGGACAAAGCAGTTCAAGATATTGTGAACGATGGGGGTGGGGTAACTACATGTTTCGTTAATTGATTTCAATTGGCTGCGATTCGTGTGCATACATGTTCTTTAATGGCTCTCATATCTTGTCAAAATTATTTAGGCTTGATTCCTTTAGTGCGATTGTTTTTTAATATCGAATAGATATCTGATATCAAAGTTTAACCCATTTATATTTGGGGTTATTTCACACATTTTACACTTATAGATATATAGTTTAGTTTTCATAAGTATTTTATTAAAAACTATTCCATATTTCTTTGTTCCAAACAAAAACACATTCAATAGTTAGTTCCACATTGTGTATACCGTTGCAATTGTCGGTAATCCATGTTTTAACAGAAGATATAAAGGTTTGTATTATTGAACAGTTCCGCAATAGATGTTCGATTGTTTGTTTACTTCTCGGTGACAAAACGTGCAGGAATTAAACTACTGTCTGTTCCACGTTTTGCTGCCGACGAAATTTTGGCTATTAAATACATTAAACCTGAAAAATATTTAAAAGTGAGTACTTTTTAATCAATAACAAAAAAGTCAACCTCCCCAAAAAAAATTATTGCGAAAAAACGATTTTCCTATGGGAATTTAACATGTGAGCTAAAAATAAATTATTATTTTTTATTTGTGGAGCGATTTTCAAAATCTAACTTGTTTTCTTAGTTACATCATTTTCAAGCTATCGCGCCAGGTTTCGGAGTCAATTTCCAAAATTTTTCGTTTTTTGATGCTTCAAAAAACGAAAAGTTTTGGAAATTGACTCCCCTTTGGAAATTGACTTCCCATAGGAATTTTTTTTTGGGGAGGGTGACTTTTTTGTTATTGATGAAAAAGTACTTACTTTTAAATATGTTTTAGATTTAATGTGCTTAATCGCCAAAAGTTCGTCGGAGGCAAAACGTGGAAAAGACAGTAAATATTTATTTTTTATAGAATGGAAAGGTTGACAAGATAAAATGAAATATAATTATTAATACTTTGGTCGAGGGTGGTTTGAAAATGCCAAATATTGGCGCTTTTGTAAAGGAAGGCATTAAAATGACATGGATAAAAAAAGTTATTAAATCCGTTAATAATGTCTCCTTGGAAACTTTTGTTAATACATACATTATAGAACGTGGGAGGGAACGAAGAATTGCATTTAAACAGAGAAGGGTTACAATTAATGTCGATTAGGTGCTAAAATATTTAGAAAGATATTTTGTTAGCTTGGTCAACTCTACAGAAGTATGATTCCACAACACCAGAAGAAATATAATGTCAACCTATATGGTTCAACAACAATTTAAAAGTAAACAATCGGTACGTTTTTCAAAAATCATGATGTGAAGGAGGTGTATTTGTATGTCTCCGCCACCGAATGGTGAGGGTGGCATATAGTGTTACCGGCGTCAGTACGTTCGTCCGTCCGTCCGTCCGTCCGTCCGTCCGTACGTACGTACGTACGTACGAAACCTTAACGCTCGGGTAAATGGCTTATAGTTTCCTTGCTCGGACTTGCTTCTCATTTCACACACGCATTGCTCCAATGGTCCTCTACCGCCCTGTGACAAATCCACATGCGTCCCGCCTCCGCTAAGCTCAGGGTCAAGGTCATAGACTTCGAAACCTTAACGCTCGGGCAAATGGCTTAAAATGCATGTTTCTTTGGTCGGATCTGCTTCACATTTCACACACGTATTGCTCCAATAGTCCTCCACGGCCCTGTGACAAATCCAGATTCGTCCCGCCCCCGCTAAGTCCAGGGTCAAGGTCACATACTTGGTGCGTTTGAAACCTTAGCGCTCGGGTAAATGTCTTATAGTTTCCTTGCTCGGATCTGCTTCACATTTCACACACCCATTGCTCTAATGTCCCTTTACCACCCTGTGGAAAATCCACGATCATCCCGCTCCCGCTAAGCCCAGGGTCAATGTCACATACTTGGTGTGTTCGAAACTCGGGGAAGTCTCTTATAATGTCTGTTTCCTTGCATGGATCTGCTTGATATTTCACACACCCATTGCTCTGAAGGTCTGCTATCATGCTGTGACAACATATCCATGCTTCTCTGGCCCTCTGTGTTTTCAATATGCCTCGTTTTCTTTGGCTGCCAGCGGGGGCATTCGTGTTTCGACAGGCCACATTTATAGTTTATAAATGATCTACTCGATGAACATGGTTCTTTCTTGTCATATGAGAGTTTTATGGAAAATTATAATATCCAAACCACTTTTCTTCTTTTTCATGGTGTTATAAGAGCCATTCCACAAGGGTGGAAACATACTATTAGGCAAACTGCAACATTGGATGGGATAAGAAATAGATTTATTATGCTCATAAAAAATTGTCCAAAACTACCGAAGTATTTTATAATGTATTTGTAGGAAATATTAGGGAATTCTCAACAAAGGGTCAAGAAAAATGGAACATGTATCTCCTAATTAGGACTTATTATCTCCGAATTAGGACGTATTTACTCCTAATTTGTCCTAAAAGGACTTAGTATCGCATACTTATGACGTACTATCTCCTAATTAGGAGTTAATATCTTGAAAATTAGGAGTTAGTTTCTCCTAATTAGGATATTATTTTGTTAGCATTGACACAGATAGTAAGTCCTAATTAGGAGATGTAATGTTCTAATTAGGAGATACTAACTGATAATAAGGAGATACTAAGTCATAATTAGGAGTTACTAATTAGGAGATATTATGTCCTAATTAGGATATACTAACTCCTAATTAGGAGCTACTGACTCCTAATTAGGAGATACTACACCCGGACGTTCCATAATTTTCTAATAAAATTGAGATATAGTAAAATAAAAAAAAAATTGATTTGCATGCTATGTACATTTATCCCCCGGCAAAAACGAACACAGACTGAGTATATATGGGATGTGCTTAAAACATTGTTTGATTTAAAACTGTAAACTCTTATTTATAAAACAATGGAGACAGTGTGGACACAGACATTTCTGAGCTTTCAAGTTAAAAATGTCTTTTTCATTTAATATGTAACATTGTGTATCATAAAAAAGTACACTTTTGATATTGCAAACTCTGTTTAAATTGTTTTCTCAATATGGGTGTACATGTATACGGTAATTATGTGTGTGATATTTCTAGTTGTATGTATATGAGAATGTATTTATATTATTACATGTACAAAAAAAAGTTTCTAAGTAAAAGGTAAAGCGATATGTTTAATGGTTAAGGGATTTGTGAGATATCACGAGATTTAAGGCAACCCGACTAAGCGCATAGTTGTTTACGTCTGACCTGTATATGTTAGTAGAAGTTACCACGTGTGTTATTGTGATACGGCAACATACTTATTTGATGATACAAAATGATCACTTCGTTTATAATGTTACTACAAAGACTGTAGCGCAATGAGCAAGCCGGGCTTCATACCTTGTTTTTGAGAAATGTAAATCAGTTGGTGCTATACAATATGAGGTTTATATTAATAAGATTCCATTATGTGGTTGGTAATCAGATATGATGCTTACATGTAACCAGTGTAGATCCTGATCAAATATTACACTCCTGTCCTGTAGCATAAAGATCTATATAGCTTGTTAGAAGCATGACATGTGTTTCATAGATGAAATGGCGAACAGTGCAGATCCTGATCAGACTGTGCGGATGCAGACTGATCTGGATCTACACCGGTCGCAAAACCCATAAAATACATTTCTCCAGTCACAGCCACATATATTGACATTCCGCTCTTTTTCGTGTATAAATGCAGTTTACCGCATGGAAAGCTTGTTATGACGTGCTGTAACCCATTTCATAAATATGATATGACACATCACCCTAATTACGTATTCGTATTATGCGTAAACGTTATGGAAAACGAATAAAACGAAGATGTTCCAAATGACATCCCTAATGGCGCGACAAAGCAACACTGTTTTGACGTTGACGTCATCCTATTTTACACGTCATTAGACATCCGTGACTCAGTAAAATCGATACAAATATTAAAATGTGCTCCGTTAAAATGTATGTAATATGAAGAACTATTGTTCTTAGTGGAGTTTTTCAACTCAATGCGAGAATAGTCATATGACGTTTTCTCACTGAATCGTATCAGATATCTCCAAATTTTCTGCTATTGTGAGTGTGAAGTCATGCGATAAACAGAATCTCAAACTCGTTTCCATTTGACATGATATTTACTCGTCAGCAATTTTATGTACCTCGCCGGAGGCTCGGTGCATAAATTGTGAGTGCCTAGTTTCATAAATCTCAGCACCAAATACTCGCCTGAGATCCTCTATTTATTACATTTCCAGCTAGGATATGCATGGATTTATCTGTGAGAGAAAACCCGTAATTGTCAACTTACAATTATACACCGTGAAGAGAACACCCGTAATCACCCGCGTGAAATCTTCCGCAGTATTTAAAAAATAAGCACCGCCCACAAAAATTCATACGCAGATGCAAACGCCCCCGAAACATTATAAATGCCTTCAGCAATGTTGTTCAGCAATGTAATAAATACGATATTCATCGACTCGTTCGTTTCGCTTACTACGTACACTCGTGTATTATTTCACACTATTCATACATGTACGCTGACATATCCTCTATACAATTTTGGAAATAAATCGTTTTCATGGCGTGGGTGAGTACACCATAATGCCGCGTTTGTGTGGAGAAATTCCATGATGGCAACCCGTGATGGCAACCCAGGCAATGGAAATATCCATCTCTACACTGGGCACGCATACAGCATTGCAAACAGTCATTAGTGGGACAATAGGGCCAACAATGGTGTTTAAAAGTATTGCCGTTTGATAGGTACATGAAACATATTAAGCCCCTCCTCCACCCGTTAGTCACCCCCACGTTGGAAATGTGACGCCACAAACACCGTAATCATTGTTCAGTATGTGTATACACGCGCTAGTTTTTATGCATTTCTACAATAGCTAGTTCCTAATATATTTATATCAATTCAGCTAGTGTCTATTTCTATACGTACATTTTATATGGTATGTATCATTTCCAAAATAAAACTACAATGCTTCACACATGTTACTTCCTGTAACAGTAACAGAGGAGATGCATTAATGAATTGTCTCCTGTGTCGATCAACTTAATCGACGGCAAAATCAGAATAAACACACACACTATTAGGAGTTTCATGAAACTAAAATATGTGTTTAGTTGACATAGGCCATTCGCAGTCTATATAGTGAAACAACAACACATATTGAATATCTGAAACATCATCTGCGACACAGTGCCTTTGTAAAAAGGTAAAGCCGTATGGGGCGCCGTTTTGGACTTTAACAGCATTTTGTGATATCACCCATTCGAATGGGTGATATCACCTATTCAGATCCGAATGCATGATATCACCAATTCAAATGGGTGATATCATGCGTTCAAAATGAACGGATGATATCACCCATTCGAATATGTGATATCACACTTTCGTGTTCAATGAATCAATGATATCAATGATATCATCCATTCAAATCAGCGATATCACTTATTCGACTGAGTGATATCACCCTTTCAAATGGATGATATCTCTCAAAGCGAAAGGGTGATATCACACATTCGAATAGGTGATATCATCCATTTGTTTTTAATGGACGACAATGGTCTTTTATGTTCAATTGGTGATATCACTCATTCGAAAGGGTGATATCACTGATTTGACATGAAATGGTGATATCGCCCATTCGAATAGGTGGTATCACTCACTCTAATGGGTGATATCACTCTTTCGAATATGTGATGTCATTGATTCGACACGAAATGGTGATATCACCCATTCGAAGAGTGATATCACCCATTCGAATGCGTGATATCACAAAGTGTAATTAAAGTCCAAAACGGCGCCCCATATTGCCTCCATTACAGCGAGTTGCAGTCTGTAAATTCAGATGTAGTGAGGCAAACCTCATTTCTTAAAAATCAACCATGGGCTGATGCATTTACTGTAGTTTGAAAAACATGTGGTATGTCTAAAGTGGGACGCCTAGCAAACTTTAAACAGAACACATGTGTTTCATACCACAATAAACAATATATTTACATTGCAGTTTCTGATAGTTTCGCAAATGTAAATAACCTAATACTACGTTAAAATTAGTATTCAAATTGTTTTACGTCATTTTGTTGCAATTCATAGTACAGCAACGTTGCCGGTCAATAGCGTGCCGTTATTGAAAACGTCGTGTAGATTAATGACGTCAGACACACGTTAACAACTTAACCACATCGCGCGACGTCACGTGTGGCTAATGTAATGCACTGGATTGTAAACGCAATACATGTACGGTGAATGTTTTTTTCCATTACGAGTGTAACTATAAGTTCATGCGTGACATAACATCATTAATAAACTGCTACTGTGTGTATCATCAATATGATACTCCCGTGTGTGTTGACATAATGAACGTTTTCAGCAACGGTAGGCCTTTTGTTAATAACTTGGTTTACTGGTGTTATTTTTTTAAATATAAGAATATAAATTGAGGAAACAGGGTAGGAGATTAGAGAAAAAACACTTTCTGCATAACATAGGAAATTCAGGACATACAGTATAACACAATGTACTTAAAATGTAAGAATTCATGCTAACATTGTGACATTACCAAGTCATAAATATCAATTAAACACTGTGTATAGTGAAATTGTCGTCTACGATCATATGCATTGATGTCTCTTTAATAACATATGCAAGTTTTTGATAGCATTCTACTGTGCTACTGGACCATACACTCTTAAACAATCATAGGAGACAAATGAGGATCATAACCAGAAATAAAAACCATACGAGGCGAACCAACTCCCGATATGGGGGCCTGGGAGCATTCTACCGGCCACCACTCGGGGATTTGTTTAATTCTTAGCATAAAACAATCGGCAAAATGACAGACGAGGCGACTGCATCGTCTGCCTCATCCTGCTTACGGTACGGAAAATTATAAAGAAAGAGCGGACGACAGTGATTTCTATTCAGTACTGCATGTTTGTTTGTTTGTTTGTTGGGGTTTAATGGCCTAACAGCTAAGGTCATTTAAGACCGGGTCAATGGGTTTAGTACTAAATCCCATATAGTACATGTACAAGTACATGGACATGTTAAAGTACATGTACAAATTGGGTGAAAATCCCAAAATCAGAACTGAATATTTACAATAAAAATCTACTTAAATATTTACACTGGCCATTCATTCATAATTGAAACGTCCATTCTAATAATACATTATTAATTCCATGTAATACAATAATCAGAAAAAAATAATTTAGAGCTAAACATAATATATTAATAATTGTATCCCCCGGACTCCGTCGGGGGATACTATGGATTTGACAGCCGGCCGCGTCCGCGTCCGCGTCCGCGTCCGCGTCCGCCGCAGACACTTCTTGTCCGGAGCATAACTCGAACACCCTTTGGAATATTTTCATGAAACTTCACACATGCATAGACCACGACCCGAAGGTGTGTCGCGCACAAGAATGACAACTCTTGCATAGCTAATTTTTGAGTTATCTCCCTTTTTTGTTTCTCGCACTGATTTCGTGTCCGGAGCATAACTCCACCACCCTTTGGAATATTTTCATGAAACTTCACACATGCATAGACCACGACCCGAAGGTGTGTCGCGCACAAGAATGACAACTCTTGCATAGCTAATTTTTGAGTTATCTCCCTTTTTTGTTTCGCACACTGATTGACCATAACTCGACCACCCTTTGGAATATGTTTATGAAACTTAACACATTCAATTAGACCACGAACCGAAGGTATGTCGTGCAGAAGAATTTTTGAGTTATCTCCCTTTTTTGTTTTCGCTCACTGATTTCCTGTCCGGAGCATAACTCGACCACCCTTTGGAATATTTTCATGAAACTTCACACATGCATAGACCACGACCAGGAGGTGTGTCGCGCACAAGAATGACAACTCTTGCGTAGCTAATTTTTCAGTTATCTCACTTTTTTGTTTTGCGCACTCTACAAACTGGACAATAATGCATGAAGACCTGTTTTTCTCGTCTGCTCTGTACACTTTTCTCGTGTGCTCTGTACACGTTACCTGTAGAGAGAACAATAGAAACTGGGAGAACCATGTGCTAGCATGGGCTAGCATGTGCAGATGTCCAGTGCTTGACCACTGTTGACCAGGTAATTTATACAGGTAAATTACTACATTGGGTACTGTGTTGAAAATATTGTGGCATTATGTGGACCTCTGCAGATATATATAGATAAATATAGGACTATTAAAAAAAAATCTGGTCTCCAATAGCAAGCATTATTATTTTTAAACTTTTTTTTTTTCATTTTTTTTTTTTTTTTTTTTTTTTTTTTGTTTCATTTTTTTTTCTCAAATTATTTTTCAATTTTTGTCTAGTAGCATAAGGTCGTAAGTGCTATATACAGACTATTCACATGTGCATGTGCTAGCATGTGCAACTGACCACTGACCACTTACAGGTAATTTATACAGGTAAATGATTATATTACATTTCCGTAAACTGTGTTGAAAATATTGTGGCATTATGTGGACGTGTGCAGATATATGTAGATAAATATAGGACTATTGAAAAAAATTCTGGGCTCCAGTAGCGAGCATTATTATTTTTAATTATTAAACTTTTTTTCCATTTTTTTTTTCATTTTTTTTTTCAAATTCTTTTTCAATTTTTGTCTAGTAGCATAAGGTCGTAAGTGCTATATACAGACTATTATCATATAATAAAACAATTATTGACTAGTGAGCCATAGAATATAATCTGATATTCTATGGTTCACTAGTCAATAATTGTATAATATGTTCGGGCCAGTGAAAATTGCTTTCGGGCCCAGGCTCGAGGTCAAGGCGGGACAAGGCGAGGCATCTGATTCCGCGGAATTCTTGTTTACTTATCTCCCTTTGTTGTTTCGTGCTCTGATTTTGTATCCAGAGCATAACTCGAACACCCTTTGGAATATTTTTATGTTTAGTGTTACCCTCGTCCGTCCGTCCGTCCGTCCGTCCGTCCGTCGTCCGTCCGTCCGTCCGTCCGCACACACGAATGGGTACTTGTTGTAAGCGTACGGGGATCTTATTGGGTAGGGTTAGGATAGTGTTGGGTACTCTTGTTGGGTATTTTTATACAGTAAAAACCCAACAAGTATTCATTCGTAGGAACGTGCGTCCCGTCCTCCCGTCCGTCCGTCCGTCCGTCACAAAACTTTAACACTCGGGTAAATGTCTCATAATTTCTTCATCCTTCGACCGATCTGCTTCATATTTCATATCGCATTGCTCTAATGGTCCTCTACCGCCCTGTGCCAAATCCATGTTCGTCCTGCCCCACCAATCCCAGGGTTAAGGTCACATACTTGGTGCTTCAAAAACTTTAACGCTCAGGTAAATATCTTATAATTTTTATTTCCATTCACGGATCAACTTCATATTTCATATACGCGTTGCTCTAATGGTCGTCTACCGCCCTGTGCCAAATCCACGTTCGTCCCGCCCCCGCCAAGCCCAGGGTTAACATCATATACTTAGTGCTTCAAAAACTTTAACGCTCAGGTAAATATCTTATAATTTCTGTTTTCTTTCACGGATCAGCCTTCATATTTCATATATGCATTGCTCTAATGGTCCTCTACCGCCCTGTGCCAAATCCACGTTTGTCCTGCCCCCGCCAAGCCCAGGGTCAAGGTCACATACTTGGTGCTTCAAAAACTTTAACGCTCAGGTAAAAGAAAATTTTGACTTGCAATTTGGCCTCATTTATTATCAAAGCGATATGTGGGACATCCGTGTTCTATGAACACATTTTCTAGTTTATTAAACTTCACACATGCATAGAAGACGACCCAAAGGTGTGTCGCACGTAAGAATGACAACTCTTGCGTCGTTAATTTCTTAGTTATCTCCCTTTGTTGTTTCGTGCACTGATTTCGTGTCTGGAGCATAACTCGAACACCCTTTGGAATATTTTCATGAAACTTCACACATGCATAGACCACGACCCTAAAGGTGTGTCCCGCAAGAATGACAACTCTTGCATCACTAATTCTTTAGTTATCTCCCTTTGTTTTTCCGTCACTGATTTTGTCTCCGGAGCATAACTCGAACACCCTTTTTTCAAACTACTTGTGTATCTGGGGAGGGGGATACACATGCGCTTGTCGACAAGCGTCCATTTCTAGTTTTAAAATAATTGATCATTGATGACAGTGGAACGCGCATATTTCAGCTAATTAAAACTTTAAAAACTTTTGAAGTATTTGGTATTTTTGCATGCGGTTTTCAGCATTCATTTCATGTTATCAAATTATATTATTTAAATAAATAAAAACGTTGTTGCAAAACAGTGTAGATCCAGATGAGCCGACTCGTAACTAGACGTATGATCTGCACTTTTGCAAGTAATATATTTTAACAAAAAACACACCCTACTAACATGTATGAGAGGACCCTGGAAACTATTATTAGTTGTTGTGTCTTGCCCAGGTTGTTAGATCATTTAACCTTTCAACCCTAACTAACTGGAATGGACGTTGGCCGGTTATTTTAAGCACCAATTCAATTGTCACAAAAGGATTTTCAGACTAGTTCATTTTAGAAGGGTGTGTTTTATTCCTAAAAATATGAAAATTACATGCAAAAGTGCAGATGATACGGCTAATTAAGAGCCGGCACATCTGGATCTACACTGCTTGCAAAAACTGCTAAAGAGGTATGCAGTTTTGAAAGGATTAAATATATCTTTAGTTGTAAGTGGAAACGGCAATTTATTTTGAAAGTCGCTTCTGTGTATGTTATGGTTTATGATGGTTTCTGCACGTCTACATGCCATGCAGTTTCGAGATTCAATCCGACGTGTGTTGAAAACATGACCATTAAGAGAACTTTACTCCAGACTGAGTATAGTGTCCAACATTTATCTTCGATTTGTTGAACATTCAATTTAAACATTCAATATAATAGATGTTAATAGAATTCCGCATTTGCTATTAATTATTTTTTCAAAGTCACTTGGCTTGTCTCATATTATTTAAGTCATGCTTAAATGGTGTAATTCATGTATGTTCGATCGCTATGTGTAGATCCCATCTTGACAACACTTATTATCCCCTCGCCGATAGGCAAGTTAGAGGAAATATAATGTTAGTCCATGTGCGTACGTACTTACGTACGTGCGTTCGTTAGTAAAACATTTCATTTTTCAATATTTTGATAATATTTGGCCACAATGTGTGTGGAGGGATGGTGCTTTGTTTTACATACGTCCGACCGCCCAAGGTCAAGGTCACTGTGGATTTATGTTCACATTGTTTGTAAAGCAAAACTGTTCAAATGTTCGTATTATTATTATCAAGGCTGCCAGCGAGGGGATTAGTTTAGTGATAACACTGCCCTTGTTATAATTATATTCTACGCTCGGCACAGGATACATGTAGCTGATACAGTTGCTGGACAAGTGTCAGTGCAGCAAATGAGTGCCAACTCTAAAGGCCGTGGTCGTTCACGCTTGTGAAGACGTAAATCACATTCACTAATCTCATTAAATTCAGCTCAGGTCAGTTATACAAACATCCATGCTCCGCAGACAACATTAGGACACACAATTGGGTAATTATCTAGGTTGCTGGCAGTCCTGCCACCCACCATAACAGATAACAGCATTATCGTGGCACATGCAGCCGGTCATACATCACGATCCCGACTCCCTAGAAACAAAATTGCTACCCCACTCCATTACCTCTCACGAGGGTAGCAATTTCACCCCATCTCTTTAATGTAACGCATGGAAGAGTGATTTTTGCAATCGGTAATCCGGCATGTTTGATGTGTTAGCGATATAAAACTGTCAAAGCTGTATCAATACATTATTAATAAAGAACTTACACATGCAGAAAATGGTTACTTTACCATGTCAATGTGTTTATCTGACATTTACATGTATATCTTGCAAATGTGAAAGCTTAATTTCGTTATATTGAATGTTGAACAACAACTTGAGAAAAGATGGCTTCCATGGGAAAATGATATCCCTGTTCTATTAGTTTGGCAATTTATTAGGTCTACATCGAGGATTATTTGTTTAAATGTATAACATATACAGTTTACTAAATTGTTACCTCCATGCAACAGGTTTGGGTATGCACTTTGGTTGCTCACATTTTTTGAATGGGTTAAATTGTAGCCGCAGATAAAATATCAGAGGCGAATTATTGTAGCTACCAACTCCCCTGTGCCCACTACATGTAATTATCCGGAGTATTGCCTTGATATGACACTATCATTGGCATGTTGTGGCATACATCTGACCAGTTCTTATCCTACCCATTACGAAAATGGATTGCAAAAGCCGTCCGTCCGTCTGTCCGTCCATCTTCAACCAGGTATACTTGTGGATCAATTCCTGCGTACAAGAGGTAGTTGTGCAACATGTTTTCTTGTGCACCCAGGTGCACAAGCAGACTATTTACAGGTGCACAAGTAAAGTGTGTTTGTAAGTATACAGCAGTGTGTATGTCCGTCCATCCGTCAATCTGTCCGTCACGTTTTCCATTCGCCTATAACTTCTGTACTGTATGATATATTGGCTTGAAACTTCATCTAACAGTACAGACACTATGCAGCACAATAGCCTGAACCAGTGATCAGAACCGAATGAAACATACGTAACATTCAATTAGCATGACCTTGCTCTTTTTGACCGTCACAAGATCGCTGAAGCACTTGGCCATTGATTTACGTCGAAACGGTTGTAAGAATATTTTTGCCTGGTAATTTCATGGTGCATGTATTATAAAATAAGTATGTAGTTATATAAACTTAACAGTATTAACCCTTACATTGCTGAATTCATTTGTCTTGTCTGCTGTTTATTTTCTACTTTTCATTTTTCTCATCAAGTACATGATTTGGCAGCAATTGAGAATCATTTTCAATGTAAACTAGATTTGTCAGTAAGCCAGGCTTACGGAATACCCCCCACGCGTGGGCGGAGGTGCCCATAAATGTGGGTATGTGACATTGACCCTGGGCTTAGCGGAGGCGGCACGGTCATGTATTTGTCATAGCATGATTTCTCCGATGTTAAGTTTTGTGAAGAGACTAAGTATGTGACCTTGACCTCGGGATCAACGGGGCTTGGACGGTCGTGGACAGCATGATAATATGATAGTAGACCCTTTGAGGAATGCATGCGCCAAATATTAAGAATGTTCGATTAAGGAACTAGAAGTTATAACATATTTCTCTGATGTTAAGTTTAGTGACGGACGGACAGACGGGCGGACAACCTGACTCCATTCGTCGTCGCCCCCCCCCCCCACCACCACCACAATCAACTCGTTGCGGAGGTATAATGATTCTAAAGTGCAGCAGATGACAATTTCCGTTTCCAGCATTTGAAGGGTTAAAGCAATGCAAATACATGATTTGTTTCTATATATATTATGATAATACTGACATGCTTGAAACAACAATATTAATATGTCAGATAGCCAGAAATGGAAAACACAAAAGTCCTGCCACCTCTCTCCTAGAGCATGCAGATATTCTAGCGAAACAAAGATCGGTCTATACTGACAGCCTGAGAACACAGAACCGAGCAACAATAGCAACCCCCCCCCGCCGAAACTCCCCCCACACCCATTCCTAAGTTGTAGGGCATTTGACTATATTGATGGCAATTGATATGTTCAATTGATTGGTATGGAATATATTCAAGCCAATTGCCATTGTTAAATATTTGATGGTATAATACTCTTGGTGCAATGACTCGCTTGGTACAGCCAGTATCCAGATGGCTTTTCAGATAACCATTACAGGTGGCATGTCCAATCTGTTGGGGTCCATTCGCACACATTAACTACCATTATAACGGTTTACGTAAGCAGTGTCAGATAGTAATCACGGCCTGCAATGCATACTGATAATGTTCCCTAAATGTTTCAGCAGTGTTCTTTAATTCAAGAATAATGATGCCCCAATATATTTATTGAGTATTTTCAGCCGCGGCGTGGCTGAAAATACTCAATAAATATATTGGGTCATCATCATTCTTGAATTAAACAGCACTACTGAAACATTTAGGGAACATTATCAGTATGCATGGGTTTAAATGCAGGCTGTGGGTGATTACTATCTGACACTCCTTAGGTAAACCATTATAATGGTAGTTAAATAGTCTGAATGGACCGCAACAGACTGGACATGCCACCTGTAATGGCTATCTGAATAGCCATCTGGATAGTGGCTGTACCAAGCAAGCCATTCTTCTGATAGCCAGCAGATGAACATTTACTATTGCACCAATAATATTATACCATCAAATATTTAACAATGGAAGTTGGCTTGAATATATTCCATACCAATAAAATGAACATATCAATTGTTTGTGGACTCCGACGCCGCCGGCGGTATACCATAAGCTCTTCTGCACTTCGTGCAGGCGAGCTAAACAACGAAAATTGTCGTCTACTGCTGTATTATATATTGTCTTCTTTATCAGTAAAGACATGATTTGTCAGCACTTATCATTATACCTCCGTGACAAGTTGTGTGTGTGGGGAGGGGGTGACTAGAGTCAGGTTGTCCGTCCGTCCGTCCGTCCGTCCGTCCCTAAACTTAACATCAGAGAAATATGTCATAACTATAGCTTATATTTCCTTCATCGAACATTCATAATATTTCACGCATGCACTCCTCAAAGGGTCTACTACCATGCTGTGTCAAATCCACGACCGTCCAACCCCCGCTGATCCCAAGGTCAAGGTCACATACTTAGTCTCTTCACAAAACCTAACATTAGAGAAATCTGTTATAACCTTTATTTCTTTCATCGAAAATTCTTAATATTTCACACATGCATTCCTCTAAAACTTAACATTGGAGAAATCATGCTATGACAAATCCATGACTGTCGCCCCCGCCGCTAAGCCCAGGGTCAAGGTCACAGACCCACAGACTACAAATTTACACATTTGGGGATACATGTACCTGGGACCATGCACGCCGGGGTATTCCTTAAACATCGCTTACTGACAAATCTAGTGTACATTGAAAGTGACTCCCAAGTGATGCCAAAGAATGTTTTTCTTGAGAAAAATTAAAATTATTAAAATAAACAGAAGACGACAAATATTAATTCAGCAATGTAAGGGTTAATGCTGTTAAGTTTATATAACTACATACTTATTATTTCATACATGCACCATGAAATTACCAGGCAAAACTAGAGATTATGTTTCACCCCTAAGTAACTGGAATGGATTTGGATATGTTAATTTTGCAACCACTCCAATTATCACAACATGATTTTCAGACTAGTCCATTTATGAAAAGGGGGTGTTTTTGTTCTCAAAAATATGAAAATTGATTGCAAAATGTGCAGATCTGGATGAGACGGCTCGTCACGAGCCGGCTCGTCTGGATCTACCATTTTTGCCAATACCACTATACAGGCCTGTGGTGTTGATGGAGAAATTCTTACAAACGTTTCAACGTAAATAATTGGCCAAGTGTTTCAGCGATCTTGTAACGGTCAAAAAGAGCAAGGTCATGCTAATTGAAGGTCATTAATTTGGCTGTACTGCCGGTGTAGTGTAGTGTACTGTAGTGTCTGTACTGCCAGATCTGAAACCATTGGACTTGGTCGATAGTTTGCGATAAGTAGGTAATTGTCGCACGAATGCCATTGTACTGTTTTCTATTACAGTTCGGATCCAATGCACATGTAAATATCGTATACGAATACATGTACTTTGTACATCTACATGCAACTGGACGGCTGTTTGACAACAATGGGTCTTACAAATAGTATTTATTTTCCATTAGTTCATAATACAAATCTAATGACAAGAACGATGCCAATGGCATGTAACCCATCGCTGTGGTGGCTGGATCACAAACATGCACATTGATACGGTAAAGAAGTTAAAGGAGAATAGAGGAATGCGCATGCATCTATGGAAAGATAATATGGATAAGGACAAAGATGCATATAGAGTTTCAAGTGAATCATTCATATGGTAAAGAGCTTATAGCAGAATGAAGGTATTGAAGTGGGAATTTGAGAGTTATTTCACATGGACCGATGCTAAGGGGGAGGGAGAATTCTGGGGCGCGAAAATAGCATGCACATGAAGTTAGAAGCCAATTAGCTGTACAATAAAGAAGTTATAGGAGAATGGAGAAATATGCACACACCTACTGGATGAAAACATATATGTTATTTGACCTTGACATTGGACATGCGGAGAGCATGAGTGTGGTGGGGAATGTAAATGTGGATGATAATACACATGAAGTTTCAAACCAATTGGTCGTAGATCAAACAAGTTATAGGAGAATGGATAAACTGGACGTAATTTATAAGTTATTTGACCTTGACCTTGGGCATGGGAGAGCATGGATGGAGTAAGGAATGACACTATGGATGATAATGAACATGTACATGAAGCTTCAAGCCCAATAGGTCAAACAGTACAGAATATATAGGCGAATGGAAAACGTGACGGATAGACAGACGGACGGACGGACGGATGTACACACTGCGGTGTAAACCCACTTACTTGCGAACCTGTAAATAGTCTGCCTGTGTACCTGGGTGCATAATAAAACATGTACAATTACCTCTTGTACGGACGAATTGATCCACAAGTATACCTGTTGGAAGATTGACGGACAGACGGACAGACAGCTTTTGCATCATTTTCGCTAAGCGATAGGATAAGGACTGGTCAGGGGAGTCGGCAGCTATTGTGATGTATAACCCCGGCTACATGTGCCATGATACTGCTGTTATCTCTGGTGTGTGGCAAGAACTGCAAGCAACCTGGATAATTACCCAATTCTATGTCCTAATGTTGTCTGGGGAGCATGGTTGTTTGTATAACTGACCTGAGCTGAATTTAATGAGATTAGTGAATCTGATTTAAGTCTTCCCAAGCGTGAACGACCACGGCCTTTAAAGGCCGTGCAGTGGCTGAAAATACTCAATAAATATCTTGGGGCCTCATTATTCTTGAATTAAACAGCACTGCTGAAACATTTAGGGAACATTATCAGTATGCATGGGTTTAAATGCAGGCTGGGGGTGATTACTATCTGACACTCCTTAGGTAAACCGTTATAATGGTAGTTAATGGTAGTCGGTCCGTCCGTCCGTCCGTCCGTCCGTCCGTCCGTCCGTCCGTCCGTCGTCCGTCCGTCCGTCCCTAAACTTAACATCAGAGAAATATGTCATAACTTATATTTCCTTTATCGAACATTCTTAATATTTCACGCATGCATTCCTCAAAGGGTCTACTACCAGGCTGTGAGAAATCCACGACCGTCCAACCCCCGCTGATCCGAAGGTCAAGGTCACATACTTAGTCTCTTCACAAAACCTAACATCAGATATATCTGTTATAACCTACAATTGTAACGGTTCCACTTGCAGGGGTTTTGAGTGGAATTACCGTTTTATCGGGAATACTTTGTATGGTAATTAGGGCGGCGGATGGAAAACTCGAGAAAAAATGTAGAAAACACGATAGAATATCCGTTCTCGCCAGGTCTAAGAAAAATAGCATCGAAGTTATAGTGTCCAAAGCGTTGACCGATAATGAAATATCAAATTTAGAGTTTGAATCCGTGGTAGAAGAAATGGAGAGATATGAAGAATTAAAAAATGATATTAGAATCAAAGCGCGCGCCACCATGCCCAAGATTGAGAGTACTGATTGAGATAAATTTAGGGTAAAACTTGGAAATAAAGTCGGAGGAAATGTTACAGCACCACCATCCCGAAATTGTGATATTTTATTAAATAATTAATTTTAATAAAATTATAAAATTAATTATATTGGTGCAGTAAACAATTTATTAATAATAATAATAAACAATTTAAACAATTTAAGTAAAAAAAAAGTGTTAGGTCCAACCAAGGCTCGAACTCGCGCCAGCAAAACCCTTCTGGGCCCACCCGGCTAGCCACCTTCTTTGTTCTTTCTCTTTCTCATCTCGTGGCTAGCCGGGTGTATAGCTACCCGTACAGTACACCCCCATCTATCGGCTTATCTAGGAATTAGTGTCGAAATTCTAGGCAACCTTGGAAGTGTCTGCACGTAAGCACTGAGCGCTAATTTTTTTATGAAGGGGCGTCCCCCAAGACAAATTATTGTTGTTAATTTTACATATATTAAGCTAAGACCGTGTTGTGCAATGCCAAATATTTGCTTATTTTTTTTAATTGTTTTGTATATAACAAGTTCGTTTTTTATTTAATAATATAGGTTATAACGTTCTAAGTTATTAAAAGTAAAATTAGAAAAATAAAAAACATGCCAACCAATCAGAATCTCGAGTCTCCGGGAATGTTAGACACTTCTAAACACATGCGTCGTCCATATTGCTCTAACTCGTCGAGCTGTATATTTGTGACTCCTTCAGTGATTTGTTCTCGTCGCGGAGCTGGACTATTTATGTTTTAAATTTGGACGTCTCGAGTTCGACGAGGGACATTAGTACCGTTTTTAGTTCACTTATCAAACTGACCTTTAGGTGCTGTGATACGGCAATCGCTAGCTCCGCGATGTCATCTTTGGAGAATTTCGGCATGTTGGTATTTTACGAAATAAATGAACCGACACTGTCACTGTCTATATCTGATTCCTCGGTTAGGATAGGGCGAAGTCGCTTAGAGGCTGTAGATGATGACTGTAGTGGAGATGACTTATTCCTCTTCCTGCGACCCATGGTGGCACGGTGGGTGGGTGACATAATCGTGGAGTTTTCAAAATTGACCTAAATTCCGAGTCACTAGCGGTCTAGCTGCTATTTATATGTGATGTTGGTTTTAATTCACTATAAATTGCACATGCTAATCCATTCTCCGATCTCTGAATTACCTTCAAAACATAATTTTGCGAAATTTTTCTTCTCGAAAACTGAAAACCACCATTGTTCCTCAACCGTAAGCGGAATATCGTTCCCATGAGATAGGAGCTCGTTACCATGAGTTAGCTATGTCGTTCCCACGAGATAGCATCTCGTTACCACGACATAGCATCTCGTTCCCACGATATAGCATCCCGTTACCACGAGTTAGCTATGTCGTTAGCACGACATAGCATCTCGTTTCTTCGAGATAGGTATCTAACAAAAATGAAGCATAATTACCGCCATATTAGTCCGACAGCCGGGAGCTTAACCTTGTTTTGATGAACATAGTTTTTTATTGGCGATTTTGCTTGTCCATGCCATCCACATCAAGAATCCGGCTGATGACACTCTGTCATCCTTGAGCGTTTTAAGAAATTTGCATGAATTAAAAATGGCCGCCAAACAGTTATAGTATGCCGTGTGAGATAATGAAGTAATTTAAGAGCGTAATCGTAAATAGCTACTCTCACACTCTATATCAAAGCAAACATGATACTGATATTGGATATATTGACAAAATAAACGCTTTCAGTACGTTCGATACGTTCGTAGACAAGTTGTTGAACAGGGGTAGTCCAAGATGGCCGCCACATATACATAATAATTACTGGGGCTATTGATTACTTTAAGTATATTAGTATATATATCTCAGCTTTATGGACACATTGGACGTGTTATGTAACTTTCAAATGCAAGCCTTAGATGGCCGCTAGATATAAATTACCTTACAATGACAATCATATTGTGTAATGATAAAAATATGAAATGTCACGTTGACCTATTTCAAAGAAAACACACATATTTATGTCAATCTTGTGTTCTTTTGTTACATTGCTATGCAATTAGACACGTGTTCCAATAGCAGAAATCAAATATGGCTGCAAATATAAATTATAATAATCATCGTTTAATAATTAGGTCATATACATTGTCATTAAGTTCAGTACAGCTGCATATGGGAAAACACTGTTATAGAAATATTTACTTTTGATAAAGTAACATGTTCTATAACTTCTTTATACATGTACGCTCACATATGTGTCACTACATGTAGCAGACTTCCAAGTTGGTATTCCAATATAACTAGATTACCTTATAGTAACAATCAAATCGTTTATAATAGCGATTTTTCTTTTTATCATTTTCGTTTTTGCAAAGAATGCTTTTCTTAAGCAAATATATTAGTTATCATACCGATGAACCTGTCAGCCAATATAACCATGCAATTTCATACGTTATATATCAGAAGTGCTTTATTTTATAAAAAATATAAAATCGGGAAAATGGTGTAATGTTATCTGCTAATACCGGTATTGACAAATACATGTTCAAATGGGATGTTTTCACCATGCTTGGGTTCCACATTTCTGGAATTGGTGCAATGCATTCACTTAGCCAAGATGTTTTTAATTTATGTACCCGATGTATGTACGTACAACTGCGTATGAAGCGCGCTAACCTATGTTTAGCTGTTGCGTGGTTTAATGTGTAACATATGGATTATCATGTCAAGATTGTAACTTTTCTACAAATGTATGTCAATGACGATCGCATAATAATAACATGATTATTACAATAGAGAACACAGTATATAAAGTGAGCCCCATAAACACATGAAAAGAAGAAACTAACGCAATAAATACTTCCTAATAAACAAATGACATGCGCTCATCTGTGGTCGCAGAAACTTCAACGCGGCACAAACATACATTCCACGATTAGCGGTGTACGGTCCCAAAACGAAAGCAATAGTGCATGCACTACATACACAGTATAACAAATGCAGAGCAAACGCAACAACACCTATTGCTCAAAGAACTACTGGTAAAGAAACAGGAACATCAAATTCCAATGAAGAACAGTATACGGAGACATGACAAGAACGATGCCACCTTTGACAGGACAGTTCATAACACAGACCACTTGGATGGTTGAACCTGTTTAGCAAACCACCCACTTACCACGCCATCATGCTTCAAAGGACAGCAGCAGACAAGACAATAAAAAAAAAAAAAATATATCATACGATAAAGACAAACTAATCACAACGAAATACACAGTATACATGAAATGAAAGTTAATATTATAGATATGACTACAAGAAAAGCTGACACAAAAACTCTAGCCGCAATGGATGACAGTTACGTTGTTCCGCATTGGCATATAAGTATAGTAAATTTCGTGATTACTGCACTACTTTTATCCATTGTATGGTACCTTGAAGGCTGTCATGTTGTCTATATTGTTGTGTACTATGTGTATTGCTGTCTGCAATGACTATGTCACATGTGTGTATGAAACAGTCCACACTGTGGGTTCAGTCCTGGTTGTGTATTTGTATATATATATATATGAATATATATTTACAGCATAGTATTGGTGACCGAAAGTATATATTGTATAACATTGTATGTAAATAAATATTATAATCATGCACTAGCTGTGGCTACGACTAGTTGATTCCATGTATCGGTGTCGAATCATCGGCTGAAGGCTAATTCGCGCGCTTGCGCGGAGAATTACAGTTTACGCATGCATGGCTACATCCAATCAACATACATACAGGCTATGACGTCACAGTACGGGAAATAAACATACAACGAGACGTAACACATGACATGTGTGGACAAATGAAATACAGACACGCAACAAAATGGACGACAAGAACAATACGTAGCGATTCACGTGACATAAACGTAAAGTGAACGTTATATATTAATAGGGGCGCATGTTGAATTACCATATAGCCACAGGTAAACATATATGACCCTATGACATTCTTCCCCTCCACGAAAGAATGTCTCCGGCATTCGTCAGTTTCCGAAGCTATATGTAAACTTTATTATAAAACAAACATTAATGGACTGAAAATATACATAAAAGTAACACATATTAATGACTAATATGACTTTTGGAGTCATCGTATCTCTGGCATGCAAGCAGCCTCCGTAGTCCTACAACAATGAGAATTAGTGTACCTGGAATGTGATACATGAGCTAGTGATTAGTGTGTTTTACTGACATTCCGCACTAGAGAATGCAATTAAACGTATTATTAAATACTTACATACAACACTATTACACAATCACATAATCTACATTATCTACCACCATTATCTATCAAAGGAGCATCACTCGCTACTAGTCTATATCATACATGCAGTGTGAAATGCTAAGTCTTACTGACCCATGAGCTGTCTACATTAATTTATCGTCACGTTAACTCTGCTTTCAGAGTACGATTATGCTCAATTGGTCATTTAGTCTTAGTCAAGTCGTCACTTTCTGAACAGTGATGTATAATATGCACACAATTGTACATACATTTCTCCGTCAGGTGTAGCTATTAGTGGCATTACCCACTCCCCGTACCTATCAGGTGGTTTCCGAACCCTATCAGGCCGCATGTGTGGTGGCGATGGCAATTGTATGGCCAAAGGCGACTGTTCAGGCGCCGGTACATTGGTTTCAGGGGACTGTACAGTTATCTCTGGGGACTGCACGCTATGACCAACCGAAGTTGTATCTCGTTCTGGCGCATATGGTATACTCTGTACACTGCGTGTCAGAGAGGTGCTACCTGTACTGTACTGATGCGGGGTCGGCGATAACGTCGCGGAATTTGACACATTAGTAGTAGAAAGTAAATTTCTGCTTTCACTGAGACCGGAGATGGATTCTCCCGTTCGCCACGACAAATTTTGATCGCTATCGCATTGCATCACGCCACCACGACTATGATGTACGTTCTCTGTCCCACTAGCACTGTGTATTCCAGAAGCAGTGTGTTTACGACTGGTTATGGACTGCGTCGTCTGGCGGGTATTACATATTTGGGTACTGTCACCAAATCAGACTCGTCTGATGCGTCAGTCCCGGAGTCTGGCTCAGAACTGTCGTAATGTGGCGTGTGATTTTTCACACGACCTCTCTTATGACATTCTGGTCTCGTCACAACTTTTGTGGGATTGGATTCTGAACAAGGAATCGACATAAACGGTAGCAATAGATTGCGATGGAGAGTACGAATAGGACCCTTTCCAGATTCCTTTCGCACATGATAAACTGGTACATCATTGTTAGGGATTCCACTGACAATGTACGGTTCCTGCTCCCATTTGTCTGCCAGTTTTGTTTTACCTCGCAACCCTACGTTTCTGACCAAAATCCTGTCCCCCACCTCAAGAGTAGAATGTCTGACCTTGCGGTCGTACTTACCCTTGTATCGTTCAGACTATTTATGTGCCTCCCTGCTGGCAACTGTATATGCGAAGTCCATCCGTTTTCTCAGTTTCTGCGCATAGTTCTCATGGCAAGTGGTAGACTCATACTTACCTTCAATCCCAAGAAAAGCATCGACTGCAAGTCTGGGATGCCAACCAAACATGAAATAATGCGGCGAGCATCCTGTAGTGTAATTGCGGGTCGCATTGTATGCATGGACTAAGGTGTTCCTCCTCAAGTGTTCCTATCACTTTGAGAAGTGTCTGATTAAAGCGCTCAACTTGTCCATTGTCCATGGGGTGATAGGGAGTTGTGCGCGATTTTTCCACATGTGCAATGCTACAGAGCTCTTTAATAAGGCGGCTCTCAAAATTTCTACCTTGATCGCTATGGAGACGAGCTGGAAATCCATAATGGCAGATGAAGTTTTCATACAGTACCTTTGCTGTTGTCTGGGCTGTATGATTGCGTGTTGGAATGGCTTGAGAATATATTGTAAAATGATCCGTTATAACCAAGATATCCTCAAAACCACCATTCGACCTCTCTAGTGAAAGAAAATCGATACATAGGTCTGCTACTCGAAATATTCACGAGTTCAGCACTCGGTAGAGGGTACTTATTTCTGCGGAGACAGTTTTCAGTTTGCTACCTTATTGATGACATCTTGTTCCAATCCTGGCCATTAAAACCGCTGCCTTACCAACCATAGAGTCCGGTCTCGACCCTGGTGGCCTAAGTCGTCATGCCAACCCTTCATTGCCAAAGTGCGATGTGACACTGGCAAAACCAACAGCAACTACTGTACCGGATTTCCGTCTATCTCTGTATTGCGATACAAAATGTAATCTTGCATACTCAGCTTCTTCCATACTTTCTTACCTCTACGTTTTCGTGGTGTAGTCCTAGTCTGGGTCGAATGCCACTGGTAAGCAGATACATCACTCTCGCTAGCGTCTCATCATCTGCTTGGGCCTTGTGCCAGTTAACGTTAGCAAAGTCTGACTCGCTTACCTGCTCCTGTTCCAGTTCTGCCAGATCTGATGAGTCTGCGACCACTAGACTTTCAATCAGTGGCATAGCTGATTTACTTACCAGTGCAGCATTACATACTGCTTTCACGACGTCTGAGAACATCTCCCTTGTCTCCCATGGCTGTTGACGTCGTGATAATTCGTCAGCGTTCTGATTAGACTTACCTGACTTGTACGTCAAACTGAAGTTATAATTCGCTAATGAGGATAGCCATCGATGACTCGTAGCGTCCAGTTTGGCAGTTTTTGTGACGTACGTGAGGGGATTGTTATAGTACGTACCTCAAACTCGTTGCCGTACAAGTAGTCGCGAAATTTATCTGGCAATGCCCACTTTAGACAAAGAAATTCCAACTTATGAGCGGGATAGTTACGTTCCCTCGGCCGTAACCCGCGACTTGCATAGGCTATGACTCGTTCCTTACCTTACTGAACCTGGTAGAGTACTGCACCCAAACCATCTGCTGAGGCATCTGTGTTCACTACAAATGGCTTACCGAAATCAGCATATGCAAGGACAGGCGGTGTGGTGAGACATTGTTTGATTGTCTGAAATGCGTTGTGCTGTGACTCACCCAAATTCCACGGAATTCTCATTTTTTTGGATGCTCTAGCCGCCTTGTTGGTCGGATGGCCTACCAACAAGTCATTGAGAGGCTTAACTGTCTTCGCATAGCCCTGTACAAACCTGCGTTAGTAGCCAGTGAAACCAAGGAATGATCTGAGTTCCTTTATGGACCTTGCTTCCGGCCATGTGATCAGTGCCGATATTTTGGCAGGATCGGTACGAATTCCGTCCTCTGATAATATGTGGCCTAAGTACTTCACATGCGTTTGGAAAACTCACATTTAGAGGGTTTGAGCTTTAAATTGTGCTGATGAAGCTTTTGAAACACACGTTCCAGACGGTTCAGATGTTCTTCATATGAATTTGAAAAAATCAAAATATCGTCAAGGAATATCATACCTTCTCGCAAGTTTAATTCACCCATACAGGTCTCCATGAGTCTTTGGAAGGTGGCTGGAGCATTCGTTAGCCCAAAAGCCATTATAGTACACTTGTAAAAACCCAATGGGCCAACTGAGAATACTGTCTTCTCCTTGTCCTCCTCCCTCATTTCCACTTGCCAGTAACCTGAACGCAAGTCCAGTTTAATGAAATATTTGGCACCTATGAGGGTGTTGATAGTGTCGTCGACTCTACGGAGACTGTATGCATCTTTTTTAGTGTTTTCATTAATTCTCCTAAAGTCTAGACAAAATCGGAGGGACCCATCTTTCTTCCGGACCAATACAACATTGAAAGAGTATGGACTATTGGAATGTTGTATAGCACCTGCGTCAATCATCTCTTTCAGATGTTGTCGCACCTCTTCGAGCATTCCTGGTGAAATATGCCTGTAAGGTTCCTTAATCGGCGTACCATCCACCAGGCGTATGGCATGTTTCACCAAATCAGTGTTGCCTAAGTCGGTGAAGGACCTTGAGAATATGCTTTCCCATTTCTGTAACAACTGTTTAGTTTTTGCGATCTGATCAGTGGAGATATTCTCCTCACTAATCTTAACTCCAATGTCGCCAAAACTAAAATCTATATCAGGCTCACCGGGTATAGCATTATCTTTCTCATGTATAACTTCACTATGTACAGAGTTCACCTGCATTTTATGTGATGATCTAATCAGTCAATTACCTTGACCTCATTCAAACAACACAAGTTTGACCTTGGGCGAATTTTAATTGGACTGGCCGATAAATTGCATACACTAACTGGGACACGGACAGTACCACTGGTTAATTCCCCCAATGAAACAACTATTGGACAAATTGCCAAGCTTGTGGCGTATCAATATGCTCAGTAATTGCGCTGTTAATACTGTCATGCTTCCGCACTATGCCATGTATAATTGTCATTTCACCAGGGCCTACTGTGAATGCATGTTTGTTAGTACTTCGCACCAACACCGAATTACTCGCACTCATTGAGTCAAAAGAGGTCTTCCATGCTTGTTGTATCATCAACATATTGTTTGTCTGTGTAGAAACGTATCACATTCGTTCCCACAATAACCGGTACCCTCTGATTATAATTAGTGTATGGTGTGACTAACACAGGAAAATAATCAGATCTATCAGTCCCAGGTGGAGAATGGTAGGCTGATGTCGGCCTCAATGTAACCCATGTATGGCAGCACATTACCCCCTGCACCATGTACATGGAGATCGAAATCACCAATGCTCAATAACCTGGGTAATGGATCTAAGCTGTTATAAAAGCTTTCTGATATACATGTGATCATAGACCCACTGTCTACCAATGCCTTTGTAGTTTCACCACAAAACCGATTAGTCAATCAGGTGTTCGTTTTTGGAAGGACGGGATGTAGCATCCGCTGTTTTATCACCATCTCCTATTTGCCCTACAATAGGAGAGGTTAATCCTTTGGCTCTTGCCCTGTTCTATTGTCCCCATCACGGTTACTTTGGGACGTTCCGCGTCCGGAACCCCATAGTAACCCCTACCCCTACCGCGATAGCCCCTGATGCCAGAAGCACCACGGTAATGTTCACGACCACGACCTCTGGTGTAATAATTGTCACTACTTGTTCTGTTGTCAGACGATGAAGAAGTAAGATTGTTTTCATATGATTCAATCAATCTTTTTCTCCATAGTCCGCAACTTATCCATCAATTGTGTCATCTGTTCTGACATTTTTTCAATCTTTCTTTACTGGTCATGTGATTCTAACTGAACAGGGTTGTGTTGTGAATGTTTCAGTTTTGAGTGACTCTGAGAGGGCGGCAATGAATCTGTAGCTGTTAGTTCCAGGTCCACTGCTCTAATCTCTCTGAGCAACGAATCAAAACTTTTCAGCGAGTCATATTTATGTCTAGTCTGATTCTTCAGTCTCTCACTGCGGAGACTTGTCCAAAATTTAGATCTTAGCATGTCATTCTTTGCTTCAAAGCTCATGTGCCCATTGCCAATTGCCAACTGTAAAATTGACTCAAGTATATATCCAAATGCAGTGACTGACTCATTCTCCCCTTGCACAGTGGTGTAAAATTTCTGCAAAACGGACTCATTACTCGACACATTACCAAATAACCCATCTAGTTTCTGAAGTATCTGAGTACTGGAAGCGGATTATCCCAGGGCAATCAACATTTGTCTAGCTGTACCCCTAAGTGATTTTCTGATAGCCTGTAACAACACAGGTTCAATCACTTGCCTATCTAGCATGAGACACCGTAACTCAAATCGCCATACCTCATATGTAACATCACCTTTTTGAGCCGGTCCATCTCCCCAGAGAACTGTGGTATTTTTATGTTGTTCAACTGGGTGGTGGGCATAGAAGTTACAGTCAGATTTGGTGGTGGTATGGGTTGTCCAAACTGTGGAAATGCCGAGACGGATGTTTGTTGTGGATGTGAAATCCCCTGCCTTGACATGTCAGTATCGGGAAATTGCAATCTGGGATTGGCCTGTGTTGGGGATGGAATAAGAGAGCCTAACTGACCTGGTGTCGCATTATGTGTGTTATGTACCACTCCCCCTAACGTCGGACTAGTACCAGGGATGTGAAATCTCGGTCTCGGTTTAGCTGGCAAAGATGCGCTAAGTTTGTCAGCTAATGTCACCTTAGGAGTGGATGTCGATGGTTGTTTTAACAACTCATATTCCTTATGTGTTAGCACAACATAATTGCCCTGGTTATTCAATGCCTTAACCATCAATTCATAGTCTAGTATATTCAACTCTTCCCCACCGGAAGCCATGTTCAAGTAAGTTCGGTTTGTCAATGAAACCAACAAATTGTCAAAGTCGATTTCTGACAATCACCGTAAGTAGTGAGTCCTTAACATGTACGTCTATCTCTAATAGTATGTTTATATGTCAGCTGGTAATTACACTAAGTTAAATACCAAACACCATAATATGCATACTAAATAATCATCAGATACAAACACCCGCAGACTGCAGATTCTGCTCGCGCTAGCACTGCTTCTACTATATGTAGATACCTATGTATCAATAATATCAATAATTACAGCATAGATTACGTGTATTACAAAACTGAGAAATATTCTTACAAAAGTCTCTATTCATTTACCACTGAAATGAAACCACACAAATATAATTGCAATATGTGACGTAGATGTACAATCGTCAATCGCACGGAATGAGATCCACCGGAAATCTGGAATAATTCAATTATCTCGAAAAAAAAAACAGACTTCGAATGACTTATTTAACTAAGACATTGTGAAATAATTAAATTTGGAGAAAAAAATCAAATCATAATTCCAAAAAACTATCAAATTTGTCAAAGTAAAAATCGTACAAATTACGAATTTTCAAAAAAAATATGCTATTATCGAACACGTGTTGTAAATTGTTTAAAAAAAAACACAGACGAAAATGAATAACAATGGTTTCAATTTATCTTGGTTTCGAACCACAGAACATTGAACACTTAACACAGAACATAAAGCATAGAGTATATGTGGCCGGGCGGTCGCTCAACCTTGGCGATACCCAAGGCCGGTAGATAGAATCGGGGTTCTCTATTTGGTTTGGAAACTGGCGGCAGATACGTGAAGGCGGAACAATAAACTGTAAATACAATATTTACCAAGATAATTTATATCGAACATGTACACAAGTGATCAATATGGCGTCGGGAAAATAAAGTGATCGGAAAAAGCTGCGTGCGCATGCAACATGCATTTGTTAGTCATGTGACTTCCTAACAAAAGAACTGCACTAGTCCAGTCAACAAGTACCTATTCTGAACTGTAATAGTCCAGTACACTACAGGTAAATCTGAAAGTGCTACATTGACTGGACCTAAATGTACCGATACTAGACTACAACGAGGGTGTATACATATTAGAAAGGGCTACATTCGTCACGGAGTGGAAGCTATTATATATATCACAAAGACAAGTTTTAAATTTTAATTCATCACCACAAATTCCAAATACATGTACAACCGAAATGGTTAGGAAGTGAATGGGATTAAATAAATAACAAACCCAAGTTTTGTATATTTATTCAAACCCCCCACAAATTCCAACTGCCACATACTCCCCCTCTTTGCGAAAATGTCGTCCCGACTTTCATATTATATATGCACATGCATCAATAAAAATAATAAGATGGTAATTACATATACATAGATATGTATATATGTATCCTTAATGAAAGGTAATGGCTGGCGTCTGAAAAATAACAAGAGGACATGAAACACGAAAATGTGTTGGTTGATTTGATTTAAACATATTTTATTGCTCTGTTACAATTTACATTATTTCCACGCTATACAATATACTGTTAAAGAGAGCAAACGGGTTGGGCTACAAGTTTGCTATTGTGTGTCACGTTGGTGACTGCATACGGGTAAAATAAAATCCGATATGAACATGAAAGAACAAAAATATGACCGTCTCAATATTACCACCTCGTCAGCTCCAGTTACCATCATGATGGTAAATGGTACCGTGAACACAATCGACATGTGTCGGTTGATGAACTGATCTAATCAGATTGTGTCAGGAATATCAACATAGTTTTCAAACTATTTCAACATTTGTGGTGCTTCAACACAAATACCAGAGACCTGTACTTGAAAACATGTGTTCGTGCCTAAGTACGCCCTGGAGCTCTCTTTTAGCAATAAAGGTGGCATACAATCACCTCCTGCCTATATAGATGTACACAACCATATGTAGCTTTGGTACACATTAGGGTGAGACGGTTAAAACTATACATTCCTTAAAATCTTGAGGCCACAGAGTGCCAAACTCAGGATGACTGTTTGCTACCCCTGTGGCCTATCTCTACACTCGATGGTGATCATTGTCAAATCCGGGTTGTCACGTTTGGGTAATGGTCATCATTTCGTGGTAATTTTCGGTCAACCCCACCTATACCCAAATGACCTGTTCCCGCGGGACCGAGAACACATGAGTCTGGGCTTGCGGCATTACATAGTCTCCGCTAGTGATCCATGCTGGTTGCTTTGTTAGACGCCGAGGTCTTCCAGTAGAGGGAACGGATTCATCGTGATTCCTCGAAGGTGGAGGAAGAGGCACGGGTGTAGTCTCGGTTGTCTTCTCTTCCCGCGGTAGTAATCGAGGCGGCACACCACGCTCTCCATGTTTCCTCCGCATGGGAATCAGATACGGCCGAGTAGGCTCCTGATCAGGCGGCAGATGTACCATTGAACCATCCTCCTCGGCCACTGATCCCCGACTGCTAGAGATACGCGGTGAGGTGGGTGGCTGTACATCCGCTGGCATGGACTCCTGCCGATCATCCTCGATAGTGGATGCCACACACATGAAGGGCAAGAGGAGATTGCGGTGCGCGTCCTTGCCTTCCGTGCTCGCGTCTGATCCGGTACTACCTCGTATACAGGCATCCCCGGAATGGGTTGGCGCTTCACAACGTACGGCTGTCGCTCCCATTTGTCTGCAAGCTTCTGCTTCCCGCGGATGCCGACATTACGTACGAGTACTCGGTCGCCCGGATGGAGAAGTGAGTTCCGCACCGTCTTGTCGTAGACCTGCTTCTGCCGCTGTGAACTTTTCTTGGCTTCCTCCTTGGCTTTTGCATACGCCTTCTCCAATCGGTCTGTTAGTTTTCTAACATACTCGGAGGAATTACGCGCTTCGATGTCGTCTGGCTGGATTCCAAGGAAGGCGTCAATTGCTAGACGTGGGTGTCTCCCGAACATTAGATAGTAAGGTGAGTATCCCGTACTGTCATGTTGGGTGCAATTGTACGCATGTACCAATGTCGGTACATGCGCCTTCCAGTCACTCTTCTGCAGATCATTCATCGTTCCCATCATCTTGAGGAGTGTCTGGTTGAACCGCTCAACCATTCCATTACCCATTGGGTGATACGGGGTGGTTCGGGATTTGTGTATGCCCGCAATCTCGCAGAGCTCTCTGATGATATGGGATTCGAATGTCTGACCGCTGTCGCTATGTATGGTGGCCGGGAATCCATAGTGAACAATGAAGTTGTCGAATAACATTCTTGCCGTCGTGCGTGCGGTCTGATTTTTCGTGGGAATTGCATGCGCATACCGCGTAAAATGGTCAGTGATGACAAGAATGTTCTCGACCCCTCCCTTTGATCGTTCCAAGGATAGATAGTCCACACATACAAGCTCCAGGGGTGCGGATGACGTGATGCTGACCAGTTCTGCACACTTTGTAGGGGCCGTCTTCCGGAGGATGCACCGATTGCAACTCCTGACCTTGTCCCTGACAAAGGTTTCCATCCCGGGCCAGTAGAATCTCTGCTTGAACAGTGATATGGTACGATCGTGCCCCTGATGTCCTAAGTCATCATGAAGAGCCCTGAACACTTCGTCATGCAAAATGTCAGGCAAAATTAGTTGCCGGATTTCCTGGTCTTGGAATGTTGCCTTCTTGTAGAGGACGTCGTTGAAGAGGATGAGCTGATCCCAGTTCTTCAGGTATCGCCTATCAATAGCCCCAGTGTCGACCCGCGTAGCGGACAGTCGATCACCGCTCTTGATAGCTGCGATGATGTGATGAATCTGGTGATCAGCTGACTGTACCTCTCTCCAGTCGTTGTCACTCAGCGCATAGGCGTTCAGGAGCTCCGTGGGTGGTTCTGGAATCCCGATATCGGTCAACTGAGTACTGGCGCCTGATGGGCCTAGACTGTCAACGTAGGGGCAATCCTCCGTTGCTACCACCGATACAGCCTGGCAAACAGCCTTCATCACGGGAGTACCAACATCAACAACTGCCTCTGGACGTCGGGACAACCCATCCGCATCGTCATTTTCCTTTCCCGCTCGATAGCTGATGGAGAAGTCGTAGTTGGCCAGCGCGGCTACCCATCTCTGGCCTGTGGCATCCAACTTCGCCGTAGTCAAGATGTATGTCAGAGGGTTGTTATCGGTGACGACGGTAAACTTGGTCCCGTAGAGGTAGTCGTGTAGCTTGTCGGTAATCGCCCATTTTAACGCCAGGAACTCGAGTTTGTGGGTGGGATAATTCTTCTCTGATGGTTTGAGGCTTCGACTGGCATAAGCTACAACCCGATCTTTCCCGTCCTGTCGCTGGTATAGTACAGCGCCTAATCCACTGCCGGAGGCGTCGGTGTGTACCATAAATGGGAGGTCATAGTCCGCATATGCCAGGACTGGTGGGTTCGTCAGTTGCTCGACCAGTGTGTCAAATGCTTCCTGTTGGGCCTCTTTCCAGACGAACGGCGTTCTGGGTTTCTTACTCTTCGTCGTTTTGGACGTCGGAATCCCAACTAACAGGTCATTCAAAGGCCGGGCGATACTGGCGTAGCCCTTGATGAAGCGGCGGTAGTAGCCAGTGAACCCCAAGAATCTCCGCACGTCCTTGGCTGACTTCGGTACTGGCCAGTCTTTCACCGCTTCATTCTTGGCAGGGTCCGTTCTGATACCTTCTTCAGACACCACGTGGCCTAGGTATACCACCTCTCGTCGGAAGAATTCGCACTTCGACGTCTTGAGTTTTAAGTTGAACTTCCTCAGTTGTGAGAAGACCGCTTCCAGTCGCCGTAGGTGCTCATCAAAGTCTGATGAAAAGATGATGATATCATCGAGATATATGAGGCATTCTCGTAAGTGCATGTCGCCCATACATCTTTCCATCAGCCTCTGAAAAGTAGCCGGTGCGTTACAGAGACCGAATGGCATTCGATTAGCCTCATAAAAGCCAATCGATCCCACCTGGAAAGCAGTCTTCTGTTTGTCCTCTTCCCGGAGTTCAACTTGCCAGTAGCCGCTCTTTAAGTCGAGTTTGTGTGAAATACTTGGATCCGGCTAAAAGGTGGAGAGTTTCTTCAATGCGGGGGATCGCATATGCGTCCTTGATTGTTCGCTGGTTGAGTTTCCGGTAATCAATGCAGAACCGTATGCTGCCATCCTTTTTCCGAACAATCACGACGTTTGATGAGTAGGGACTACTTGACTCTCGAATGACGCCGGCTTTAAGCATCTCCGCCACATGTTCGCGAACTTCCTGTATGAGTCCCGGTGGTACCCTCCTGTATGGTTCCTTGAAAGCTTTCTCGTCATCCAAGTGTATTTCATGTCGAATGACTTCTGTGTGACCAAGGTCAGTAGGTCCCTGTGAGAAGATGTCTTTCCAACGAAACATCATCTTGGCCACGGCCTCTTTTTGTCCACTGGTCAATTATGAGTCCTCCAGATCCACTCCATATGTTGTGGCGCTTGGTGTGGAATCCGTACCCGACATGGTTTGTTGACCGACGTGTACATTTGGTGGATTGGTCGTGCTGGCAACAGGGCAACTGCGGAGAACTTTCACTTCTTGTAACTCGCATACAATCGACTTGGGGGGGATAGTGATTGTTCTGGTGATAAATTGCATACTCGGACGGGTACTCGTGACGTCTTCCCATTGTTCTTCAATGTCACCACCCTTGGGCATGCAGATACACGCGATGTGTATTCCTGTTGGCATCGTTCAGTCACGGCGCAGTCTACCTGTCTAATTTTCCTGGTGAATCCTGTGATCGTTCTCGTTTCCATAGGTTTCAGAGTGAATTTGGAAGTAGTACGCACGAGCCCAACGGCGCTCTGTGTGATTGCCTCGAATGCCAATGAATCCCAGCCCATTGTTCAGGAATATGGCTGATGTCATCGTCCATAGTCTTGAACTTGTACATCCTTATCATGTTAGTCCCCACAATGACTGGTACCTGTTCATTAAACTCAGTTCCGGGTACGGACCAATAAGGGTATAGGCATGGGCTCATCCTGTAGGAATGGTACAGTGACGTCTACTTCAATATAGCCCAAGTACATTATTTCTTGTCCATTCGCAGCATCCACACGTAATTCTAGTTCGTCTAGACTATGCAGTACCGGGCGAGGCTCCATTTGTTCATAGTACTTGGCGCTTAGTGTACTGACCATGGATCCAGAATCAATGAGGCCTTTTGTATCCCGTCCTTCAATAACAATTGAACTGACATTAGCATCACCAACGAGTCTGGTCATGAACTTATCTTTAGGGCTTTCTATGTCATTGATGCCCTCCGTCTGCCCTACGACAGAGGCATCAATCAGTTTAAAGATCCATCGGGTCGCTTCTGCTGCTGGGTTGGTGCTCTAACTGGACTCTGTCCTTGTTTCCGGTTGTTATTCCGCCTGGAATACCAGCCTCCAGCTTGATTTCGGGATTTACCTATATCGTCCATTTTCTGTTCCAACCTTTCCATCCGACTAAGTAAATCTGCAAACATACTTCTATCCTTATTCAATTGAAGTTGTTGCTGTTGTATTGGTTCGTGATTATCCTTTCCGGCTTGACCATTCTTACTCTCCTTCCTGTTGGTTTCAATTTCACACTCTTCAGAGCGTACCTTCTTTCGTAGGACTTCAAAATCTGTTTCCGTTTCAAAATACATGCGGGTGGCATTCCGTAACTCGCTGCTGTTCAGTCCTCTCCAGAATTTGATTCGTAGCATCTCATTCCTCTGTTCCTGTTGAACTTGCCCTTTCCGGATCGCTTTCTGTAGGATACCTTCCAACCTAAGACCCCATGAGGTCACGGTCTCTTTATCCGTCTGCCTGGAAATGTAGAACTGCTGCAGAACAGATTCCCCACTAACTATGTTTCCGAACACGCTTTCCATTTTCTCAATGATCGCATGTGCGGTCGCATGGGGTCCTAATGGTAGCAATACACGTTTCGCATCGCCCTTAAGGGACAGTCGGATGGCTTGGCTTACTAGATAGTCAGGGTATGAACTCACTATACTCTCTACCTCCAAGGTCCATATTTCAAAGGAACACTCGTTCTTGGGCACTGGCTCCATCCCAGAAAAAGATGTTACTGTCGGCTTGACATATATGTTTCCTTGTCCATCCTTATTTCCTACGTACGTGTTGTTACCTAATCGGGTTCCGGTCTGATCTATCTGTCTATGTACTGCTGCTTGTTCCTCTTTCTTTTGTATCTCTTCCTCTATGGCTTGTGCCAGTCTCCGCTCCGAATCGTAGAGAATCTGTAACCTGTAAGCGGTAGGATTTCTCTCCATATTTCTCTTCATCTCTGCTTCCCAATCCAAAGTCCTTTCCATTCTCAACTGTTCCTCCTGGTCCCTTCTCCGTTGTTCCAATATCAACGTCTCTTCTTTCTCTATCCTCAAATATTCCATTCTATCGTATTCTGCCTTCTGCTCCTTTTCCCTTTTAAGATGCTCCATCCGTAGTCTACCCCGTATCTCCATTCTCAACTGTTCCCCCTGGTCCCTTCTCCGTTGCTTCAACGTTTCTTCTCTCTCTCCTCTACAGTACTCCTTTCTCCTATCAGCTTCTATCTCCTGCTGATGTTCCCTGTTGTGTTGTTCCATAAGTAGTCTATTCTGTATCTCCATTCTCAAATGATCCTCCTGGTCCCTTCTCCGTTGTTCTGTCACCAATGTCTCCTCCCTCTCTCTCCTAATCCGGTATTCCTTTCTCATATCGTCTTCCAATTCCTGCTCCCTCTTAAGTTGCTCTAGCCCTAATATTTTCCATACAGAGCGATCCTGTCGATTCTCCTCTGCCGTCAACTTCCTCAATGCCTGTCCACGTTGATCCTCCTCTACCTGTCTGTGCTTCTGTTCCGTAGTAAGTAAGCTGACGGTCCTCTTGAAATCTTCTGTCCCACGCCTACTCTTCGGTTCTGGCCCGCGTTCCGCCTTTTCTAGAAGCCATAGTTTCTCTAGGACCCTTTCTTCCACCTTCATCTCCTCCTGTCTTAGCAAAGCCAATCGTTGCTCTATCCTTATTTCCTCAGGTATACGTGGATCATTGTCATTAGATGGGTTGGTCGTTTCGTGTCGTTTCTTCATAGATGTCCGGTCTTCATCCACGGACGTCTCTAGAAAACTAGGGGGTTTCACTGCTCTCAGTCTATAACCTTCATGGTGTTTCTGTCTGTCCAATCTTGAACTTCTCTCCAGCCCAACCTCAGTATGACCTTTCTGTCCCATTGATGATCCTGGACCACTGTCGACCCCCTCAGTTGGTGAAGCGGTAGCCCCATCCAAGCCCTGCTTTGACTGTATGTCACTACAGATTGGTCTGGATGCTACCTCACTGCACTCCACCTCTCTATCATAACCTGGGCTAAATAACGGCTGGTCTAAACCAGATGTTTCCGAATGACAACTATTTCTCTGACTGTAGGCTGCAGGAACTTTACTGCTTGCCCTGTCAATAGTTTTGCCACCTTCGGAAGCCAGGTTACTGCACGTCACATTATCAAGTTCCTCGAAGTTGCTAATAGACCCACCTAACCTTCTATCTGTACTGATATATGGTGTTGAGGCGATTCGGTCTTGTGTATGATACAGGTCCACAAAGTCACCAGGTTGCTCTACCGTATGTTGGCCGGTACTGGTAGTCTGCTTCTTAGGTTCTGTAGCCACTTTCGACGAAGTCCAAGTTGTCAGACCATGCTCGTCATCTACCTCTCTAACATCGATAGCTGCCACAGAGATATCTATTCTCCGTGTGTTGTCCCTACTATCTATCCGGCCTCTCTCCTCTAATCTCATCAGCTCCCTGTTCTTCCGTCTAAGTTCTCGCTCATTCAAACTGGAATCGGTCAAGTGTAATTTCTCCATCCGACTATCTATGTCCTTGACATGTCCAGTCCAGGCTGCCTCCTCTTCTTCTACCCTAGCTATCTCATCTCGTAGATTCCGCAGTTCTCGCTCCCCAAAAAAATTCAAAGGCTCGCGGACTAACCCAAAAATAATTCAACCCACTACCGGTTGAATCGAAAAAAAAATCAATGGCTCGCGGACTAACCCAAAAATAATTCAACCCACTACCGGTTGAATCGAAAAAAATAAACGGCTCGCGGACTAACCCAAAAATAATTCAACCCACTACCGGTTGAATCGAAAAAAATTAAACGGCTCGCGGACGAACCCAAAAATAATTCAACCCACTTCGGTTGAATCGAAAAAAATAAACGGCTCGTGTACTAAACCAAAATTGTTCAAGTCCGAGCCAAAATCAAAATCCTTCCGTGTACTTTACTGAGTAATTCAGAAATGTTTAATCGGCAGGTGGCCGATGTACCATCTCAGTGATGCACCTTGATGATTCTCAAAATTCACCGCAGCTCATGTATCACACGGCTCCCCCACTAAGTCTGGTTGTTCAGGCACCCCCACCCAAAATACAGTAACTTGCAAGTGGGTGGTTGGGTAGCTAATGGCTAGCAACAACTGGGTTTGGATGCATGTATGGGAGTCAATAAAGTCAACAAACACTCAGACCAGCCTGCTCCGAGCACTTTAATTATTTGCTCTCGTGGTCTACTATGCCGATGTCCCAAGAAACCTGGAACTAAACAATCAACACTACTGTGGACCGATGGTTTACCCACACAATAGTTCTCGGTACTCTGTGGATAATCAATAATCAATCACTTGATGTCTGGGTGAATTTCAGTCGCCTGTGCAATGGCTCACTCAATAACCAATAACTTGACATGTGGGTCTATTTCAGTCACCTGTGCAATGGCTCACTCAATAATCAATCACTTGATATGTGGGTCAACCAATGACCAATCACTTACACTATGTGGCAGATTGATTCACAACATTTAGTTGCGAGCCTCTTCAACATCTGGTGGTGTAAGCCACGCGTAACATACAATTAAGAAAATAGATTCTGCAATTAGTGAAATAATTAATAAACAAATCAATATTGCTATGTTATAGGTATTTTGTACATATATCATAGAAATATTAACATTGTCAAATGCCGCGTATCCTAACTAATTTATTTAATTTAAGAATAAATTAGTGAAATCAATATTGCTATGCTATCATGTACTTATACATATATCATAGAAATACTGACGTCATCGCGTATGCTAAAATTATTCAGATAGTTTTGTGGTTTACTGTCGTTTTTTTTTTTTTTTTTTTTTTTTTTTTTTTTTCTCCAGTTTTAGCACCGAGCCTCTCGTTTGTATTTCCTTAAATCCTATCTAGGAAATTTTACATAACCATTTACAATTTAAAAAAGGCCATATACATCATTTACTGATCAAATTTCATTGATACGTATCAATTGTGATTTAGTTCCGAGCCTCCTCTATTTCCAATTGCCAATCATGTCAATTGCAAATAATATGTATCAACATAGCTCATTTCGCAAACTATCTGCCCTGACAAGTCCCTTCCTGCACTGATCGCTCTACTGTCAGTGTGCGGGTTAGTTTGGGGGTATTATTAGTGCCATGCAACTGGGGAAAGTGAAATTAGTGATTGTACAGGAGTGCGAGAGAATTTATTGAGTTATTTCGAGCAATTTATAGTTTACCATCACAAAACAAACTACTTCCATTTGAAGAATTCCATGCCACTAAAGAAAACAATACCTAAAATGTTTACGAATAGTGTGTTTTGTTCCTGTGCACTATAAATTACGACATGACCCCTTCAAGTGTAATATCACCTACTAAATTGTCAATTGTATCACCTGTAAGCGTATATCAACTTATTGTCACCAATATATCTGCATTTACGGATCAGATCTTCAACCGATCAGATATTCCCACACAGTGACAGAATTAGCATAGATCTACAGGCCAAGACACTCAAACCGAAAGTACACAAGACTAAACTGTACTGTACACATGCGGTTTAACACAGTGCGAGCAATATGCAGTCATTTACATGAATAGTGCTATCAGACAGCCTTAGATTCGTTCACTATGCTGGAAATATGTCATGTCAAAGATCAATTCTAACATGAATAGTACATGAATGTTTCAAAACTGTTCAATGTTTACAAATCATCTCTGGAATTACCAGGTCTATTTATAGACAAGTCACAACACACACAATACACAGCCAGGTGCCCTTGTGGACACAATTCATACAGCGAGTTTGTATCACTGCAACTTTGTCAATTCCGACTTTAAATCGGAATACATCACTTTAAAGTACACGTGGAGATCGTACGTCTCTTCCTTCGCGAATGTAGTCGTCGAATTTCCGAGAATATCGTTCATGGGCCCATGTTTTTAACGCGTTATAATTCCATCACACATGTACAGTACATTTTGTAATTGACACGGCTAGTCACCTGACGTTGTAAAGCCTGCGCTGATTGGACAATGTGTGTCGGCAAGCCAAAGTTGTCGCTGGGGTACCCCCGTGTCTATAACTGTTCGCTACACGAATTTACACGACGCGTATGCTATTTATAGCGTAATAAACAGCTGATTGTCAATTGGTAATTCCTTATATCACTGCTGGCTTAGAAAACCAATGTTGCCCCGATCAGCCGTTCGAACATCGCTCATCGCTTATGTCTCACTGCCTCACTATATCGTTTCATACATACGATTAGCGTCGCCACATCGGGTCACCACACAGGAAAATGTATCTAAATAGTGTCCAAATCAGTCCAAATAGGTAGTTGTGGGCGCCATTGTGGCCGGGCGGTCGCTCAACCTTGGCGATACCCAAGGCCGGTAGATAGAATCGGGGTTCTCTATTTGGTTTGGAAACTGGCGGCAGATACGTGAAGGCGGAACAATAAACTGTAAATACAATATTTACCAAGATAATTTATATCGAACATGTACACAAGTGATCAATATGGCGTCGGGAAAATAAAGTGATCGGAAAAAGCTGCGTGCGCATGCAACATGCATTTGTTAGTCATGTGACTTCCTAACAAAAGAACTGCACTAGTCCAGTCAACAAGTACCTATTCTGAACTGTAATAGTCCAGTACACTACAGGTAAATCTGAAAGTGCTACATTGACTGGACCTAAATGTACCGATACTAGACTACAACGAGGGTGTATACATATTAGAAAGGGCTACATTGGTCACGGAGTGGAAGCTATTATATATATCACAAAGACAAGTTTTATATTTTAATTCATCACCACAAATTCCAAATACATGTACAACCGAAATGGTTAGGAAGTGAATGGGATTAAATACATAACAAACCCAAGTTTTGTATATTTATTCAAACCCCCCACAAATTCCAACTGCCACATATACACAAAACATAGATCACACATAACACACACTCATATACACATCTTGTTCGTTCAGAGAACGCGTGCCGTATGCTACGAAATGCAAATTCAAATCGATATGCAGTGCTCCTATATGTTTGTAGTTATAACGCGAAGCAATATAAGCTATTGCGATAGGCAACTCATATCTATATGTGCATATATGTCGTATGTACCTAATTTTGCTGAGTATTGATCATCAACACATATGTGTAAACATGGTTGTTGTCTGCAATTCGCGAAAAACAAAACATCAACACAATGTACATGCATGTAACACGTCATTCAATAAACCTCACACCGAATACAACAATAACACAAACACTGTTCCTTATAGTGTATATGCACTGAAATGTGTGTGTCTCGCTGTCTATTCAGCAGTTGTACACTATGTAATTTTCCAAAGATTAGCGTCATTTATCGTAAAGTGCCAACAATTGCAGACGACATTTCCAAACCAATAACGAAAATAGAAATTGATCTGATACACCCCGTGTACAGGTAATCATACCAACAAAATTAACACTGCATTTATATCACTCGGAAACAATGTATGAACGAAGGATGGACGTAGACAGATAACGGATGGCCGGACGAAAAGTGGCAACAACCTACTAGCTCATATCAGTATTCGCTAATACAAGCTGAAAATGCCTGATCGCTTACTCATGCTACATTGTCCATGCACATACATGATCAACATGTACACCATGTACACAGGCGAAGATCGCATGAGTAACCGATATGTTTTCCAACGTATATATGCAAAACCGCCGCGAAAATATCCCTAATATGAACATTCACAAGTTGCTACTCAACATCACATGCCACTTACACGTAACACGTTCACACAATAAACATTTTAACATAAACACAATTGCGTCACACAGCGCCTACGAACGATGACAATGTTTATACTGTCCCAAGACGAGACGATCAGTAGATCACCGCGCTCGAATCGCACGAGCGAAGCCGCTTTGATATATGGGTTTCCCTCTAGGTAGCCGTACGTTTAGTCATGACGATAACGCGAACCGGTTTTGTATATAAATAATTAAGTCAACAATGCATTGTTTATTTATAAACAGAGCTCTATATTTATATTTATCCGCGGGTTTTCCGTGTAATCGGTACAGGAATTCTCGTTTGTCGGTGATTCCCAAACGAATTGGACGGAGAAATGTTGACGTTGATCCAATCAGCCACCCATTTTAGTAACCAAAATCACGTTGGGCGCCATTTGTCACAGGTGTATGGAGAATAAAGAAACAGTCCACACTGTGGGTTCAGTCCTGGTTGTGTATTTGTATATATATATATGAATATATATTTACAGTATATTATGGGTGACCGAAAGTATATATTGTATAATATTATATGTAAATAAATAGTATAATCATGCACTAGCTATGGCTACGACTAGTTGATTCCATGTATCGGTGTCGAATCACCGGCTGAAGGCTAATTCGCCTGCTTGCGCTGAAAATTAGAGCTTACGCATGCATGGCTACATCCAATCAACATACATACAGGCTATGTCACATTACGGGAAATACACATACAACAAGACGTAACACGTGACATGTGTGGACAAATGAAATACAGATACGCAACAAAATTGACGACAAGAACAATACGTAGCGATTCACGTGACATAAACGTAAAGTGAACGTTATATATTAATCATGTTAATAGGGGCGCATGTTGAATTACCATATAGCCACAGGTAAACATATCTGACCCTGTGACAACTATAACAGTTATTGTTACAGTGATAGAGTATTTAGTAGTGGCACAACTGGTATGAATGTCATATATATAAGTTTCAAGTGTATTAGATGTGTCCACACTATAGTATTTATTCTACATTATATCAGTGTTTTTTCTCAGAATTATTGAATTTGTGATTAAATTTGATATCTTTGTTCAGCATTTACGTACTCTGACGATTTCAGATCTTATTATATTAAAATAGCATATGCATGCACTCCATATTGAGTTTTATGTAATAAAATCAACTGCATATGTATGCCAGACGTTGAATTCCGACGTATCATTGAAAAGAAGAATGTTATAGAAACATTACATTATCTCATCATACAAATATATTTTGCTTTACCTAATCAATAACAATTTAAATTTCTATCAATTACTTGCAGTTTACCAAATGATAAGTGATATGAAAAGGTTGTACATCAATCACTATGTACATACCGTACTTGTGTGGAAATTATGTACCTTTCGCAGAATTTTTGTTTATGTCACAATGTAATACTATCAGTGGGAGTCCTTGATTGCTATGCATGTTAAACTGGTTTAACGCAAGTAATTTTAGCCATAAACTGGAATAACGCTAATGGAACGCTGGAAATATATAGATGTATAATGTGTACTAGACAGGTTACCCATTTCATGTGATTTCACAGTAAAGATGTTGAGTAGTGAAGCTTTTGGAGCCAATGGTATGAAAGAAAACCTCTTGTATTTATTCAAATTAGGAATTCATTAAATTTTACTGTCAATCTCCACACTACATCTTCCTGCCAACGTCCCACTATATAAGTTTGGTAATCATCTTGGATTTGGTGTCAGAATATTTTCAGCATGAAAGTTGCTGTGGAATGAAGACAAGAACGCTTTCCAAAATAAACTGAATAATCCAACGTATATAACCAAATGTACTATTTTAAATATGATATCAGTATATGATTTGATTACTAGTAAAATGTACTATATTATTATCCAGCGCCCATTTTGGACTTCTGTTATTGAACGTTGTCTAATGGTGTATATTAACTTAAGAAAAAACTCATCTAGACTTAATACTTCGATGTGACATCAGTGTGTAATTATATAAACTATTTGCTACAATAATATTAATATAGTTGGCGGTCATTTTGGACTAATGCTGTTGAACAAAGATCTATTTGCGTACCTAAGGTACTAAAATCATTTTGTATCTACATACAATATTCGTATGCTCATTTGCTCTAATATATGGTCGCAGTTAAGGAATTGACTTTTAAAGTTGCCAATTGTTATCAGTATGTCAAATATACCTTCTTACGCTCTTAAATTGCTTAATTTCCTCAAGTGAATGCAACTATATGGCATACTATATGGCAGCCATCTTGAATTTATGCAAAGTTCTCAAAACGTTCATGTGTGACAGTTTGTCATCAGTTGGACTTCAAAACGAGAAGGCCTGGACATGGAAAGTCAGTAATACAAAACTATGTTATTCAAAACGAGGTAAAGCCCAAAATCGGCTTTTGGTTGCCGGACTATATTCAACTCTGGCTGAATGAAATGTGGGGAGCGAACGACATAGCTAACTCGTGGTAACGAGATGCTATGTCGTAGGAACGACATAGAAAAATAATAGCGCATGTCCCTTTTAAGCTGCCGTACATATCCCATATATTACGTCTCTGCCTTTCATAGCCTATACATCTCTGACATTCATATCCCATACGTCTCTGCTCTGTCCTAAGTTTGTGGCTTGCCGACGGACCCTGCCGACGGAAGTATCAGCCTTGACGGCGATGTCGGTGCAACACTGACCGGCGACACGGCGACAGTCACGTGCTCTGCCGGTTTCGGACTGAGCACCAACGAGGCGAGCACTACGATTACGTGCCAAGCCGACCAGTCTTGGACCGCCATTCCGACTTGCTCAACCGGTGGTGAGTTTATAATATGAAACACGCCATGGGACTTTGTACCTTCGGACATCTGTGTACTTCCATGAAAAACGTTTACAAAATTTACAACTTTTTCCGTAAATGGCGTCAAAAGTTGACACAATTTTCAGAGTACATTATTCCGCATTTACTCTGAAATTTTGACAACTTTTTACTTTATTTATGAAAACTATTGTAAATTTTGTAAACTTATTTCATGAAATGACGCAGATGTCCGAAGGTACAAAATCCCATGGCGTGTCTCACATTATCTGTCCGTTACTGGTGAAATGGGGCTTATGGGTTTTGCGACCAGTGTAGATATGTACAAGTTTTGTTCGCCATTCCATCAATGAAACACCCTTCATGCTTCTAACAAGCAATATACTATATACATGTAGTTCATTATCATGCTACAAGAGTGTGCTATTTAATCAGGAACTATATTGGTCACAAATCACATAAGCCCCATTTCTCCCGTAACAAAGACATATGAGACACGGCATGTGATTTTCTACCTAACAACATGTGTGATTTCTCATGAAATACATTTACAAAAACTATTATATTTGATAATAAAATTTCGTCAACATTCGACGTAATTTATGGAAAATATCGTAAGTTTTGTAAATATCTTTCCCGAGATATCGCACAGTTCTTCAGTACAAAATCACATGGCGGCAATATGGTGCATTCTGCGTTGTTATTCAGATGCGGCCGACTGCAGCAATCCGACGGCGCCGGACCATGGCTCCATACCAACGGCCCCGACGGCGACGACGGAGGGACACGAGGCGACGGTGGAATGTGACCAAGGATACACCCTGGACGGACCGTCCACGATCATCTGCCAGTACAACGGCACGTGGTCTGCTGCTAGCACATGCTCAGGTAACGGCTAAAGTGTCGTCTCAGTTTTTGTTCCTAGTTTACACGTGGCGTTTTGTTTGACCCCAGTGTGCGCCACGTTTTTCAAAAAAACAGTTTCTGTGGTTTCTGCGCGTTTTCCCTTTTTATCGTTTTATTTTCACTGCACATACTCGGTGATACACAACAGTGATTCAGAAATGTTTTTGTAACACTGCGCATGTGCAGAATTGCAGGAAAATCCGTTATGCAAAAATGCACAGGAAATGCTACTGTAAATTTTGTCAACGTATTTCCTGAAATTAGCAGATGTCCGAAGGTACAAAATCGCATGGCGTGTCTGATATAGTGAGGAGATCCATGATTGTCACAGAACACATCTACCAGAAAACAATGAATTCAGTTTATTGCCAAAGAGGAAAGTCTACTAAGTTTCTTCCTTTGCAGATGAATATTTGATAAAACTTGTGACTGAAAACGTAAATAAACGGCACAAGTATATGCAAATATGCATCTGCAAACGAAGATGCTTAGTAGACTTTCCTCTTTCCTTATGAATCTCCTCACTATATCAGACACGCCATGCGATTTGTACCTTCAGACATCTGCGTAATTTGAGGAAATACGTTTACAAAATGAACGAACAGAGTCGTGACTATATGTACCCGGAAAGCTTTTTACTGGGCAGATAATAAACAGCAGACGGCAAAATTTAATTCAGCCTTGTAAGGGCTAACTTAATAAACAACTGTGTATACAGTTATGAGAGTGCACTGATGTGGCTGAATGACAACAATGTACATCCTGATCAGATTGCAAGAATTACAATTTTTCACTCAAAACTTATTAACTTAATAATAAATAATAGTGTAGACCGTGATGAGAGAGCACTCATGTGACTGAATAGCAAACACTGTGCTAGCTCCAAATGCAGTATAGCTAGCTTTAATCATTTTAGCTAGCTGTAAATATTTCAAGCTAGCACTAATTATTTAGAGCTAGCATTAAAGGTACATGCCCACTCAGTAGTTTATAATTTATGGAGACAGATTGTTTTGTATATTCTGTTGATATGCCATTTTCTGGCACAATAAACATTCAACATTACCCCAAAATGTAATGCTTTGATTTAACGACGGCACTGGCTCGATGACCATGCATGTCGGGACCGACTATTTCCTAAGTCCTCCCACCCCCCCCCCCATCCGATAGGACTAGGCTAGCACGAAGTTTTCTTGCTCAATCCGCAGTCCGACGCTCTACATACTGCGCTAATCCGGCCACCTTCACCATTACACCACGTAAAATGTTAACGGACATTACTATTTATTATTTGTATTTATTGTTTGGTGCGCATTGATCATACTATATAATCTGTCTAAAATATTATTTTTTTCGGGTGACGCATTTAAAGGTACATGCCCACTCAGTAGGCACACATTGTTCTTTATAGGAAGTAAATAAGTGTATAATTGTGCCACTATACCACCAGGTCTAAAAATTACAAGTGCCCGCTATATTTTTAGCTCACCTGAGCGAAGCTCATGTGAGCTATTGTTACCGCAATGTGTCCGTCCGTGAACATTTTCAAACGTCTTCTCCTCGGTAACCATTGGGCCTATGGTCACCAAACTTCATGGTCATAGTCCATAGGTAGGGAGATTACAAAATTGTTAAAATGACGTCATTACGTAATCCAAGATGGCCGCCGTCTAAAAATAGCACAAATTCTTAAAAAATCTTCTTCTCAAGAACCGCCAACCAGATTTCGACAAAACTTGGTAGGAATGATCGATGTACATTGCTCTTTCAAAGTCGTTAAAATGGTGACCCTGGGGTTAAAAATGGGCGTGGCCCGTGGGGTCAAATTGGGGTTCAAATTTTAAATTTTATTTTTGACTGAATATGGTCATTTCATATATCAAATTGAAGGTATCAATGAGGTGATCACTCTTTTGCATTTTTTGTCGAAATCGGATTGTTATGTCATCCAAGATGGCCGCCGAAAGGTCAAAAGGTCGTTCTTTTATTAGAGATTTCAAAATTCTCCTTCACATGAACCGCTTGGCCCATGGTAGCCAAACTTAAAAGTTATGGTCCATGGGTGAAGCCTTTTCAGATTTGTGAAAATGGAGGTCATCGCTAATTCAAGATGGCCGCCGTCAAAAAATAGCATACATTCTTAAAAAATCTTCTTCTCATGAACCGCTAGCCGGATTTCGACGAAAGTTGGTAGAAATGATCGATGTATATTGCTCTTTCAAATTTGTTAAACTGGTGACCCCGGGGTTAAAAATGGGCGTGGCCAGTGGGGTCAAATTGGGGTCAAATTTTATTTTTGACCGAATATGGTCATGTCATATATCAAATTGAAGGTATCAATGAGGCGATCACTCTGGTGTATTTTCTGTCGAAATCGGATTGTTATGTCATCCAAGATGGCCGCCGAAAGGTCAAAAGGTCGTTCTTTTAATAGAGATATCAAAATTCTTCTTCACATGAACCGCTTGGCCAATGGTAGCCAAACTTAAAAGTTATAGTCCATGTGTGAAGCCTTTTCAGATTTGTTAAAATGGAGGTCATCGCTAATCCAAGATGGCCGCCATCTAAAAATATCATAAATTCTTAAAAAATCTTCTTCTCATGAACCGCTAGCCGGATTTCGACCAAACTTGGTAGGAATGATCGATGTACAATGCTCTTTCAAAGTTGTTGAAATGGTGACCCCGGGGTCAAAAATGGGCGTGGCCCGTGGGGTCAAATTTTTATTATTTTTGACCCTAATATGGTCCAGTTTATATATCAAATCGAAGGTATCAATGAGGCCATCACTCTGGTACATTTGTTGTCCAAATCGGATTGTTATGTCATCCAAGATGGCCGCAGAAATGTCAAAAGGTCGTTTCTTTTATTAGAAAAGATTTCTTCTTCACATGAACCGCTTGGCCCATGGTAGCCAAACATAAAAGTTATGGTCCATGGGTGAAGCCTTTTCAGATTTGTTAAAATGGAGGTCATCGCTAATCCAAGATGGCCGCCGTCTAAAAATAGCATAAATTCTTAAAAAATCTTCTTCTCATGAACCGCTAGCCGGATTTCGACGAAACTTGGTAGGAATGATCGATGTACAATGCTCTTTCAAAGTTGTTAAAATGGTGACCCGGGGTCAAAAATGGGCGTGGCCCGTGGGGTCAAATTTTATTTTTGACCTAATATGGTCATGTTATATATCAAATCGAAGGTATCAATGAGGCGATCACTCTGGTACATTTGTTGTCCAAATCGGATTGTTATGTCATCCAAGATGGCCGCAGAAATGTCAAAAGTTCGTTCTTTTATTAGAGATTTCAAAATTCTTCTTCACATGAACCGCTTGGCCCATGGTAGCCAAATTTAAAAGTTATGGTCCATGGGTGAAGCCTTTTCAGATTTGTTAAAATGGAGGTCATCGCTAATCTAAGATGGCCGCCGTCTAAAAATAGCATAAATTCTAAAAAAATTAAAAAAATTCTTCTCATGAACCGCTAGCCGGATTTCGACGAAAACTTGGTAGGAATGATCGATGTACATTGCTCTTTCAAAGTTGTTAAAATGGTGACCCCGGGTTCAAAAATGGGCGTGGCCCGTGGGGTCAAATTGGGGTCAAATTTTATTTTTGACTGAATATGGTCATGTCATATATCAAATTGAAGGTATCAATGAGGCGATCACTCTGGTGCAATATTTGTCGGAATCGGATGATTATGTCATCCATGATGGCCACCAAAAGGTCCATTTATTCAAGATTTTTAACGTCTTTTTCTCAGGAACCACATGGCCGATGCTGGGTGAAGCATTTTCAGATTTTGTAAAATGAGAGTCATCGCTTAATCCAAGATGACCGCCATCTAAAAATAGCACAATGAACTCAATGTCACATTCTCCTCTGGTGTTCATGGAGTCAGGTGAGCGAATTAGGGCCATCATGGCCCTCTTGTGTATTTATTTATACTAATTAAATGCGTCACCTGAAAAAATAATATTTTCGACAGATTATAAAGTATGATCATTGCATATCAAAAAGTAAATACAGAGAATAAATAGTAATTTCCGTTGACATTTTAAGGAAACACGGTTATCGCCCCTGACATCAGTGTGGATATTGACGTCTGATATAAAATGTTATATAATGCCAATAAATACGTGGGGTAATGGTGAATGAATGCTTATTTTTCAAGAAAATGTCTTCTGCATTTTGTGTCTACTGAATGGGCATGTACCTTTAATTAATATAAATAATTAAAAAACATCATGCCTCATTTGCACATGAAAGTAGCCTGATACCACCGCGAGTTACTATCAGTAAACTAAGTATTACAAAATGAGTATATCTGTATAGCGGACACTTATAATTTTTAGAACTGGTGGAATAGTGACACACTTATACACTTATTTAATTCCTATAAAAAACGTTCTGTGCCTACTGAGTGGGCATGTACCTCAATCACTGGTTTGAGGAATAATTGTTTAAGAAAAACTACCGATTGCGATCTCGATTGGTGGTTATTCTTTAAACTTGGGATTGATGAGCTCAAACCCCGGTTTGGACCTCAAACCCGGGTTTGAGTGATTATTGTGGATTTTGCTTGCCATACTTTTGTATTAACATGACGACTGAACAAAGCGGTACACCATGACAAGAGCGGCTATATTGACCTTCTATATCTCCTCGAAGGTTAATCGTTCGTTGCCGTATAAGAGGCTATCGACAATTGGAGGACACGGAAGGTTGGCAAGATATAGTTGTCTTATGTGCTGGTACTTGGTGCAGTAAAGGAGGAAATGACTTGTTGTTTCTGTGGCACCACATGTGCAGTTAGGTGTATCGACTATGGATCTACGATGAAGATCAATTCAAAGAGCTGCATGAAAGACGAAGGCGTGCATGAAGTATTTGGCTCTTTCTTGAACCAACGTTAAATAATGGTGATGACTTTGAGGCATGTTTGTTCAAACCTGCCTTAAATGACATTGTTGTTGGGGCATTTCTAACATGTTCTGCTAGTTTGTTCCAGTCTCTAATCGTTGATGGAAGAAAGGAATTTCTGTAAAGCATGGTATTAGTGGTATGTCTGAAGCATTTCTGAGATTGTAGCGATCTCGGGTTTGCTGTGGGATTAGATCATTGAGATTTGGTGGCGAAATGTGGTTTTTCATTTTTTATAATAGTAATAATTTGTTTTTATTCCTCCAGCTATCAAGTGTTTCCCATTTAAGGTCCTGATAGAGCTTTTCAATATTCCATAGCTTTATGGCTCCGCATACGATGCGAGCAGCTTCAATTTGGACAGCCTCGAGCTGGTTCTTTAGATCAAGCGTACAGTTACTACAGACAACATCTGCGTATTCAAGCAATGGGCGAATTAGTTAAATATACATACATTCTAGAGCCGATCTGTTTAGTAAGAATTTAAATGATCGTAGCATGCCAATGCGCTGCCAAGCTTTGTTTGTGTATGAAGATAAGTGTTGACTCCACTTACTGTCGTCTGAAAATTTTATTCTCAGCTGGTTGTGTTCGTTAAATTTAGAGTTTGGCCGTTCACTATGAGATTGGGGTGATGTGGTTTATTTTGTTTCCTAGAGAAAACCATGGTCTCTGTCTTTGAAGGATTGAATTTTATTAACCACTTTACCGACCATTGGTGAATTGTTTCTAAATCGAGATTTAATGTGAGTGACGAGGATACTGGGTCTTCAACAATTATGTACCGACTAGTGTCATCGGCAACTATCTAATATTAGAATGCATATCATTCACTATGTCATTTATATATATTAAGAATAGAAGCGGACCGAGGATTGAACCTCGTGGGACGCCTGCATTTATAGATGTCCATCGAGATGATGTGTTGTCGTATACTACTCGTTGGTGTCTCGGAGACAAGTAGGAAGAAAACCACTCTAACAGGGGACCATTGATACTAACAGATGAGAGTTTGCATAAAAGCCCTTTATGCCACACTCTATCGAATGCCTTAGATATGTCACAAAAGATCGCACGAACTTCCATTCCTTTGTCCAATGCTTTACACATATCATTATATATATATATGCCAGTTTATTTACTGTAGAGTCTCCCTTAATAAACCCAGACTGGAACGATGTCAGTTTCTTATTAGTGGTTACAAAATTGTATACGTATTTACGAACGCATCGTTCCATAAGCTTGCCTATACAGCTGAGGAGAGATATCGGTCTGTAATTCTGTGGGCTAGACGGGTCTGACTCTTTGAAGATTGGGGTGACGTTGGCTAGTTTCCATGGTGCTGGAAAGAAAGATCTATTGATTAGCTCACTGAAGCAATCAGATAGTGGGATAGAAAGCTCTCGAACACCTTCGCATAAGAGTCATGGACTAATCAGATCTGGGCCGCTTGCATTGGCTGGATTTATTAGTGCTATAGCGTCAGTCACGTCCTTTGGAGAAATTGTAATTGTCGATAAGTTGTGATGTGTTGGTGCTGGAGTGGGAGGTAATATGTGATCCCTGTTATCAATAGTCGATTGTCTAGAGAGAAATGTATTCAATAAGTCTGATTTGCTATCACCTGTTGATGCCTCAACGCCATTATCAATCAGTGTAGGGATTGTTGTCAAGATATTTTTGTTTAGACTTTAAAACTGTTTGGCAAGGTTGAACCAGGCTTTTATGGAGGTATTTGAATCATTGACTCTCTCGATAATTTTATGTTCGTATTCTTGTTTACATTTTCGGATTAGCTTAGTTACTTCATTTCTCAGTTTTCGAAAGTTGGACCATGCTGGCTCCGTATTGTGTAGTTTCGCTTTTTTGTGAGCTCTAGTTCGCTTCCTTATTAATTTTCTAATATTGCTATTGAACCAGGGAATATCATTTGGTCTCATTGTAACTAATTTGTTTTGTATTGTTTCGGAGGCTGCATTAATGATGGCGTTAGCTATTGATTCAGCCACATTATCTAGCTCGTCTTTATTAAGAAGATCTTGCCAGTTTACATCGTTTACCTTTTCTCTAAAATCATCATAATTACCACGATTTTAAAGACATGTTTTTCTTTGATATGCAGTTGTTATCGATTTTTAAATTTGAGTACAGCTACAACCGGGCAATGGAATCTAATCAGATCAGGTATAAATGGATCTGCCACAAAACTTGTGATAATGTACCTCGTTTCTTTAACGAATATAAGATCAATGAGTGAACACGAATTTTCTGTGAAATGAGTGGGTGTAGAAATTAATTGTTCTGCGTTATAGGAAGTAATACGACGGCTTAGTTTATTGGCATTTGAATTATGTACATTTATATTGAAGTCACCAGCAACAATAACATTGTCACATACTTGATTAATGGAATGGAATGGTGCTTAACGGCGCATCCACACAAAATAGTATCATTTAGGGCCAAGCAATGTAGATGAAGAATAAAAATAATAGTAAAATAGTATGTTACATTTGGTAATCAATCAGATGATTGTCACACCTCAATTAGACTCGTGACTCAGAAATATCAATGGAGTATTTATTTACAAGATATACACGGTATTTGCACTGTACAAACGTATAAGGGTGTGATAGAGTAGCGTTCACTATTTATCACTTACCCGCTCTCTATATGACTCCTACAATACTAAACCTTCTACCGTACTACTCCCCTTGTTACCCTACTACTCAATCTATGCTATTCCTCCTATGCTACCTCTTCCTTTAGCACACCTCCTACGATACCACCTATTTATATACCCCTCCTCCTATACTACCTCTCCATCCATGATGCTAACTTCAGATACTGCCCGACGATACTCATCTAGTTACCTATATACACGTAATGTCAATTAATCATTCATATAATATGTCGTATCATTCGGTAATAATGAACATGAAACACATGCATGCACATATCATATCACAATTACAATAAATTATATATGAAATTCCCAAATGACGTTACCAAATTTGTCACAGTTACAAGTTTGTCACAGTTACAAGTTTGTCACAGTTACTATTTCATCATGTGTCCTATTGTTGTACACTCTATATGATTCTCCTAATATGTGATAGTTAATTTATGTCTGTAGTATAGGACTGTACATAAACACGGTGGTTAATGCTGGCTCCACGCACTGTTGCACACAAATGTCAAGTTCCATAGTTGCTACACGAACTGTAGCATCGTAACGTACCGTAATGACAGTTACACCAATTACGTTGCATGTATATATCATGCAACACTCGCACGTATAACACCAATACCGTTGCACACACTGTAGCAAATGATCAATGGGTTACACAACGTAGCCACACACACTGTAGCAAATGATCACTGTGTTACACAACGTAGCCACACACACTGTAGCAAATGATCACTGGGTCACACAACATAGCTACACACACTGTAGAAAGTTACACACGGATTACACCATATATGTTGTACACACTGTAGCATGTTACCTCTTGGCTACGATTACACAAACCTTGCTACACACACTGTAGCAAAGCATTACTGGTTACACCATATATGTTGCAAGCACTGTAGCTTTATCCAACCTGGTTACAGTTACACAAACTTTGCTACACATACTGTAGCAAGTTACACATACGGGTTACGCCCCATCTGCCACCCACACTGTAGCAAGTTACAGATGCGGGTTACGCCACATCTGCTACACACACTGTAGCAAGTTACACATGCGGGTTACGCCACATCTGCTACACACACTGTAGCAAGTTACACTGGAGCACGATTCTGCCTCGTCTACACATAGCCTTCCGTCACTGGTCTACTCTAGGCAAGAATGTTGCGCCTACACCCGTCGCTACGTCTGAGGTGGACACTGCAATACAAAGTACAGCTACATTTGCACCTTGCTATACATTAACATACTTGCATATTGATAATTGGTAAAGCCTTTACAAACACAATCCAGTCAGTTTGCAGACAAAAGTTGTGCACACATTTATGCAGCCAATATAGTTCCAATTTAGAAAATAAAAACTGCTCTAGATTCCACTATTGTATCCCTTATCTCTTACATCTACTACCTAACAACACTACACGGTACTTACGCCAACTGGGCTGTATAAGACGACATAAATCCTGAATATTTGCACAACACACATCCAACTTCACCAAACTTTCCCAGCTGACTGTCCAGTCTTCACACAAATTTCTCACCTACGGAAATTTACTCACCCTATAGAATAGAATAGATAGACATAACATCTCGTTCCGACGAGATAGCATCCCGTTACCACGAGTTAGCTATGATACTGATATTGGATATAATGACACAATAAACGCTTTCAGTACTTTAGAATTGTTCGTAGACAAGTTGTTGAACTGGGGTAGTCCGAGATGGCCGCCACATATACATAATAATTACTGGGGCTATTGATAAATTTAAGCATACTAGTATATATATCTCAGCTTTATGGACACATTGGACTTGTTATGTAACTTTCAAATGCAAGCCGTAGATGGCCGCCAGATATAAATTACCTTGCAATGACAATCATATTGTGTAATGATTAAAATATGAAATGTTACGTTGACCTATTTCAAAGAAAACACACATATTTATGTCAATCTTGTGTTCTTTTGTTACATTGCTATGTAATTAGACACGTGTTCCAATAGCAGAAATCAAAGACGGCTGCAAATATAAATTATAGCAATCATCGTTTAATAATTAAGTCATATACATTGTAATTAAGTTCAGTACAGCTCCATAGGAGCACACTGTTATAGCAATATTTACTTGTGATAAAGTAACATGTTCTATAACTTCTGTATACATGTACGCTCACACATGTGTCACTACATATATCAGATTTCCAAGTTGGTATTCCAATATAACTAGATTACCTTATAGTAACAATACAATCGTTTATAATAGCTATTTCTCTTTTTATCATTTTTGTTTTTACAAAGAATGCTTTTCTTAAGCAAATATATTAGTTATCATACCGATGAACCTGTCAGCCAATATAACCATGCAATTGCATACGTTATATATCAGAAGTGATTTATTTTATAAAAAAGAAAATCGGAAAAATAGTGTTTGTTTGTTTGTTTATTGGTGTTTAACGGCATATCAACAGCTAAGGTAATGTAAGGCCTGGCAAACGGGTTCGATCCCGTTTTAACCTGCTGCATTGGGGGGGAAATTCCAAAATCAGAACTGAATATTTACATCGAGAAACAATATATTCAGCCCTGAAATCAGAATAACCTGACCTGGTGGCAGGTCCATACAATTGGTGTAATGTTATCTGCTAACACAGGTATTGACAAATAAATGTTCAAGTGGAGTGTTTTCACCATGCTTGGGTTCCACATTTCTGGCGAACACCACATGCATCCACTCAATTGGTGCAATGAATTCACTTAGCCAAGTTGTTTTTAATTTATGTACCCGATGTATGTACGTGCAACTGCGTATGAAGCGCGCTAACCTATGTGTAGCTGTTGCGTGGTTTTGCGCAATTGGTCATTTAGTCTTAGTCAAGTCGTCACTTTCTGATCTGTGATGTATCCTATGCACACTATTATGCATACATTTCTCCGTCAGGTGTAGCTATTGGTGGCATTACCCACTCCTCGTACCTATCAGGTAGTTTCCGAACCCTTACAGGCCGCATGTGTGGTGGCGATGGCAATTGTATGACCAAAGACGGTTGTTCAGGGGCCGGTACAATGGTTTCAGGGGACTGTACAGTTCTCTCTGGGGACTGCACGCTATGACCAACCGAAGCTGTATCACGTTCTGGCGCATATGGTATTCTCTGTACACTGCGTGTCAGAGAGGTGCTACCTGTACTGTACGGATGCGGGGTCGGCGATAACGTCGCGGAATTTGGCACATTAGTAGTAGAAAGTGAATTTCTGCTTTCACTGGGACCAGAGATGGATTCTCTCGTTCGCCACGACAAATTCTGATCACTATCGCATTGCATCACGCCACCTCGACTATGATGTACGTTCTCTGTCCCACTAACACTGTGTATTCCAGAAGCAGTGTGTTTATGACTGGTTCTGGCACTGCGTCATCTGGCGGGTATTACATATTTGGGTACTGTCACCAAATCAGACTCGTCTGATGCGTCATTCCCGGAGTCTGGCTCAGAACTGTCGTAATGTGGCGTGTGATCTTTCACACGACCTCTCTTACGACATCCTGGTCTCGTCAAAACTTTTGTGGGATTGGATTCTGAACAAGGAATCGACAAAAACGGTAACAATAGATTGCGATGGAGAGTACGAATAGGACCCTTTACAGATTCCTTTCGCACATGATAAACTGGTACATTATTGTTAGGGATTTCGCTAACAATGTACGATTCCTGCTCCCATTTGTCTGCCAGTTTTGTTTTACCTCACAACCCTACATTTCTGACCAAAATCTTGTCCCCCACCTCAAGAGCAGAATGTCTGACCTTGCGGTCGTACTTACCCTTGTATCGTTCAGACTGTTTCTGTGCCTCCCTGCTGGCAACTTTATATGCGAAGTCCATCCGTTTTCTCAGTTTCTGCGCATAGTTCTCATGGCAAGTGGTAGACTAAGACTTACCTTCAATCCCAAGAAAAGCATCGACTGCAAGTCTGGGATGCCAACCAAACATGAAATAATGAGGCGAGAATCCTGTAGTGCCATTGCGGGTCGCATTGTATGCATGGACTAAGGGAGCCACATACGTCTTCCAATCTGATTTCTGGTGTTACTCAAGTGTTCCTAACATTTTGAGAATTGTCTGATTAAAGCGCTCAACTTGTCCATTGTCCATGGGGTGATAGGGAGTTGTACGCGATTTCTCCACATGTGCAATGCTACAGAGCTCTTTAATAAGGCGACTCTCAAAATTGCTACCTTGATCACTATGGAGACGAGCTGGAAATCCATAATGGCAGATGAAGTTTTCATACAGTACCTTTGCTGTTGTCTGGGCTGTATGATTGCGTGTAGGAATGGCTTGAGCATATCTTGTAAAATGATCCGTTATAACCAAGATATCCTCAAAACCATCCTTCGACCTCTCTAGTGAAAGAAAATCGATATATACCAGCTCCATAGGTCTGCTACACGAAATATTCACGAGTTCAGCACTCTGTACAGGGTACTTCTTTCTGCGGAGACACCTACCACAGTTTGCTACCTTATTGTTGACATCTTGTTCCAATCCTGGCCAATTAAACCGCTGCCTTACCAACCATAGAGTCCGGTCTCGACACTGGTGGCCTAAGTCGTCATGCAAACCCTTCATTGCCAAAGTACGATGTGACACTGGCAAAACCAACTGCTGTACCGGATTTCCGTCTAACTCTGTATTGCGGTACAAAATGTTACCTTGCATACTCAGCTTCTTCCATTCCCGGAGATACTTTCTTACCTCTACGTTTTCGTGGTGTAGTTCTAGTCTGGGTCGAATGCCACTGGTAAGCCGATCCATCACTCTCGCTAGCGTCTCATCCTCTGCTTGGACCTTGTGCCAGTTAACGTTAGCAAAGTCTGACTCGCTTACCTGCTCCTGTTCCAGTTCTGCCAGTTCTGATGAGTCGCATAACTGATTTACTTACCAGTGCAGCATTACATACTGCTTTCACGACGTCTGAGAACATCTCCCTTGTCTCCCCTGGCTGAGGACGTCGTGATAATCCGTCAGCGTCCTGGTTAGACTTACCTGACCTGTACATCAAACTGAAGTTATAATTCGCTAATGAGGATAGCCATCGATGACTCGTAGCGTCCAGTTTGGAAGTTTTTATGACGTACGTGAGGGGATTGTTATCTGTACGTACCTCAAACTCGTTGCCGTACAAGTAGTCGTAAAATTTATCCGACAATGCCCACTTTAGACAAAGAAATTCCAACTTATGAGCGGGATAGTTACGTGTTCCCTCGGCCTTAACCCGCGACTTGCATAGGCTATGACTCGTTCCTTACCTTGCTGAACCTGGTAGAGTACTGCACCCAAACCATCTGCTGAGGCATCTGTGTTCACTACAAATGGCTTACCGAAATCAGTATATTCAAGGACAGGCGGTGTGGTGAGACATTGTATGATTGTCTGAAATGCACTGTGCTGTGACTCACCCAATTTCACGGAGTTCTCAATTTTGTGGATGCTCTAGCCGCCTTGTTAATCGGATGGCCTACAACAGGCCATTGAGAGGCTTAACTATCATTACATAGCCCTGTATAAACCTGCGGTAGTAGCCCGTGAAACCAAGGAATGATCTAAGTTCCTTTATGGACCTTGCTTCCGGCCATGTGGTCAGTGCCGATATTTTGTCAGGATCGGTACGAATTCCGTCGTCTGATACTATGTGGCCTAAGTACTTCACATCCGTTTGGAAAAAAACACATTTAGAGGGTTTGAGCTTTAAATTGTGATGATGAAGCCTTTGAAACACACGTTCCAGACGGTTCAGATGTTCTTCAAAAAATATCGTCAAGGAATATCAGACATTCTCAGAAATTCAGTTCACCCATACAGGTCTCCATGAGTCTTTGGAAGGTGGCTGGAGCATTCGTTAGCCCAAAAGCCATTCTATTACAATCGTAAAAACCGAATGCGCCAACTGAGAATGCTGTCTTCTCCTTGTCCTCCTCCCTCATTTCCACTTGCCAGTAACCTGAAGGCAATTCCAGTTTACTGAAATATTTGGCACCTATGAGGGTGTTCATAGTGTCATCGACTCTAGGGAGACTGTATGCATCTTTTTTTAGTTTTGGCAATTAATATTCATAAAGTCTAGACAAAATCGGAGGGACCCATCTTTCTTCCGGACCAATACAACATTGGAAGAGTATGGACTCTTGGAATGTTGTATAGCACCTGCGTCAATCAAATCATCTCTTTCAGATGTTGTCGCACCTCTTTGAACAAACATTCCTGGTGGGATATGCATGTAAGATTCCTTAATCGGCGTATCATCCACCAGGCGTATGGCATGTTTCACCAAATCAGTGTTACCTAAGTCGGTGAAGGACTTTGAGAATATGCTTTCCCATTTCTGTAACAACTGTTAAGTTTGTGCGATATGATCAGTGGAGAGATTCTCCCCACTAATCTTAATTCCAAGGTCGCCCAAACTAAAATCTATATCAGGCTCACCTGGTATAGCATTATCATTCTCATGTACAACTTCACTATGTACAGAGTTCACCTGCATCGTGAGTCCATTACCTTGACCTCATTCAAACAACACAAGTTTGACATTGGGCGAATTTTAATTTGATTGGCCGATAAATTGCATACCCTAACTGGGACAGTACCACTGTTTGATTCGACCAATGAAACAACTCTTGGACAAATTGCCAAGCTACCAGCTTGTGATGTATCAATATGCTCAGTAATTGCGGTGTTAACACTGCCATGCTTCCGCACTATGCCATGTAATGTTGTCACTTCACCAGGGCCTAATGTGAATGCTCTTCGCACCAACACCGAATTACTCGCACTCATTGAGTCAAAAGCGGTCTTCCATGCTTGTAGTATCTCTGTTATATCATCAACATATTGTTTGTCTGTGTAGAAACGTATCACATTCGTTCCCACAATAACCGGTACCCTCTGATTATAATTAGTGTCTGGTGTGACTAACACAGGAAACTAATCAGATCTATCAGTCCCAGGTGGAGACAAGAATGGTACGCTGATGTCGGCCTCAATGTAATCCATGTATGGAAGCACATTACCCCCTGCGCCATGTACATGGAGATCGAAATCACCAATGCTCAATAACCTGGGTAATGGATCTAATCTGTTATAAAAGCTTTCTGATATACATGTGATCATAGACCCACTGTCTATCAATGCCTTTGTAGTTTCACCACAAAACCGATCAGTCAATCAGGTGTTCGTTTTTGGAAGGACGGGATGTAGCATCCGCTGTTTTATCACCATCTCCTATTTGCCCTACAATAGGAGAGGTTAATCTTTTGGCCCTTGCCTTGTTCTATTGTCCCCATCACGGTTACTTTGGGACGTTCCGCGTCCGGAACCCCCATAGTAACCCCTACCGCGATAGCCCCTGGTACCAGAAGCACCACGGTAATGTTCACGACCACGACCTCTGGTGCTATAATTGTCACTACTGGATCTGTTGTCAGACGTTGAAGTAGTAAGATTGTTTTCATATGATTCCATATTTTTCTCCATAGTCCGCAACTTATCCATCAATTGCGTCATCTGTTCTGACATTTTTTCAATCTTTGTTGACTGGTCATGCGATTCTAACTGCACAGGGTCGTGTTGTGCATGTTTCAGTTTTGAGTGACTCTGAGAGGACGGCAGTGAATCTGTAGCGGTTAGCTCCAGGTCCACTGGCGTAATCTCTCTGATCAACGAATCAAATCTTTTCAACAAGTCATATTTATGTCTAGTCTGCTTCTTCAGTCTCTCACTGCGGAGACTGGTCCAAAGGTTAGACCTTAGCATGTCATTCTTTGCTTCAAAGTTCATGTGCCCATCGTCAATTGCCAACTGTAAAATTGACTCAAGTGTACATCCAAATGCAGTGACTGACTCATTCTCCCCTTGCACAGTGGTGTAAAATTTCTGCATAACAGGCTCATTACTCGACACATTACTAAATGACCCATCTAGTTTCTGAAGTATCTGAGTACTGGAAGCGGATTCTCCCAGGGGAATCAACATTTGTCTAGCTGTACCCCTAAGTGATTTTCTGATAGCCTGTAACAACACATGTTCAATCACTTGACTATCTAGCATGAGACACCGTAACTCAAATCGCCATACCTCATATGTAACATCACCTTTTTGAGCCGGTTCATCTCCAGAGAACTGTGGTATTTGTATTTTGTTCAACTGGGTGGTGGGCTTAGAAGTTACATTCTGATTTGGTGGTGGTATGGGTTTTCCAAACTGTGTAAATGCCGAGACGGCTGTTTGTTGTGGATGTGAAATCCCCTGCCTTGACATGTCAGTATCGTGAAATTGCAATCTGGGATTGGCCTGTGTTGGGGATGGAATAAGGGAGCCTAACTGACCTGGGGTCGCATTATGTGTGTTATGTACCACTCCCCCTAACGTCGGACTAGTACCAGGGATGTGAAATCTCGGTATCGGTTTAGCTGGCAAAGATGCGCTAAGTTTGTCAGCTAATGTCACCTTAGGAGTGGATGTCGATGGTTGTTTCAACAACTCATATTCCTCATGTGTTAACACAACATAATTTCCCTGGTTATTCAATGCCTTAACCATCAATTCATAGTCTGGTATATTCAACTCTTCCCCACCCGAAGCCATGTTCAAGTAAGTTCGGTTTGTCAATGAAACCAAAAAAGTGTCAAAGTCGATTTCTGACAATCAGCGTCAGTAGTGAGTCCTTAACGTGTACGTCTATTTCTAATAGTATGTTTCTATGTCAGCTGGTAATTACACTAAGTTAAATACCAATCACCATAATATGCATGCTAAATAATCGTCAGATACATACACCTGCAGATTCTGCTCGCGCTCTCACTGCTTCTACTATATGTAGACACATATGAAGCCAACTTATGCAGCCACACACAATATCAATAAGTACAGCATAGATTACGTGTATTACAGAACTGAGAAATATTTTTACCAAAATTCTCAATTCAATTACCACTGAAATGAAACCACACACATATAATTACAATATGTGACGTAGATGTACAATCGTCAATCGCACGGAATGAGATCAACCGGAAATCTGGAATAATTAAATTATCTGGAAAAAAAAAACAGACTTCGAATGACTCATTTAACTAAGACATTGTCAAATAATTAAATTTGAAAAAAAAATCAAATCATAATTCCAAATTTGTCAAAGTAAAAATCGTACAAATTACGAATTTTCAAAACAAAAATGCTATTATCGAACACGTGTTGTAAATTGTTTAAAAAATAAAACACAGACGAAAATGAATAGCAATGGTTTCAATTTATCTTGATTTCGAACCACAGAACATTTAACACTTAACACAGAACATAAAGCGTAGAGTATACACAACACATAGATCACACATAACACAAACTCGTATACACATCTTGTTCGTTCAGAGAACGCGCGCTGAACGCGTGCCGTATGCTACGAAATGCAAATTCAAATCGCTATGCAGTGTTCCTATATGTTTGTAGTTATAACGCGAAGCAATATAAGCTATTGCGATAGGCAACTCATATCTATATGTGCATATATGTCGTATGTACCTAATTCGGCTGAGCATTGATCATCAACACATATGTGTAAACATGGTTGTTGTCTGCAATACGCTAAAAACAAAACATCAACACAATGTACATGCATGTAACACGTCATTCAATAAACCTCACACAGAATACAACAATAACACAAACACTGTTCCCTATAGTTTATATGCACTGAAATGTGTGTGTCTCGCTGTCTATTCAACAGTTGTACTTTGCGACGCAATGTTTAGCAAATGTACGCTGGACAAACGTAAACAAACATGTACTCTATGTAATTGACTTATCAGTTACAGTACAGCAACTGAACTGAAGTCGCTCACCTGAAATCACACGAGAAATAATTGTGCGTCAGTCTAGTTGAATGAAAACCAATTTAGAATACCATATACCAAATTTGATCGAAATGTGTAAGAAAACAATCACCTAAAGAAAATCACGTTAACAGTACAATTTTCCAAAGTTTTAGCGTCATTTATCGTAAAGTGCCAAAAATTGCAGACGACATTTCCAAACCAATAACGAAAATAGGAATTGATCTAATAAACCCCGTGTACAGGTAATCATACCCAAACAAATTAACACTTTGCATTTATATCACTCGGAAACAATGCATGAACGAAGGATGGACGTAGACAGATAACGGATGGCCAGACGAAAAGTGGCAACAACCTACGAGCGCATATCAGCATTCGCTAATACAAGCTGAAAATGCGCGATCGCTTACTCATGCTACATTGTCCATGCACATACATGTGATACATGTACACCATGTACACAGGCGAAGATCGCATGAGTAACCGACATGTTTTCCAACATATATGCAAAACCGCCGCGAAAATATCCCTAATATGAACATTCACAAGTTGCTACTCAACATCACATGCCACTTACACGTAACACGTCACACAATAAACATTTTAACATAAACACAATTGCGTCACACACCGCCTACGAACGATGACACAGTTTATACTGTCCCAAGACGAGGCGATCAGTAGATCACCGCGTTCGAATCGCACGAGCGAAGCCGCTTCGATACCTGGGTTTCCTTCTAGGTAGCCGTACGTTTAGTCATGACGATAACGCGAACCAGTTTTGTGCACAAATAATTAAGTCAACAATGCATTGTTTATTTATAAACATGATAAACAGAGCTCTATATTTATATTTATCGGCGGATTTTCCGTGTATTCGGTACAGGAATTCTCGTTTGTCAGTGATTCCCAGTCGAATTGGACGGAGAAATGTTGACGTTGATCCAATCAGCCACCCATTTTAGTCACCAAAATCACGTTGGGTGCCATTTGTCACAGGTGTATGGAGAATAAAGAAACATTCCACACTGTGGGTTCAGTCTTGGTTGTGTATTTGTATATATGTATATATATATACAGCATATTATGGGTGACCGAAGGTATATATTGTATAATATTGTATGTAAATAAATATTATAATCATTCACTAGCTATGGCTACGACTAGTTGATTCCATGTATCGGTGTCGAATCACCGGCTGAAGGCTAATTAGCGCGCTTGCGCGGAATATTAGTTTACGCATGCATGGCTACATCCAATCAACATACATACAGGCTATGACGTCACAGTACGGGAAATAAACATACAACGAGACGTAACACATGACCTGTGTGGACAAATGAAATACAGACATGCAAACAAATGGACGACAAGAGCAATACGTAACGATTCACGTGACATAAACGTAAAGTGAACTTTATATATTAATAGGGCAGCATGTTGAATTACGATGTAGCCACAGGTAAACATATCTAACCCTGTGACAACTATAACAGTTATTGTTACAGTGATAGTGTATTTAGTAGTGGCACAACTAGTATGAATGTCATATAGTGGATGAGCCAGATCCCTGAAAATAGGGTAATCACTACCACTTGGGGGGGGGGGGCAAATTTCCACTATATTTTATGGAAAGGTATACATATCTAGATATTATTTCTGCATGATAGCAGTTTGAACCTTGTAGCTTAACGATTGTATGGCCTTTTATGTAATCCCCCTTAGCGGACAAATGTGCGGTTCATAAAAACATTGCGAATATAGCAAATAAGCACACTATACAAGGCAACCACACACCAGGATTGTTCTGAAGCAGAAGGCTTATGGTTTATACTTTGAAGAAAATCAAAATTCCATACTTGTATTCAATATGGCTACCAATATTGAAGATGGCCACCAAAAAAACATATGTTTTTACCCACTACAGTAAAATATTAAATCCACATGTTGTTATTAATAGTTTTTATCGCTTCATTACATTAACCCATTACTTATAACATATTTTAAAATGTTGAATATTTGTTTATGCTTCCGTATGTAATAAATAAATACCTATAATTAAGATGCCGCCAACAAATCATTCATATGTTTGCTATGTCTTTGCTGTAATGTAATGTACATCTAACAAGAAATGCGTCTGTCGAACGCGGATGCCACCTGCAGCATATTTGAGAAACAGTGACAAAGTGGTGAAACGAAAAGTGTGACGGACGGACGGACGGACGGACGGACTGTTGTGGGGTTTGTTGCATGTGGGGTTTTTGGCCAAGTCTTTTTTTTTTTTTTGGGTGCTATTTGTGGGGTGCAAACAATGCTAAAGGTGTTATCTCCCCTATACTAACTTTCTCTCGTTTTCTTATGTCTCCTGCATGCACTTGTGGGGTATTTGGGTTTGATCAGTGAAGTACAATATGTACTTGTGGGGAAATTTAGTCAGCCATTGTTTGTGGGGTTTGGATGGACGGACGGTTTTGACCATCACCCTCTGGGGTGTCAATTTTTTGGCTTTTCAGAAGTGATGGAGTTCATTAAGATATAGTTGCGTATGGGGTGCACCCCACATGCAACAAAAAACCCACATGCATGTCATGTACTCGTGAATCACCCCACAACGTCACTTCAGGGAGAGCGGACGGACGGTCCAAACACTATTTGCCACCCGTTTCTTCGAAGCCCGGTGGCATAATAATTGTTTTTATCAATTCATTGCTATAGGCTAATTGGTTTCATAGATTTCTTTGCACTGTCATTAACTAATTGAGTCATTTACATATTGATAATACATTTTGTCAAATTCAAAATGGCCGCCATGAACATAATAATAGCCTAACAGTAATACTGGTGGTTGTGAAGAAAAAACGTGAATCGGTATACTTTTACCGGGGTTCTTCTCGAACGGGGTGGAAATTGATCGACATGTCAGAATAAGCGGCTGGTGTTATATATGGCTTGTACAGTTTCATGGACCAGGCCCTCTATGCAAAAGCTGCAGAAATACTATGGAAACAGAAAGAGAGATATTCCCATATAGTCATTCGACTGGGTACATTCCATACAATAATGACGCTGCTCGCTATCATTGGACGGCGGTTTCAGGACGCGGGACTGCGTGATATATGCATTGAAGCTGGTTTAGTAGTGCAAGGTTCATTGTCAGGGGTCATGGACGGTAAGATGTATAACCACGCTGTTCGGGTACATAAGATCATATGAAGGTCTCATGCGCTTGGCATGGCAATGATTTATTCAGTGGCTGGAAACAAGACATACCAACAGTAGCGAAGTGATGGTAATAGTTATGACACAGGTACATGAACTCCACGATGACCTATTTCAGGAGAACTTTGATGATATTATGCAATGTGGTGATCTGAAATAGGTGATCTCCCTCTGGAATGTATATCTAGACAATCTGAGACACAACAACTGGGATCTTTCTGCATTCTGGATGTCATACCTCGATATAGTTGGTGCAATATTGTTGAACCTGATCAGAGCTGCTAGGGGAGGAAATTGGGAATTGCATCTTGCCGCCATACTAAATCTAATACCATGGTGCTTTGCCTACGACTGATTGAACTGCACACGATATCCCCGTCTATTAAGCCCAGATGAGCAATCTGCAAGCTGCAAGCTAGTCATTTTCGTGATGGAAGATTCACCGTACAATTTGCAGACAACAATCCATTTGGCCGTGTCCCAGTGGATCAGACCACGGAAATGACTGTCAATAAAGACACACAGACAACAGGAGGGACGACGAAATTCAGCCAAAAGACTTCCGCAGTCAACCGATTTTACTTAACTGCCGAATATCATAGTGGCTTCCTTGGTAACCTCCGATAAATGACACGGAAAAACAAATCTGGACTAATCCATTCAGAGTTGCAAAAAACCCGAATCGAGAAAGATGAAAAGAGTGTCACGGCTGTGGTTGAAGTTCTTGAAAATTGGATTAACCCATTTGAAGAAAATGAAAACATTGTGTGTATTTCGACATCAACCGCAGTTCCACAAGATGTGAATCATGATCTAATGCTTGCCAAAGCAAAGGGAAAACAGGCATATGACAAATTCAAAGAAGAAAGGCTTGAAACAGATCCACCGCAACAAACGTTCCACGATCCTCTACAGAAGCAAAAATTGAAGACCTTTACAAGCTTGAGTATAAAGAAGCACACAGTTGCACATGGCAAGTCCATCATAATTGTAATAGCACAAAGTCGTACTCTTGATACCACCCACTTGGCCCGCTACCATGGACACTGGCAACCCCCGAAGGGACGCCGAGGAAAACTACGAAAGCTGTGTTGGCCAAGCACTTACAGAAATGATCAACACCAGTGAATGACTTCCCAGCAAATTCAGCAACAGTAATTGCTGGAATGAGTTTAGTCCAGAAGGTGTAGCCCAACATCTCAACTTTTGGTTATATTGCAATATCCATCCATGGCATGATATGTAAAGAAGGCTCGGAAAGCAACCGGATAGATGTTGTGCTTGACACATATCAAGAATTGTCCATTAAATCTGCCGAGAGATCACAAAGAGGCGAAGGGCAAAGTCTCCAGTTGTACAATATCAGCTCAACACAATGGGCGATTACTGCTTTATGCGACACATGCTGCATATGTAGGGTACAAAGCTGTCGTCATATGCTCAGATGACACAGACGTGCTTGTGCTGTGTCTATGATTTTTTGAAAGCATTAGTGTACAACTTTTCATTAACACTGGAACACAGGCACGCACACGATTGATTAACGTTGAAACAATCGCTGCAGCTATTGGACCTGGTGTTTGCGGTGCACTTATTGGAATACATGCATTCACTGGCTGCGACACCATGAGTGCATTCGCTGGGAACGGGAAGCTCAGGGCCTTGCAGATTATCAAGGCAAACCCAGATGTAAGGGAAACCTTCACACAGTTGGGATCTGACTGGAATATTCCACCTCAGCTACACACCAAATTAGAAGCATTAGAAGTACTTGAGGTACAGTATTTTCTGCTCGAAAAGGGGGGAAATTGAATCCCATCAAATTCCACCATACAGGAATTGCCTAGTTCAGCATGCATTACGTGCAAATTACCAGGCTGCTATTTGGAAGAGAAACCTTGTAGCAGATCCAGAAAGGCCATCACCTGAGATACATGGTTGGAAGCTGGACACAGTAGAAGGATAACGTCACCTCAACATTGACTGGATGGACAGATTACCAGCTCCTGAAGCGGTTTTGGAGCTGCTGTCTTGCAAATGTTCTCGGCTGTGCAAATTACCATCTTGTGTCTGTCTGTCAAATGGACTGAGATGCACAGACATGTGTCGACTAAGAGACTGCAGTAATCAACCTTCTGACGAGTTTGAACCCGAGGGGACTACATAAGTTGACCTTTATGATAGAGATGAAGACGAACTTCACATTTGAATAGAACATAATATTGATGTAATTTGCAGCTATAATGGACATTCGGTTATCGACAATTGACATTAAGTCATATTATCAATCGTATTTGTCAGCACCATTGGTTATAGCATACGTGTTGTTTAATTACATAGTTTGTATTAATAACAGATTTGTGAGCACTTTTATCAATATATAACTTAATAAATAGTTACATAAGTATATACAATTACCTTGGTTGGTATTGAATCCTACATCGTTTGTTTTTGAAAAGGTTGTATCTCAATTAATCTGCCAAACATAACATGTTTCCGAAATTTTACTGGTGGCCATCTTGGATTTACCCATGTCAAACTGTTTGGTATACTTATGTATCTATACGTGATAAACATGGTCAAATATGTGGTTCTATGTACATTGTATATGTTTGAATAACAATTGTATCTTCATATATGCATATTTGTAATAAAAGTGCATTTTTCCTTTACAATACATAAACATAGTTATTTATGGCAGCCATTTTGTTTTGTATGTAGCCAACTGCTGGAATTAGGCAATAAGGACTTTCTAAAACAAAAATGCAATGAAAGTGTACATTTAGAAACACACTCCATTGAAACATTTGTAATACTAGCATAATTTAAGTACACATAGTAAAACTAGTGTTTTTTCGGCGGCCATCTTGGATTTTTGTCTCGCCCGCGAAGCGGAAAGCGAGACATAGGTTTTGCTTTTCCGGAGTCGGCGGCGTCGGTGTCGGCGTCATTCAATGTTAAGTTTTCATGTTACGGTCATTACTTCAACACCGTATCAGCTACAGTCATCAAACTTTATACATACCTTTACTATGATATGTAGATGAATATAGGACTATTAAAAAAAATATAAACTCCAGGGTCAAGGTCAAACTCTATTTCTTTCTAGGCTACAAACTAAACATTAATGCATGAAGACCCGTTTTCTCGTGCGCTCTGTACACCTTACCTGTAGAGAGAACAATAGCCTTCTCCAGTTGAACACTTCTGCATGTGCAAGCATGTGCAAATTTCCAGCTTGACCACTAAATTTCCAGCAAAATTATTACAGGTAATTTATACAGGTAAATTATTATACCTGGGTATTACATTTCCGTAAACTGTGTTGACAATATTGTGGCAATATGTGGACCTGTGCAGATATGATATGTAGATAAATATAGGACTATTATAAAAATTCTGGACTCCAGTAGCGAGCATTATTTTTTTGTTAATTTTGAAACTTTTTTTTTGAAACTTTTTTTCCATTTTAGCCAGGTTTTTTTGGAGAAAAAAATTCTTTTAAACTTTTTTTTTTAATTTTGTTTTTCATTTTTAGCCAGGTTGTTTGAAAAAAAATCCTTTTAAACTTTTTTTCCATTTTTAGCCAGGTTTTTTTGGAAAAAAAATCCAGGCTGTTGGATTGGCGAAAGCCAGGCGGGCGGGCGGCGTCCACAATCAATGTTTTCTTGTTTCAGTCCATTTCTTTGTTACTGTAACACATAGGACCAACAAACTTTCACAGCTTCATAACCAAGGGGTGCCCACCACATATCACTATCCAACATTTTACCTTTTTGAACTTGACCCATTTTTTCCGCGCAGTCAATGTTAACTTTTCGCGTTTACAATGTTAAGTTTTCGTGTTTAAGTCCATTTCTTTGGTACTGTACCACATAGGACCACCAAACTTTCACAGCTTCATAACCAAGGGGTGCCCACCACATACAACTATCCAACATGTGACCATTTATTTTACCTTCACCTATTATTTCTACGTAATTGACTTAGCCATTTTCAACGTTAACTTTTTAACGTACGTCTGGTTAAAGTTTTTTGGTTAAAGTTTTTCGTTATGCTATACTATATAACTGCTTCGCCCATTACCTTGAAACTTTACATGGGTGTTTATCATCATCCATATTTTCATTCTACCCCCCAACCGTGCGGCCCCTGTGCCAAATGTCAAGGTCAAATTGATACAGACTGTATTACCTAGTGAAAAAATACAGAGTGACAAGCAGTGTGTACCCAGATCAGACTGCACGGATGTACAGGCTGGTCGGAGTCTATTCTGATTGTATACATGATATATATTCACGATACAGACGGTATTACCTGGTGAACAAACGACAGAGTGACAAGCAGTGTGGACCCAGATCAGACTGCATCTTGAATTTATGCAAAGTTCTCAAAACGTTCATGTGTGACAGTTTGTCATCAGTTGGACTTCAAAACGAGAAGGCCTGGACATGGAAAGTCCGTAATAAAAAACTATATTATTCAAAACAAGGTAAAGCCCAAAATCGGCTTTTGGTTGCCGGACTATATTCAACTCTGACTGAATGAAATTTGGGGAGCGAACGACATAGCTAACTCGCTACCACGAGTTAGCTATGTCGTAGGAACGACATAGAAAAATAATTGCGCATGTCCCTTTTAAGCTGCCGTACATATCCCATATATTACATCTCTGCCTTTCGTAGCCTATACGTCTCTGACATTCATATCCCATACGTCTCTGCTCTGTCCTAAGTTTGTGGCTTGCCGACGGACCCTGCCGACGGAAGTATCAGCCTTGACGGCGATACTGGTGTAACAATGACCGACGACACGGCGACAGTCACGTGCTCTGCCGGTTTCGGACTGAGCACCAACGAGGCGAGCACTACGATTACGTGCCAAGGCGACCAGTCTTGGACCGCCATTCCGACTTGCTCAACCGGTGGTGAGTTTATCATATAAAACACGCCATGGGACTTTGTACCTTCGGAAATCTGCGTACTTACATGAAAAACGTTTACAAAATTTACAACTTTTTCCGTAAATGGCGTCAAAAGTGGACAACATTTTTAGAGTACATTATTCCGCATGTACTCTGAAATTTTGACAACATTTGACTTTATTTATGAAAACTATTGTAAATTTTGTAAACGTATTTCATGAAATTACGCAGATGTCCGAAGGTACAAAATCCGATGGCGTGTCTCACATTATCTGGTAGTGACTGGTGAAATGGGGCTTATGGGTTTTGCGACCAGTGTAGATATGTTCGCCGTTCCATCAATGACACACCCTTCATGCTTCTAACAAGCAATATACTATGTAGTTCATTATCATGCTACAATACAGTGCTATTTAATCAGGAACTATATTGGGCACAAATCACATAAGCCCCATTTCTCACGTAACCAACACATATGAGACACGGCATGTGATTTTCTACCTAAGAACATGTGTGATTTCTCATGAAATACATTTACAAAAACTGTGATATTATATTTGATAATAAAATGTCGTCAACATTCGACGTAATTCATGGAAAATATCGTATGTTTTGTAAATGTCTTTCCTGAGATATCGCACAGTTCTTTAATACAAACTCACATGGCGGCAATATGTTGTATTCTGCGTTGTTATTCAGATGCTGCCGACTGCGGCGATCCGACGGCGCCGGACCAGGGCTCCATAGCAACGGCCCCGACGGCGACGACGGAGGGACACGAGGCGACGGTGGAATGTGACCCAGAATACACCCTGGACAGTGTATCCACGATCATCTGCCAGTACGACGGCACGTGGTCTGCTGCTGGCACATGCTCAGGTAACGGCTAAAGTTGCGTCTCAGTTTTTTTCCCAATTTACACGTTTTGGTTTGACCCACATGTGCGCCACGTTTTTCAGAAAACCAGTTTCTGTGGTTTCTGTGGTTTCTGCGCGTTTCCCCGTTTTATTTTCACTGCGCATTCTCGGTGATACAAAACAGTTATTCAGACAGAAATGTTTTTGTAACACTGCGCATGTGTAGAGTTGCAGGAAAATCCGTTATGCATTTTTGCAGGAAATGCTAATGTAAATTGTGTAAACATATTTCCTGAAATTACGCAGATGTCCGAAGGTACTAAATCCCCGACTATCAAATCGCCCTGGATCTCACCTAGACTACGCATCTGCTAAACTGGATTTGCGTATCTCTATGACATCTGTCCGACTACGACCTCGCCGTGACCTCAACCTGGGATTCGACCTCAATTACGACCTGGACCTCGACCTCGACGCTGAATAAGTCCGTTGTCTCACTACATGAATATCTGACAAAATTCACTAATCTGCAATTCCAGATCCATTTCATTATTCTACACTATCTATCTATTTCCTTACCTGAACATATCTTCAGCATGCTATCCACTATCCTGCCCTTCTCTACAATCATATCATATGGACACAAATCTGTCTTCACTATCCTGGCTTTCTTTACAAACACATGCTATCGACACAAAACTGTCTTTGCAACTCCCCAGATTATCATACAGTCGCCGTATAAAACACCACCACAGCTCGCCTTCCAATCAAATAATCAAGCTAACACCATACATCCACTGACCATTTTGCCCTAGGCGAAACTTATCAATCATTCTACACAATACCAAAAGCTGGTAAAAAATCCTGACTAAAGTGACCCTTGCATCTATTTAAGTAGTATATAAGAGTCACAATGATACCACCACCCTCTGAAAGGCACCGGCTAACGCGCGGTGCCCCTCACCGCATGGTGGTATCATTTGTGACTCTTATATACTACTTGGATTTCTCCCACTGTTCGGCGGGTATATATGAGAAGAATGGACCATATTTTTCATCAACCGCGAGACCATATACTTATGACATGAGAAGATACACCCTATTAGAGATAAGAATCCCTATGTTATACTCAGTATATATAATAACAATCTGTCATACATTTATTACGAATAAAATAACAACTGACACCCTATTAAAGATAAGAAATCCATAAGTTATACTCAGTATATTACAGCAATCTGTCATAAATATCAACTGACACCCTATTAAAGACAAGTTATCCATAAGTTATACTAAGTATATTACCAAAAACAATGTCATACATTTATTACAAATAAAATATAAACTTACACCCTATTGAATATAAAAATATATTGGTTATACTCAGTATAATGTCTACCATAAAGCAAATGAGAGAGCAAGCTAAGAGTTGGGGAATTTCCCTAAGAGGTTTGAGACTCAAGAAAGATATAGCAGATAGGATAAGTGACGCGCGAGCCACCGTCTACGAGGAGAGGCTGCGGCGTGCGGTTTCGACCGGACGACTGCCCGCCGAACCCGAAAAACGCTCTGAGAAATTGGAGAATGAGACGACGGCCAGCCTGCGTGCCACTGCTTACGCGCAGCGTGTAAAAGAAGATCCCACCGCACGTAGAAAACCCCTATACAAGGCGTACTACAATAAGATTTATCAAGGGTTGGTGAGGAGACCTCCTTAGAGGAGGAGAGATATCGCCAGAGCTTTGGTGGAGGAGGGTCCCAGGATTCTCGCCGAAGAAGCCGAAGTTAGGGAAACTGTTGATAGGGGTAGGAGGAAGATAGTATGGACTTTCGAGAGGGGGGTAGATGGGGAGATCGCTAATCGCATAATGAATAAAATTCGCACAGAGATGACCACGGCGTGTTATCTGAGGTATTCGTGCTCGTATCGTATTAGGAACATCGAGACCGACGAAACGATGATCTATCACAAACAATCAAAGGGCAGTCCGTGGATAAACGCGATTTCCAAAGCGGATAGTTGGATAACCGATAGAGAGAAAGGTCGAATGGACATCGACAAAGTTGATAGACCAAACACAAAATGGACCTTCGTCCGTTGGATATCGGTCGAGGTGAAGATGATCATCGATGCGCAACAACTTCTCATGGGAGCGGGAAAACTCCCAGACTGGTTAAGACAAAAAAAGGGAATGTATTCCGTCGACACGTACGACGACTACTTGTGTCTGTTTAGGTGCATAGCCATCCACCGTGGAGGGAGACCAGACCGCTGTTGTGAGAAGGCACGAGCTCTGGCTCGCGAATACCTCGGGCACGATAACGGACCGGGTAGTAAGGGAATCCCCCTGGATGATATTAAGAAGGTAGAAGAGCGCTTCAAGATGGGCATTCGCGTTTACGAGCCCACCGCCGACGGAGTGTGGTACCTCATGTAGGTTCCGGCAAATTACGACGTGGTTGGGGAGAAGATAATGACGATAGGAATGTTTGGAGGTCACTCTTTCCTCATAACGAACCTCCGCAAGATGACGACGAGTACGGGTGCACCGGATGTCAACAACGGTTCACAAAGTCGTGTAACATGCACAGGCACGCGACCACCTGCATGGGTGGGAAGACCATGGTGACATGTCCAGGTAAGAGGGTAGAGAGACCACAGTCGGCCTACGAGAAGGCGTTCTATCCCAAGGGGTCAGCGAGCGAGAGGTCGATTCAATGGTTGAATAGAGAAGAAGAGAGGGTGGGAAAGCACATACATCACGCGAGATGCGGTCACGGTGGTGAGAGGTGGGTGGCCGGCGATCCGGTAGACGGTTACTGTCACGAGACCGAGACCGTGTGTCAGTTTCACGGATGCTACTGGCACGGGTGTCCGAGGCATTGCATGAGAGGTAACGCGAGATCGGTGTACAGGAGGACGAAAATTCAAGACGCCAAGATAAGGAAGGCGGGTTACGAGCTGGTGGTGATGTGGGAGTGTGAGTGGTTGAATGAGGGGGATCACCACCATCCACCACCACCGCGCGAGGAGGCGACGACTCTGTACCCTTACCAGATAGTCTACGACTTCGAGGCGTATCTCGACAAGTCAAAAACCACGCGACCCACCAAAGACCTGACCTTCGAGGTCGAGCACGTTCCTATATCGGTGTCGTTGGGGGCTACGATGCATGAAGGGATCACACACATATGCGAAAGAGATCCCGACACTCTAGTCGAGAAGTTCGTGACCGAGCTGCAGATGAGAGGCAAGGCAATCAGGGAGGGGGGTTGGGGGGGGCGGGGGGAAAGGGGGGGGGGGGGAGGAATAAGTATCTGCCGGCCGACATAGATATGTTATCGAAGTCTCAGCAAGCAAAGATTATCTCTTGGATTGACCAAGTCCCGGTGGTGGGCTTCAACTGTAGCAGGTACGATCTGAACCTCATCAAGCAGTACCAGAGAGCCAGCACGACGATGTTTCTGTTTACCCCGGAGTTTAGATTTCGCGACATCATCCAGTATCTCGGACCAGGTACCACGTACGACCGGTGGGTTAAGGCGTACGACTGTAAAACGGTAAAGTCTCACTTTGCGTACGAGTGGTTCGATAGCGCGGACAAGCTTGACCATCCGGGGCTGCCAGACTATCGCGAGTGGTACTCGAAGTAGAAGGGTGTGTTCCTACTGTCGTTGTCCGAGTGGAAAGAGTGTAAGAAGGTATTCCGAGAAAATGGGATGAAGACGTTCAAGGAATGGTTGCAACACTACAACGACTTGGATGTAGGACCGTTCCTGGAGGCTCTGGACTAAAATGAACTGAGTTCTACAGGGGAAGAGGAGTGGACATACTCAAGGATGCTGTGTCTCTGCCCGGTGTATCCCTTCAATACCTACTCCGCGGGTCGATCGATGGGAAGGTGGACACGCCCGAGCTGTGGTCGCCGAAGTCTGAAACTTACGAGATGATGAAGCAGGGATTGGTCGGTGGTCCGTCCATAGTATTCTCCAGATACGCCGAGGCTGGAAGGTCAACGATCAGGGGTCAGGTGGGGAGTCGGGAGGAGAAGATATGCAAGGCGGTGCTGGGGTACGATGCCAATGCTCTGTACCTATCTACTCTGTCGAAGGACATGCCTTGTGGTGAGGAGCAGATATGGACGTGTGACGACCCGGAAAGACAGTCGTATATAGACTGTTTTGTGAGGAAGGTCAGGAGTGAAAAGTGGTTCGGATTTGCGGAGTTGGATATAGAGGTCCCGGAAACGTTGAGAGACAAGTTCTCGAAAATGTCACCGCTATTTGTTAATCGAGAAGTCGATGAGAACGAGGTTCCACAGCACATGAAGGACTACCTGGCCGAGACCGGGAGGAAAAGAGTCGAAGGACAGAGAAAGCTCGTGGGGGCAATGTCCGCCAAAAAGATGATCATATACTCCCCACTGCTAAAGTGGTATCTGGAGCACGGTCTGATCGTCAAGGCGGTGCATAGGGTGATTGACTACACACCCGGCAAACCGTTTCAATGGTTCGTTAAAGAGGTCACAGCTGCCAGACGGACGGGGGACGTCGACAAGAGCAAGGCGGTGTTGGCGGAGATATTCAAACTGGTTGGCAACGCGTGTTGTGGCAAGCTGATAGAGGCACAAGAGAGACACATGAACACCACATATACGAAGGATGAGAAGACTGTCGACCGGGCACTGAGGTCGGCGTGGTTCGAAGACCTGGAGGAGATTGGGGAGGCTTACGAGATATCGAGCAGGAAGACTCGAGTGGTGATCAACAGACCGTTTCAGTGTGGCATAGCGGTCTACCAGTTGGCCAAGCTCCGGATGCTGGAGTTCTACTACGATTTCTTGGACAAGTACATGGATCGCGGAGATTTCGAGCTGATACAGATGGACACTGACAGCATGTGCTTCGCGCTGTCGGAGAAGACGCTGGCGGCGGTGGTGAGAAATAATATGAAGAGAAAGTTCAATAAGGAGAAGACCGAGTGGTTGGCGTGGGACGTGTGGAGCAACAGAACTCCAGGACTGTTCAAGCTGGAATTCGAAGGGGATAGAGCCATCGCTCTGTGTAGCAAGTGTTACTACGTGAGTGGTGATGGAAACTCTAAGCACTCGGCCAAGGGGATGTCGAAGAGATCTAACGATCTGACTTGGGGAAGGTACAAGAGTGCTCTCGAAGGGGGTATGGATATGGCGGAGAACAGGGGATTCCGAATGATTAACGGGGTGATGAAGACGTACACGTAGGAGAAGTTGGGGTTGTCGGCGTACTTCGACAAGAGGAGAGTGATGGAAGACGGGTTACACACCGAGCCTATAGGATAGGTAAAACAAAAAAAAAGAACTCTGAAAAAAAAGGAGAGAATACTAAAGACTCTGACGATCCGGCGGTAGCTGGGTGTCAGAAGGCACCATAAGAAGTTCTTCGCGAACAAACCCGCGAGATGGACCATCAGTCAAATAGTAGAGCACGGGCTCATCAGGTTTGGTAATAGATCGATCTAGATGATATACATTGAGAGACCACACGGGATCAGTCGCGCGGCGGCTGCCACCTTCGAGCTCTCCCGGTTGATAGAGGTACCGGACGTCAATATCTGATGGAAGCCCGTTGCTCCTCTAAACCAACGGGTCGCCCGCGCGAGACGGCAGAGGGCTTGCTCGTCACCCTTTTAAACTTGATAGCATCTACGGGCTTCTTACCTATCAATCTGGTCACCTCTCCGTTCAGTGCGGAGACCACGGTGGGCAGTCTGGCCACCCACTCGGTCGATAGTGAATGAGGGTCTACAAGTTCTTTGGCGTATTGGTGTCCGAACAGTCTCTCGGCCAGGGTTCGATTGAAGCGCTCCACGATCCCCTGGTCCCGGTGGATGTTGACGCGGCCGCGTCTGACAGAAACGTTGTGCTTAGACAATAGATGATAGACCGCGCCCATGAACTCTCGGCCGGGATCGACCTGGAGAAGATTCGGCCATTTGAGAGGACTCCTCTTATATATTCGGGAAAGATGAATCATACTCTTTATACCGGGTAAATTGTATTTAAGGGACGTGTAGCCTACATCGATCATAGCGTAATAAAGTTCGTCAACTGACATCGTTCCATATATATATATATATTTATAAAAAGAATTTGTTTTAATTAATTATTAATTTTGTAAAAAAGTATTAATTAATTTAAAATCTCGATTGGATATAGTAGGTGACGATACCCACCACACCCATTCCCACGACGATGAACGCGATCTCGCGGTCTTTTTGGGGCTCTGAGGGTACATAGAAATCTGAAAGTTGGGGCTCGCGATCCATTGGATCTAGACTTTTCTGTGGATATGCCAGCGCGTACTCGCGGTTGGCTTCTTCAACGTTCTGAAAAGTTTTTGCGGCGTGACTTTTGCGGCGAAGCTCTTCGTTGACCCATTCCAGATGGGCGGTTCGTTTTTTCGACCACGCTTCCTTTGCGCTATTGAGTTGTTCTACAGCTAAATCGTGACGCTTGCGCTCCTCGTCCACGTTCGAGCTTCTCATTTTAGAGAATATAAAGTTGCTACCGCTGAACGCCAATGCGTTTACAAGCGCACCACCTACTATTACTGCGATTGAAGCCATTTATTTCCATATATTAACGGGTAGAATTCCAGCTTTAATTAGATAATCTCGGGTCCAAACTGCGGCCGCTACATCTAAGGTCGCGAGCCCTATGTCTCTCACAGTAAAGTCCAATTTGGGAGCGGACCCTCCTAGGGCCATCTTTGATAGTCGAGCATACCCGATACTGAAACCCGATATCACCACGGCGTGATAAAGCGCATTCACTATCATTTTACCATCTTGTTCAGCCATTGTTGATAATTACAATTATTGCATATAAAAGGGATCGCGATCAATGTTTAAATGGGGCGCATCCAATCGCGATTGGTGTTTCGTAACTGTTTTTGGATGAAATGATGGGGGTTGTTTTCTCGATAAGGATTGGTGTAATAGGGGATATTTCCACACGCACAGGTCACCAACAACTGCCAGACCACCACCAACAACCCAACTCCAATTCGTGAATTGGGGTTCAATCGGATTCGTCCAACCTCGATTGGGTGTTGAGTGTGCTTCTAATTCGTGAATTGGGGGTGTTGTTGTACTAAACACTGTTGAACCTGATTGCTCTGTCTTCAGATGTTTTGCTGTCTCCGTCCCCGATTGCAACGACTGTTTAGCCTCTCGAAGCTCGGCGAGTATTTTATCTTGTTTAACTTTTCGGGTGGCAGCCGCCGCCCGCCCAGCTGCCTGTCTTTTGGGATTTTTTATATGCGGTATGTCATCCAGTGGCGGAGTAACACTCGGGTTCGATTGTGTTGGAGCAATCGGGTTAAACTCCGTCACTCTCGCAGGTGTGTCTTGTGTCATCATTTATGATATTAATATTAGGGCTTATAGTTCGTGGGCATATATGTCCAAATTGACAGTGTTTACCCGTAGTCAACGCGGTTGTCAGCGGAGCTAAGTACATTCCAAACTTGTGATAAATTGAGCAACAGGCTGTTCTAAGAGTGTGACCTATAAAAGGGTCAGTCTCTAGATCGCCAGTCAATCCCGCGGTGTTTGGTATAGGGAGAAGTATACTAACAGCAGTTGCGTACAAATGAATAGCCGCCGATCCAAGAGTTTTTGTCATCTCCGCACCTAACCTAGACTCGTATCGCGCGTACATTTTATCGATCTCCGCATCTGACATCTTATCCACCTGAAAAACTCAGAGACGCCTACCGAGATAATGCTCCGATTGTCCCCCAGCAACCAGCGCAGCTTGCCGCTCTCGTCGCGCCGCATTTTCATTTTCATTCGGAGTCGTTGCACTCAACCCAATACCAACTGCCGTTTGAGTTGAAGTTGATCCCGATTGCTCTGTCGGAGTTGATGTTTCATTATCTTTCAGGATGTTGGCAGTCGGAGTTGAGGTTTCTTCGATTAGCTGATCGAGAAGTTCGTCGCAGTTCATTATTGCTAACTATTCTAACAAGTCTCATCACTTTAACATATTGCCAAGCGCACCACCCTATACCAATTAATTAATTGATAACTTTATAAGCAGTTGGTTGATCAGTCTTTAGCAGAAGCTTGGCGTGCTTAGTTTCCGAAAGCATCTGTCGAACCTCCAGGCGCTCCTCGCGCGTTGGGATAACGTCATTCTCTCGAAGACAGTCATCGAATGAGTCTCGGTCCTTGCAGTGAAAGAGGGCGACCCATTTCGTTTGCTCGCGCAGATCCTTGAGGACGGCGTTGTACTTTTGAGTGGATATCCAAACACTTTGTCTAGCATGGCGGCCAGAAAATGCGAGCTCGGAGAGCATGTCCTTCTTTTTGGTCATCGCCGCCTTGGCCGAGCAATCGTCAATCACGTATAGGGTGGGCTCACCTTGGAATATTTGGTATAAACCACGCAACCAATCGTGAAGCCTATCACCGGGATCAATAACGTATACCTCAGGGTCGGTCCATATCCACGGGCGCCGCTGATACGTATCGTTGTGCCGCACAGTGGGACACAGGATCACAATGTGACGAAAGGCATCGCGGTATGACTCCTCGAGCAAGTCGAGGATGAAAACCGTTTTTCCACATCCTGTCTGCCCACATATTATGGCAGAGTGAGCATCACCAATCGTGAATTGGTATTGATTGCTCATTTTCTTAATTTTTTCAAAATTATTAATTAATAAATCGTTAGAATGATTGCTAATTTTCTTAAAATTAATTAAATCAGTAGAGTGCTAAGACGTATCGACCATCTTCGATGTTGAGTTGTGCGTCTGTAATTATATATAAGTACACGTTCAATGTGCCAGCTCCATCCGCCTCTTTGGTTATCTGGATCGTCACACCCTCACTAGCGTTCTCAACTTGGCGTCCGCTACCGTGTATTTGGTCATCGTCGCTGGCTCGCATGTCTAGCTATAACGCGTATTTGGTATTCAGGAACTCCGCGAGGGAGATGGCCGAGAGATGCAGGTCTTTAGCAACTGCTGCAACCTCGGGAGAGCGCTTAGAGCCGGCAGCAAACTGTTTTCTTACTTCGTCCCACTGCTGGTGCGCGCGAAGACCCGCGCTGTAGAGTTGATTGGGGACTCCCTCGATCGTCACCTCTACCTTCGTGATTTTGGGGTTATATAATTTGTCGGTTTTTCTACCACCGAGCGCGAACCGAGCATCCTCGAACAACATCAGTATACCTTTCATCGAGCGGGCGGATACGTTGACATTAATATTCCACAATGTGTCGCCTTTGTCTTTCGTCATCTTGTGGTGGCGAAGAACTCGGTCGTAAAGAATGGCAACGCGCCCGGCGTACTGGGTTCTGAACAATCGCGCGAGTTCGGGCATCGTGACCATGTCGTACTCCAGCGACACATTATCGATCGTATACGTCGATGTAATGTCGGTGGCTATGATAACTCGGCCGTAGTCGTTGAACGTTAGTTAGTATTCGAGGCGGTCAGCCAAAGCACTCTGATAGTAGGGCATCTGACTCTCCAGCAACTCGAAGTCGAGCGGGATGTAGAAGCGGTTGCCGTAAGCGCCCGCGACCGCATTGTCACTCGCGTTGTTATCTGCCTTGTTACCAGCCCCGATTCTAAGTTTGGTTACGTTCTTATTTTTGCTGGTGTCAATACCCTGATAGACAGCTTTTTCGCGCTCTTGCGCCGTCTTCCATATGTCCTGATAACAATGGTAGATGTCACTGTCATCGATCGACATCACCTCATTACCAGAAATCTTTATCATGGTCTTCTTGACTATGGCGCGACCCAGGTTCTGAACGACGGTTCGGTCCTCGTCCGTCGACGTCAGCGAAATAGTGAAAGCGAGGCGAACAGTCCCCGTCACAATGACGTCGTTAGCTCCGAGGTTGGGGAAGCGGACCAAGAGCTGCTGGTTCTGGTCGATCGTCGATGGGTTGTTCGTAATAACGACACTCTGTCTCACGCCTTTTGCCCCGAGGGCTCACGCAGTCTGCGGTATGGATTGAGTTTGCGACCGTATTGACTCGAAGACATAATTTAGTGAAACTATATTAAACCCGTATGGTTTTGTCTTTAATACATAATTAATTTTAAGAAAATTATAAATATGGCTGATTACGATATTAACATGGATGAAATCGGCAGAGACGATTACGTCGATGCGGATGATGATGACATAGATGATGATAATGACGAAACACCCTTGATACAGACTCCAGTTCCAATCCAATCGCAATTGGGGGAATTAGGTGGCGCTACCACTAGTCAAAGTCGGGAATTACTCGAGGGAGCTGTAGACGACTACTACAACAGTTTGGCAGAAAAAGGTCTGGTCCCATCTGTCGGTCGCGACTACTCCAAGTTCAAATTTGATCTGAACGGTAGATTGCGACTAAAAGCGGCATCAAATATCCCAATAGTCAACACGAGGACCGGTAAACCCCTAGCACTGAACACCATTGCAGGAATCCCGGGCGGTGGCCAACTCATAAGAAACGAACTCGGATTCCCAGATTGGAAGAGGGGTAAACCAATTATGCCTACCCGCGCTGTAGATGCCCTACAGTCTACTGACGAAACGATGGCGAAAACGGCCTCCGCGATAGAAACGGTCGAGCTCAGCGAGGTCCCTCAAGTAGCCACCGACGCTATTAACACGATGGAGACCACGTTCAGCGAAAACGAAATACTCAACGATAACCCACCGTCACCTCTTCGCGAACTCCGTGGACTCGATAAGACTCTGCAAATTGTCCGGGGCGAACTGGTCCTTAACCTCTCCAAACTCAAGGCGCTGGATGAACATATCGCGCTAGAAGAAAGACAACTGGAGGAAGACGGTGGCAATAGAGAATCTACCGAGCGGATCACCGAACGCCTGCGGGATGAAAGAGCAGCTCGTTTGGAGGCTGCCTCGACTAACCGTGAGGCTCTGCGCACCCAAATAAGTCGGATCCACGAAACAATCTCGAGGGTCCTGCACGAGGAGACGACACTCGGTGAGCGTCTTCGCACTCTGTTCAGAGAACAGGGCATCACGATAGCAAGCATCCTCGCGGCTATCGGCATGACTATATCGACCATAGTTCTAGCTTTCACTGGTGGTGCGGCGCCACCACCCGCGCCAGCACCCACACCACCGCCTGCGCCATCCGGTGGAGCCAAGGAGTGGGTAAAAAAAACAACTAAAAGCCCTCGCCAGTCTCCTGGCTAAATTAGCCGAAAAGGCGGCTGCGGCACTACCTGGACTGATCGGAAGTATCGTTTCTTACTTGCTATCTATATTATAAAAAACAAACGGCCCCGGATTGCTAGCCATAAAAATTACCTTGGGCTCTAATAGTGGCAATCGCCGGTCTCCTACTATTCTTCGCCAGAGAGTTCCTAAAACCAAAGCGCAAATAATCCGATCGCCACGTGGGCAACAACGAGCGCTAATTTCTCCTCCTCGTGTGTTGTGCTTCCAATCTCGATTGGTGTTTCCGCTCCTGTTCCAATTTCAACATTGTTGATGATTGGATTAGGGGGACTCGATGGTGCATCCAATTTACGAATTGGGGGTACTGGGTTCAACTTCAATCAGTCGCGCGATTTGTGAATTGGGGGTTTTAGGAAATCTTTTTCAAATTTATTTGAATTTTCACCTCCGCTCCCGATCGTGTTGGGGGTGCGCTTGATGATATCCGTGTTCACGTTACCGTTGTGGCCGATTTTTTTATTGGCGGTGGCGATTATGATTTGATTATTGTAACCGTCAACCGGGTCGTCTCGTAGTATATTGCTCGGCGCCATATAAAGACCTATTCCAAATACATAGTCTACTGGAGTGCTGGCATTCTGCAAAACGTCTTGATAATTCTGGATCGCCTTCTCCAGGTCCACACTAGCTGAGATGGCGTCCTCTACAAGTGGCAAGAATTGTTTTTGCGCGTCAAACGCCGTTCCGACTCCTATTATAGAACTGCGAGTTTGCTTCTGTGCGCCGAGGATGGCCCAGACATATGTGCGAATGGAGTCGTTGATGCGGGTAACACCGGCCTGAGTAAATCCTAGACCGTCGTCCAATATAAAGGTTTCTATACCCTTCTGCACGTTTCTGTCTTGTAAAATATATTGTACGTGAGCCTTTGATGGTGATAACCATGTACAGTATTTGGAATCACACGTGTGCCCTCTAGCCACTTCAGCCCCGAATGTCATGTTGGAGGTATTAAAATTGTTGTCCGTCCAATTTACCGTGTTTCTGAATGGTGGTGGTGTTGGGTAACTCGGAGTATAACTCCCGACCGCCAACCCTGTAAAAGCAGGTTTCGTTCTGGCATAGTATGTCCCGTGCTCTAAACCCCTAAGATGAACGGTGCCCAGGCTGTTGCTGTTCGGGTATACTTTTTGTCTCCAATCCGAATCTTTGGAAACGTTAAATTCGTTACACAGTCTTTCGAACGCCCTACGGTCGTATGTGTTGGAAATGGGGTTCCAGCCATCGTCTTGAGGTAGTGGAATACCTAGTTTTTTAATAATCCTCCTAATAGTATAATACACATGAAAGTTGTAGAAGCTACTGCTCAGCATGCTGTTACTGGCTTTTATTTGGTCTCTGAAAGATACGCCACACCCGGTTGTGGCACACCACACGGTAAAATTTAGTTGGTTCTGCCAGAACTGCATATGGTTGTTGTTCCAGTTTGTTGTGACATCCTGTGTAGTAATCTTGGGCAGCCTATATTGTTCAAACATGTTAGGGAAATTGGTGTCGAAACCCAGGCCCAAACTGACTCTTATTTGGGGGTGCACAAGCCCACCAATGGTGTTCTTTTGCGTGTATTTACCTCCGACCGCGTACTTTGCATTAGAATTAAAGCTACATGCTTTGGTATCCATTGAAAGATATTATTATGTTTGCTACTATCACTAATGTTCAAAAAGGGAGTTGTGAACTTCAAAAGTTAATAGACAACTGCTGCGGACAACGCCGGGTAGGCCTTAGATCAATCACCTTCACGGTAGGCTGGCAAAACATCGAAACGCTCGAGTTTTTCACATTAGAAGTCGAGGGGGTAAGCCCTGTGGCTTTCGGAAACTACGCCATAGATGCTCCAGATACCTCAGTATTTCGTAGAACTGCAGATGCTATAGTACCTAAGGGTCTTTGGAGTTTCAGAGATCTTCAATCTTTTGTCGCGGCGAAGATTCCCGGTATAGTCACTCTCGCAATCTCGAAAGCCACGGGGCTCACCACATTGACCGTTGAGAGGCGTTTAAGGATCTCACCGGGGTTGGGCTGACTGTTGGGATTTAAAATAACATACCCTTACAACGATGACGGAGTGTTTGATCCGGGCGAGCACGTCGGCACGACCCCAGTAAACATCGCCGTCACGAAAACTCTCGGGGTGCACCTGGATCGGGTGAACACATCGTACAACACGGTAGACGGCACTCCCAGCATACTACTGAAAACCGTGCCCGCCAGCGACTGTTTCTTAGACTTCCCACACCCCGAGATGAAAGTTTTGGAATCGGGACACATCCACGAGTTGAAGATTTCTATTCTTGATGATAAAGGGCGACAGTTGAAGAACGATTACCCGATTTCGGTCGTCCTAGAAATTTCAAATTAATTAATTTTAAGAAAATTATTTAGAATTAAACGCATGTTCGTAATTTATATATATATATATATTATCAACATTATTGAAATGAGTATATACGGACCAGGTAGTTCTACCAATTCCAATCGGGGTTCATCCCGACAGAGGGCGACTTTTTAACTACCCAAAAAACAAAGGCCTTGATCAATAGAACTATATCGGTGGACACGGACGAGATTCACAAGAGTCTACTATCACAACTTAGAGAATATGCCCTGGCTGTGAAGTGAAGAAACGCATACGGAACTAAACAAACTATGTGAAAAAATAACCAAATTTCGAAAAGAGGCCCGGTTGGGGATTGATAAAGTCCGAGAAGACCACCAGGCGGACCTTACGGAGGCTTATGATGCGTTGCGGTTAGAGGACTCTCTCATCAGAGAAGCGACACTTACTGAATTAGACGAGAAAATAATCGATTTTAGAAAAGAGACCCGGTTGGGTATTGAGGGAGTCCGAGAAGACCGCCAGGCAGACCTTACGGAGGCTTATGATGCGCTGCGCTCAGAGGACTCTCATCAGAGAGAAGCGGCACTTACCGAACTAGGAAAACAAATAACCAAATTTCGAAAAAAGGCCAGGTCGGGTATTGAGAAAGCCCGAGAAGACCACCAGGCGGCCCTTGCGAAGGCTTATGGGGCGTTGCGCTCAGAGGACTCTCTCAACAGAGAAACGGCACTTACTGACCTATACGAAAAAATAACCGAATTTCGAAAGGAGGCTCGGTTGGGGGTTGAGCGGGTCCGAACGGGTATTGAGAACGTCCGAGAAGACCACCAGGCGGCCCTTGCGAAGGCTTATGAGGTGTTGCGCTCAGAGGACTCTCTCATCAGAGAAGCGACGGTTGCCTAAATGGACGGAAAAATAACTGAATTTCGGAAAGAGACCCGGTTGGGGGTTGAGGGGGTCCGAACGGGTATTGAGAAAGCCCGAGAAGACCACCAGGCAGCCCTTGCGAAGGCTTATGAGGTGTTGCGTTCAGAGGACTCTCTCATCAGAGAAGCGGCGGTTGCCGAACTAGACGGGAAAATAACCGAATTTCAAAACGATGCCCGGTTGGGTGTTGAAAAAGCCCTAAAAGGCCACCAGGCGACCATTACGGAGGCTTATGATGCGTTGCGCTTAGAGGACTCTCTCAGTAGAGAAGCGGCATTTACCGAACTAGATGGAAAAATAACCGAAGTTTCTGATAAACTGAAACATGCTCGTAGAGCCGCGACCAAAGCGCTGGAGGAGACCGCTGAAAAGGTTCGTGCTGAGGCCCATACCTCTATCGGGGGGCTTGCCGGATTGTTAAAAACAATGAAAACGCAAAAAACGTGTGATAACAGTTTGGGCTGAGAAGCGGGGCTCATTGGTTGAGGGGGTCCCTGAATATTCGTTCGGTGCCAAAGCGAGTAATAAATGTGGGGGATACACCATGACAGCTCCAGGTACACTTCTCCGAATGGCGGTCTGGTCGGTCAATGCTAATGGTAAACCTGTGGGCGCGGTCACGATAAATGTCGTAGTAGATGGGGAAGAACGGGCAATTGGAGTCACTAAACCCGCTGGAGATAGTTCGTCGGTGGTTTCTTTCGCCGGTGACGATCTAATTAGACTTTCCGAAGGTAGTGTTATTAACTTTGTTACGAAAATCGCTGACCCAGAGAGTTCTTCCACTATTGTCTCATTACTAATTGAACTTAATTTGTAAATACTAATATATTGAAAATCATGAACGAATCACCGCTTCCAATTGTCAATACCACTCCATCAACACTGTATCCAATTAACGAAAGAAGTTCAGATTTTAGGTTGAATAATATCGTCGCTATGCAGGATATTTAGTTAGAGAATATAGAAATAGAAAAAGACACGCTAAAAAATATAAGCGCGCGGCGAATATAGCTGAAGCATCTAGTACGGTTCTGGCAAGTTTATCTGTAATGAGTGGTGCGGGGACTGCTGCAACGCTATCTACAATTGTAACGGTTCCACTTGCAGGGGTTTTGAGTGGAATTACCGTTTTATCTGGAATACTTTGTATGGTAATTAGGGCGTCGGGTGGAAAACTCGAGAAAAAATGTAGAAAACATGATAGAATTCCGTTCTCGCCAGGTCTAAGAAAAATAGCATCGACGTTATAGTGTCCAAAGCGTTGGCCGATAAGAAAATATCAAATTTAGAGTTTGAATCCGTGGTGGAAGAAATGGGCAGATATGAAAAATTAAAAAATGATATTAGAATCAAAGCACACGCCACCATGCCCAAGCTTGAGTGTACTGATTGGGATAAATTTAGTGTAAAACTTGGAGATAAAATCGGAGGAAATTCATATTTTTATTAAATAATTAATTTTATAATTTTCTTTAAATTAATTATAAAATTAATTATAAAATTAATTATATTGGTGCAGTAAACAATTTATTAATTAATTTTAGGAAAACATTACGCAAACACGTCTTATTTGGAATTAATAAATCACTGAACTAACTTTCGGCAAGGGAGATAATCAATATCACGCGAACTATTTTCATACGAGTATATATAGTTTTAAGCTATCTCCTACTTTGTTATGTTATGGGTACTAATACATGTTGTTTCAATAGCGTATCTCTGTAACGGTATCGTTGTAGATGGAGTTGCAAATAATTTAATAATTATTACGTTCAAATGGTTGCGTAATACTGTAGCACTTCTGTATAACTGCGATTGTCATAAATGGCGCAATAGTCATGAGGTTAAGGTCGCCGACTTCAATGATTTAATTACCGATTCCCGAAAGGTCGGGTGTTCAAATCTCGACATGGTATATATTATTTTTGTGATTTTAATATTTTCACAACTTTATGATTTTAATAAAAATACCTATAAATTGATAGAAACTTACCAACAATAAAGTGTCTGTCTTTAAGTAATATATACACAGACAGTTTGTTACAATTTTTTTAAGTTTGAGGTACTGTCTATACCATATAATGTTTTACTGTTCCAAAATCTATTTTTTTGGCTGTCACAATTAATTAATTTTCGGACAGCAAACATTTTTTAATGAATTTGAAATAATTATTGTCCTCCATCTGCTCACAACACTGTTCGAACTGCGCCTGTGGCTACCACGACCAGAATTCACTGGCCGCAAACACAGTAGCCATCGGCGTCTATTTATTAAATTATTATTTTTTATTTTATTTGAATTGCGCGTGAACGCTGCATTTTGTGTCAACACCATTTACAGAAAATATTGGTGATTTTCTAAACGAATATCGGAGAAATGCGGCTATATATTTTGTCAATTTTCAACACCATTTACGGAAAAAAATTACTGAATTTTTAAAACAATATCGGCACAACTAAATACGGTGATAGAATTTTTGTCAACTTTTCAACACCATTTACGGAAAATATTACTGATTTTCTAAAAACAATATCGGCGAAGGTGTACTGAACTACTCTTTATTTTAAATAACCAGCCGTCTAATAGATCTGTGTATTATCCAGAGTATATCGTTAATTGTCATGTTGTCTCCGACAATGAGGTGTTGCGGCACACAGTACGTTAAATCGCTATCGACGACAACTGACGATCCGATGAGAGAGCAATACCGTTTACGCATATCCAATGTTAAATATACATCGTTATTTTGTTCGTAGTTTTTACCGAGAAATTCAAACCGTTTCCAATTATTGGGGAAAATAATATCATGATTAGCACACCGTTTCACTAAGCAGCGGCTACTCAGGGAATGGGATCACACGGTCTATTGTTTACACTGGATTAATGGCGGCCTCCATGAGGTCTCGGGGTAAATTTTATTTTTAAATAATACGACTGTGGTTTCTTCCTTTTAGTGATTGTTGCAGCCGTTAACAATTATTTAGCAGCATTATTTATGTAGTTAGTCTGAACATTCTGCAGAGAAATTTGAATAGGACGGAATCGAGCGTTGTTTAAACTTAGTCCTGTTCATATGCACAGGTCAAAATATGAACTGAAAATGGCGCTTTGTGTGACAGAAATCCGTACGCGGACGAATAAAAAAATTATTTTGTTATAAATATCACATATAGCGAAACAGCGGTAGCATATACTGTTTTAATAATATGCATACATATTGTAATTAATGTTTAATAGTGATATACTGATGAATAATATACGATACTATGGTTTATACTCCAGCACTATGTTTTAAGGCTGTGTGATTTGCCTCAATATAAGCTGGATTAAAATTAATACTTATATTCATGCGCTTCATGAGAACATCAATACATTTAAAATATACAAATATTACTTAAAGGGGTATCGATATGATACATTTTAATAATATAAATATTGAAAATACACATTACAATCGCTTACAACATAAGTTATTGATCGAAAATAGTCACTGCATCGTGACCTATTTGACCGAATTACCTATTGCGCGGCTACCTCATCATACCCCTGTTTACATAGGTAACTGGGGGTATGCTCGCTAATACAATGTTTGCGTAATGAATATTAACAATTTAAAAAGAAAAAAAAAGAAAAAAAGTTTTAGGTCCCACCGAGGCTCGAACCCGCGCCAACAAAACCCTTCTGGGTCCACCTCGCTAAGCCCTTCGCTTAAATCTCTTCTTTTCTCTTTTTTTCGGCTTAGCGAGGTGTGTTACACTCACATCTCCTCCACCCCCATCATTGGACCGATACCGCGGACCTCTCCCCTTCGTTACCTCCATCCTCTATAATGTGTAGGGCGGCCAGAGTGGAATACATGTGGCGAAACAAGCCTCACTTTTGAGATGACTGCTAGCGTCCCAGCAATGTATATATGTGTTTATTTCTCATATATAAACCTATCTTTGCTGGTGGAAATAAAAAAAATTGTTATTTATTATTAATTAATTAATTATATTATAATATGTATGTTTTCTATATAATAGGGGGTATTCACCTTTAAATTATAAATATTTTTACGAATTAAATAACGAACCATCCCGTAAATTCGTGAACTAATATAACCCTCACTAAGTGTTTATAAACTGTGTACACACCCCACCTGTGTAAATCGATAGCCCGTTTACATACCATCGATAAGGAGAATACACTCGGCTATAAATAACCGTGTGTGTAGTATATATTTACAGTGTGTTTAGTTTCCATCAAGGAAGATGTAATCGTGTAAACCTCTCTATAAATGGACACTTAATATACGTGTAAGGTGGGACACCTAATTTGTATTTTCATAACGCGTGTAATTGGAACATTTTCGTCTGCGTGGTGTTGTGATTACAACATAAATTAATTAGTTCTGTTCAATAATATACATATCTTTATAAGCGATATCGTAGAAATGTACATTCGTAAACGAATCGTTGGGTTTTAACAATTTTATATAATACACCTTAGTTTCATATCCGATACGCATTATCCGTCTTAATGTTTGTATTTGCCTCTTGTATAGTTGACATAATTGCCGGTATAATATTGTAAATGCAACGTTTTTATCGGAGCGTAATAAATTACGCTGATATTTCATGTATTCGATATCGCCTAGTGTTCTCATTTTATAGAATTTATATATAGGACTATAACCCCCGTATTCTTCGTAAACTTCTTCAACACAGGCATTAAAAACTTTCAATTCCAATTGTATTGTATTATCCATTTTCTCTAATAATATTGGTACTTGTTTTTTCTGTTCTATTTTCCAATTTTATAAAATTAGTTTGATAATGTTTTTTACAGTGTTTTAATGCTGTAGAAACACCGTGACTAATTAGATCGATTCTATCTTTCTAACTGACTTTCCGATTTGAATTATTACTAAACGATAATACTTGCGAGCACGTAATCCCTTGTTAACCATTCGATGAGTAGCCTGAGTGCCACCGCATGGTGGACATAGGAATGACTCGGCTTTGGTCCCTACCCCACAATGCCGACATGGGCGAGGTGAAACGGAACCTCTTCGCATCCATGCACGGTGATGTTTGCAATATTCGTAAATACCGGTGCGATGACACCTCTCGTGACTACCTGTCTTCAACCACGCACACTTAACTAGAACCATTATGTTATTATATATACTGAGTATAACATAGGGATTATTATCTCTAATAGGGTGTATCTTCTCATGTCATAAATATATGGTCTCGCGGTTGATGAAAAATATGGTCCATATATAAGAGTCACAAATGATACCACCATGCGGTGGGGGGCACCGCGCGTTAGCCGGTGCCTTTCAGAGGGTGGTGGTATCATTGTGACTCTTATATACTACTATTTACAACATACCTTGAAACAGCATATAGCCCCTCTAATATCTAATTGCAACCAATACTGTTCCCATCTTCCTAGAACAATACATTTATTTACACTGGCTGAGATTTCTGCTTGACTGCCGACCATGTCAATGATTATTGTTAATTCCACAAAACGTTCAAAATCGTCCGGAAAAACTATGAAGCACGACTCACGAGACAACATCCCTTCATCGGATCAACCTAATTTAGGAGTTAAAACTATTTGTGTCGGCAACAAGTGTATTTGACATGTAACGTTATTATATTATCCCATACAGGCTATATTTCATAACATATATTTTTTGGTGCTGATGTCAGTTTTATGGACCTTTGATTGGGACATTTCCTTATTCGCGATCAGCTGTTGTCAGCTTAACGTCACAGGCGCGCGACGCGGTTCGGCGACAATACGACTGCTTGACAGCGTGTATGTACAATACGGCAATTAATTTATTTGTGGGTAACAACAATGCAAATTCAATGGGGCAAATATGAATGTATATAATGAAGGTACATGCCCACTCAGTAGTTTATAATTTATGGAGACAGATAGTTTTGTATATTCTGTTGATATGCCATTTTCTGGCACAATAAACATTCATTCACCATTACCCCAAAATGTAATGCTTTGATTTAACGACGGCACTGGCTCGATGACCATGCATGTACGGACATACTATTTCCTAAGCCCCCCCCCCCCCGAAGTTGTCTTGGTCCATCCGCAGTCCGACGCTCTACCTACTGCGCTAATTCGGCCACCTTCACCATTACCCCACGTATTGATTGGCATTATTATACAGTTTATATCAGACGGAAATGTTCATACTGATATCAGGGACGATAACCGTGTTTCCTTAACATGTTAACGGAAATTACAATTTATTATTTGTAGTTATTGTTTGGTGCGCAATGATCATACTGTATTATCTGTCTAAAATATTATTATTTTCAGGTGACGCATTTAAAGGTACATGCCCACTCAGTAGGCACAAACTGTTCTTTATAGGAAGTAAATAAGTGTATGATTGTGTCACTATTCCACCAGGTCTAAAAATTACAAGTGCCCGTTATATTTTTTAATTATTTAGACTAATTAAATGCGTCACCTGAACAAATAATATTTTCGACAGATTATAAAGTATGATCATTGCATATCAAAAAGTAAATACAGAGAATAAATAGTAATGTCCGTTGAAATTTTAAGGAAACACGGTTATCGCACCTGACACCAGTGTGGATATTGACGTCTGATATAAAATGTATAATAATGCCAATCAACTGGTGGAATAGTGACACAATTATACACTTATTTAATTCCTATAAATAATTGTTTAAGAAAAACTACCGATTGCAATCTCGATTGGTGGTTATTCTTTAAACTTGGGATTTTTGAGCTCAAACCCCGGTTTGGACCTCAAACCCGGGTTTGAGTGATTATTGTGGAGTTGGCTTGCCATACTATTCTATTATATTAACATGACGACTGAATACTGTGTTTCGCGATATTTCGCATTACCTCATATCTACGGCAGCTTAAAAAGGACATGCGCACCACGACATAGCATCTCGTTACCACGACATAGCATCTCCTTCCCACAAGATAGCATCTCGTTACCACGAGTTAGCTATCAGTAACTTAGAAATATAATTAAATAACTGTTCAAATAGCAGAAGTCAAAATTGGCCACCAAATATTTAAAAAAAGTCACGTTGCCTTATACTGCGCAAATTGCATAATAATTCCTGGGGCTATTGATTAATTGAAGCATATTAGTATAAATATCTCAGGTTTGTGGACACATTGGACGTTTTATGTAACTTTCAAATGCAATATTAGACAATTATGTCAATAGAAGAAGCCTTAGATGGCCGCCAGATATACATTACCTTGCAATGACAATCATATTGTGTAATTATTAAAATATGAAATGTCACGTTGACCTGTTTCAAAGAAAACAAACATATTTATATCAATCTTATGTTCTTTTGTTACATTGTTATGTAATTAGACACGTGTTCCAATAACAGAAATCCAAGACGGCTGCAAATATAAATTATAGCAATCATCGTTTAATAATTAAGTCATATACATTGTAATTAAGTTCAGTACAGCTCCATAGGGAGCACACTCTTATAGCAATATTTACTTGTGATAAAGTAACATGTTCTATAACTTCTGTATACATGTACGCTCACACATGTGTCACTACATGTAGTAGACTTCCAAGTTGGTATTCCAATATAACTAGATTACCTTATAGTAACACTCAAATCGTTTATAATAGCTATTTTTCTTTTTATCATTTTTGTTTTTGCAAAGAATGCGTTTCTTAAGCAAATATATTAGTTATCGTACCGATGAATCTGTCAGCCAATATAACCATGCAATTGCATACGTTATGTATCCAAAGTGCTTTATTTTATAAAAAATATAAACTCGGAAAAATGGTGTAATGTTATCTGATAACACAGGTATTGACAAATACATCTTCAAATGGAGTGTTTTCACAATGCTTGTGTTCCACATTTCTGGCGAACACCACATCCATCCACTCAATTGTCAATTGGTGCAATGAATTCACTTAACCAAGATGTTTTTAATGTATGTACGTACAACTGCGTATTAAGCGCGCTAACCTATGTTTAGCTGTTGCGTGATTTAATGTGTAACATATGGATTATCATGTCAAGATTGTAACTTTTCTACAATTGTATGTCAATGACGATCGCATAATAATGACATGATTATTAAAATAGAGAACACAGTAGAAAAGTGAGACCCATAAACACATGAAAAGAAGAAACTAACGCAATAAATACTTCCTAATAAACAAATGACATTCCCACATCTGTGGTCGCAGAACCTTCAACGCGGCACAAACATGCAAGGTCAAGATCAAATTACATGTACTGAGAAACTTGCGTTGAAGTTTGTTTTATAAATATTTGCGTTAACGTTTTTATTTGTCGGTCAAGGCGGCGGCCAAGGGTATACGTGAGCCCCTGCTCGCTTTCTCTAGTTTAATAATATACATGTACGTCTCACTATCTCAAAAATTGACCAAACTGGAGTAACATATTTGAACATGTCGAGATAATTATAGCATTTACGTGTATTTAGCATATTACTTGTTCCATGCATAGTCATTGTGTCATATATATGTTCGTACATGATATACCTCATGTTGTCATATGTATATGACCTGCGTGAATAAACTAATTTTAAAAATGAAATGTGTTCATCTGTTCACATGTTCTTAGCTAAGGCAGATTTCTCCAGTACAATAGCAAACTGTAAGTACATTGAGCAGATCGTGCCAGATGTATCATGATCTGTATCACCCTTGGTCAAAACATGGTCAGCATTTAACTAGTCAATTTTATGATGTATGCACATTACTGCCTGTGGATATAGACTATACTGGTTTTCAATAATTTTAATTGGTAAGAACTGGAGCAGTATAGTGGGAACATCCTGCATATTAAATTACCCGACACACCCAATGCGCATGAATAGGGATATGTACCACCTGGTACCTCTACAACGGTACAGTGTCGGTGTACATGTAATGCGAGGCGAACAATAATATGGTGCGTGTATATAACCCCATGTGGCGGTCAAGTACCAATGCTAATGCAATTACATACACATGTATTGCGACCGTTATGAACGGATAATGATACACCAGGGTCAAATGGATGATGTGTGAAATAAGGTAATGGGGAAATAAGGTAAGATTATCAAAAACTTGATCTTATCTGTATCAGCCTGCACATTCGCACAGTCTGATCAGGGCCTACGTAAGTCACAATTCAGTGAGTATATTTCTCAGAACAACATTGATTGACATGAGTTATGGAAATAACTATGTTGAGTAGTTTGTGAGCAAAAGTACAGATGATGCTAATAGCCTACTTTCATCACACGTGCCGTAATGACCTTTTCATCAGCCGGCGGCCGAAGTATGATTTTGTCTGGCATCGAATGGGTATCGGATTGATAAAACGCATATTGTAATGTATGGCGAGTAACATTTTCACCGGCACGTTAAACGGAAACCAATATGCAAGCATACACGTAGTACTACGCATGACACACATATTACAATATCCTAATTGGGGTAATACTGTACGTTTCTTATCACATATGGTTCATTCCATTGAACTTCTTCATAGTTCACATGCATTTCTTTCATGATACTCAGGTTCTGTGCATTGACTTCGCATTTATGTAAATATACTGATATGTCGGCAATTCATCTTTCAAACATGCTTTCTCTGGTGCTACTACAGTTTGTTGCTAAACGTTCATAATACTGCGTCTCAACTAATACCAAAGGCCGCTGTTGAAAATACTCGACAAATATCTTGGGGAATCAATATTCACAGTGCCCGAAACATTTAGCGAACATTATCAGAATATATGGGTTTAAATGTAGGACAATGGTGATTACTATCTGACACTCCTATCGTAATCTGTTACTTGGCAGTTTTAACATTAGTATGAATACATGGTGTTCCGTTTAGGCCATCGTAATATCGCTATCGGGTTGATACTACGATAAGTCAAAACTACGATGACGATGACGCTATTTCACGATAGCACGATGACGATACTACGATATTATAACGTAGTATCATCATCGTCGTATCGTAGTATCATACCATGGTATTCGTAGCATCATACTATCGTCGTCGTGATATAATACTATGTCATCGTAGCTGCGAACTATTGTCATCGTAGTATGGTACAATCGCCATCATAGTATCGTACAATAGAGCGTAGCAATACTGCCGGGAACCAGTCTACAGCACCGAGTATCCGATTGCATGAAAACATTGCAGATTATTTTAGAAAGCTTTCCTGGTGATCACAATGACGGCTATATGTGCGCTAGTGTGTGATCCAATGCCTGCGTCTGTGTGTCCGTTCAACACATTAGTTCAAGCTTTTATTTACTGAAAACGAATTATTGACGGAGCCACCTTGATAAACAAAATCACACGCATCATGATATGGCTACATATTTACGGGTAATATTTCCCTGGATATTATGACCCATATGGGATAGGAACGTGGCATATTGCGTTGCTCTTGAGGGTCCGTCATTGTGTTATCGCAATCGTCATTGTGATATCTTGTCAAATGCTTGTAGTATTATATTAGTATCAATCGTCATAGTACGTGTAGTATCGTACTATTGTCATCGTAGAACATGTTCCTTATGGACATTGTATGCGCATTGTTGTCATCGAAAATTGCGTTTGCAGCTTACTATCTTTAAAACAAGTACATGTATTTGTTTAATACTGTACTTGTTTTTTGTTGGATGCGTTTGTGTTAATACGAACAGTCCCGGTGAAAAACAATAGCCATTAATAAACACGACACAAACTGTATTAGCTCTTACACCATCCAGGTAGCATATTGCAAATTTAACAAATGAAATATTAAACGATTCAATATGATGCAGCGCGAAAGCATCCAACAGATATCGATTAAAAAACAAACGCACTTTTCGCTGACAACAATACACACGCGCAGGTCTAACCGAAAGGCGATACCACAATTACGAGAGTATGATAGTGATATTACGATGGCCTTAACGGAACACCGTGCATGTATATGCCATTTCCTTTGACATAGATGGGTGTGTATGGTCATTACGGTGCGAACAAATCCAAATGGAGATTGAAAGAATAAAATATTCTAATACAGCACAGTAAAATTACTTAGAAAAATTGATTAGCCATATTTTCATAAGACTGCATAAAACAGTCTTCTTGCTGAAAATGGCTCAATTCAATAAATAGGTAGCCGACTGAAAAGAGGGCTATCACGCTGGTCCGATCAGGGAATGCGCTGGTCGCCATGTTATAAACATAATGCCGCTGAATAACACTTTTGAATGTTCTCTGATTGCAAATGTACCTAGCACACAACATCCGATCATACATCATGTACATAAGACCAGATATTTTTATTACATCATAATTTCATCTTTGGCAGTCAGTATATCCTGTAAGAGGGATAAAGTTAGCTTTCAACGCATTCCAATACCCATGCCGATCACCCTCCGAGTTGATAATATCACTCGCCGGTGCAGGTTAAGTCATATTGACCTGTGTTAATTACTCACGCTGATATTCTATCGCGCAATTCGGGAACCCTGCTACGTGTTGACACGATTTATGTGACACTCTTTTGCAAATTCTTACAGTATAGTATAAACATGCTGCGTTTTGCGGAACTACGTGTTGATGCCAGTTTATCATGTCTGGCTACCTTGATTGTGTGAGCTGCGGTGGCTCAGTGGTTGATGTAATGACATCCGTCGTACCGGTTCCAAAACCCGCAGGATAATTTCAGTGTGTTAATATGCAAAATAGAAATAATATTCCCAAATGGTACCGAAAAGCCTATATATATATATATATATATATGTATATATATAAACTATACTGAGAAGGAAAAAGGAAAAGGAAAGTTTACTCCCGTTAAGCCGCAACAACTTGTTTATTATTTTGTTATACTCGATACATGCATCGTCTTTGGAAAACGCGTATCAATAGAGTTGATAACAAGAGTTTGTCAGAAGACAACAAAGCGCGCCTAGTGGTGTTTTTCTTTAACGAATATCAAGAAGCTGTGTGAAAGGAAACACAAATTAAAAGGACGTTCCCCACTGTTTAGTTTCTGAAAGCGCTGGAATTGTTACCTTGACCTTGGGGTTAGATGGTGTCTGAATGTGATGGCTGTTGAAGGGCTTGCTAAAGAAACATTAGAGGAAGGGATGGGTAAAATAAAGAAGAAAACACTAAACAAGTATTTTGTCTCTTCAGCTCATAGGGACAAACAATAAACGTTTCGTTTCTTCTTCGCACCATGTGGCGAAATGGGACACTCCTTATGTCCAATACGTTTATTTCAGTAGCATATTTCACCAACATTTCAAAGCATACTTTTCTAGCAAAGTATACTTTGAGGGAGTAATCATTTATTTTTTCCGAAATGCATTATGCCATATAGAACTAACGACTGCATATATTTGACGATTAAAAGTATGCAGAATTATTATACTAAATTTATTACATTATCACAGCCAAAATGCCTGTGATAATGTAATAAATTCAACATAATAAAAATTAATACATTTATCCTAAAATTGAAAATGTCTCCCTCAAAGTATGCTTTGCTAGATAAGTATACTTTGCAATCTTGGTTTCACTGTAATGCATTTGATTTCCATACATGATTGAAAATAACAAAAAGAAATGTTCACTGAGTGCTTACATCACCACCTGCGCAAATACTGTCAATATGTGTAATTTTGTTTTGCGCACACATACATTCAGGTAATTGGGCACACGGGCCCGTTTCACTAAACTTCATGTGACTAAAATGTTCGTAAGTGTGGGATCCACTACGACGCTGACATGTGACTCGGGTTATACATTGACGGGATTAGTGACCATCACATGCCAAACGGATAGTACATGGGAAACACCCGGCACGTGCAATGGTAAGATTGTTTTTATTCGAGGATATTACAGAAGTGGCGATTTAATATGATATTTATTAAATGGCTTTACTGATTTCTTAAAGTTGGGATCCCGTCTACCAGGCACACAATGTTCTTTATAGGAATTAAGTAAGTGGGTAATTGCGTAACTATTCCACCAGTTGTATTCGTTGCAACTCCCGGGTTAAACTCGAGTAACCCGAGTAGCACCGGAACAAGCAGACTCGCTGTTCGAGACCAACTCGAGTTGGAACACTAGTAATCCACCACACGGCGGGGTTCCAATCGAGTTACTCGAGTAAGGTTTAAAGATCAAATTCGAGTTGGAACTCTGCTTGTTCCCTTGATACTAGTGTTACTCGAGTTGCTACCCGCGAGTTACCATGAAAATCACCATACGAATGCCCACCATGCAGATGTGTTTATTTATATGTACTAATCCGTAAATTACTGATAGAGACGCGCGTTTGTATCAGGCTATGTTGATATTCAAATAAGAGGACATTTTAAATATAGATATCAATAAAATGCGACACGTGAGTAAATATTGTTACCGACATATTATACAGTATGATGATTGCACGTCCGTAGCAGCCTGAACAAATGTCATAATCTAAAAGACAAAGAAAGAAAGAAAACAAATGTCTCCCTAGATTACAACCTGCGATGTGGGAATCCAGGTTTAAAGGGGCACATCTGGATCTTTTGATAACATACTAGAATCACAATGCTGAAAGTACTGAACTATGTTATCTCCACAAAAACTGATCACTTGCGGAACTAGAGACTGAACGTTGCATATTTTTTCAATCATCATACAGAGGCAAACGTACTGTGATGGTGCAAACCCTTTCCCATCCATACGTTTTCTCTACAATAAATTACTGTTTGATCTCCCAGAAAAAAAGTGTACGAAACTGGCGGCTAACTGATCACTGCTACCTAACCTTGATAACTAAAGATAACAGCTGCTGTATTCATATGCACGAAATGTCTTGATATGTATTTTCAAGAATTTAACTGATTAAATGAGCCCAAAACTGTGAAAACCATAGAGAATAGTATATGTAGAGTTTTAGATACAAAGCAAAACGCCATAGGGTAAGTTGGCACACGACACTATTTTCTTGGTCGTACTCGCCATTCAGGCGTGGCACGACAATATGACTGCCCCCATATAAATTTGTGTGACATAATATGCTATCTCAAGGGAGATAACATATAAACAATCATCATGGCCCTGTGTAAAGTGGTTTATTTGAGTATATATGTAACACTACTACAACCACTGAATCAGTGGAGCGGAGTGGCCTGGTGGTTAGAGCGTCAGACTGCTGATCTAAAGGTCGTGGGTTCGAGCCTCACCGGAGGCGCTGCGTTGTGTCCTTGAGCAAGACACTTTATCCACACTGCTCCAGTTCACCCAGCTGTGAATGGGTACCGATAATTCGTAGTTGCTCTGTAAATACGAATTACCGGCTTCTCTCAAAAAATCTCTACCTCCGTTCTTTCTCCCATTCTTGGGAGACGGCATGCAAGGTCCTAGAGCCAGTGCCGCCGTTAAATATAAGCAAAAAAAAAAAAAAAAAACCACTGAATCTTTTTCACACAAAACATCAGGATTTGTTTTGAAAAGATAATAGAAAAAAGAAGGATGTGTTGTCATCATGGTCCTGTGTAAAGTGGTTTAATTGAAGATATATGGCGATACTGTGACTGCTGGGTTGTTTTAATTTTCACCAATATCGGTACATAAGTATCAGATTTTGTTGAACGCAACACGATAACAAATCCGATATGTATGTACATGTACCTACAGTAAAACCTCTAAACCAGACAGCAAAACCGCACCCGTTTGTTCAATTGTTGTAGTTTTAAATGCACTGTACTTAATAAAGGTAATGTATATATATATATATATATATATAAATATATATACTGCAGCACTCGGACATCCGATCTACAGTGGAACCTCTCTAAATCGTATACCCTGGGGGCCGGTTTGGAGAGGTTCAACTGTATAAGGGTGGAAATAGAAACAACCCAAGCCAGCAGTTCTAGTATCGTTATATATCTTCAATGAAACCACGGACTGTGCTTTATTGCTACACATTGATAAATTTGATATCACAAAGATCACTAGCCCGGTACTATTTATCTATTCAGGCGCCGTGCCGATGCTAGCCGGCATGCTACTCCTCAGTATGAGCAGTCTTGTTGCCATGGTGATCTACATATAGATGACGACGTAGATGTACAGACTGGGCCGCACGTATATATATATATACAAATTACAGAGAACGAACACCAGGAAATAATTCCAATGACGTTATGTCGTGCTGAGATACACCATGATCGGACACGCCCGGGTTTATTTAGGAATAATTAAATACATGCATATGACCTGATTAAGATATTCACACACGTATCAAGGTTGCTAACCACAAAAACGTCGCACTTGCACGTACCAAATGAATGTCTTCCATGCCCCGTGCTGATAATGCACATGGGGTTACGGTAGTCATAAATGAAATAAGCCCGGTTTTGTCTCATCATATTCATTTCATTTCCTAACAATATAGTTGTACGTGTACCTGCATATATACATATATACATGTTAGTGTCTACTCTGCCAGGATTGCACGGGTCATTATACTCACAAGGCCCAATGAGTATCGCAAAGTACATGCAAACGGCTGTGATATGAGACACGCCATGCGATTTTGTACATTCGGACTCGTGCGTAATGTCATTAAATACGTTTAAAAAAATTAATATATTTTTTTATAAATAAAGTAAAAAGTTAACAAACAAATGTAATTCCGCATGTACTCTGAAAAGTTTGTTAACTTCTGACTTTATTTATAAAAAATATTGTAAATTTTGAAACATTTTGAAATGTTTTTCAACTTTTGATGCTATTGACGGAAAATATTGTAATGTTTGTAAACGTATTTCATGAAATTACGTAGAAGGTCCAAAATCACATGGCGTGTCTCATATATGGTACGTCGTACTCAGTTGTCTATGAGACGGTCAATGATATGCTACTGGTTTCTGGCAAAACAAACATATTCAGGTTCAGGCTGTTTTGATATATGTTGCCTACTTACATGTACATGTGAATGCAGGTAGAAATGAGCTTTATTGACTGGCGCCTGTATGATGTGCCAGGGAGCATAGTTATGGTGCCATATTTATTTATATACGACGAGTATACGTTCAATGAAATGGCATGTCATTTGGTGTGGCTAACGGTCCTGTGGTTTTTGTAGAATATTGATGTAAATGTGACACCATTGCTGTGCTGCATCCCCTGACCTGACAACCTGGAGCATTCAATATATTACCATACTGTTATTAAAATTAAATAAACATATAAATGATGCACACACGGTACAGTAAGTAGGTTATCATGTGACAGTTCAGGAGGTTATTATATGATATGGAGTTTCTTATTTCGATGATATCTGAAAATAAATATGTTAAACGATTTTAAACTGTATCGAACTTTCAAGGTGGTAATATTTCAGTTCATGCACTGTCAGAATATTAGCAAGCTCAATAAGACGGTTCATGAATGACAAGGTGAACCAATAAAAAGTGTAAGCTTCTGTGCAGGTTCACAGATTATGACATAAATCTGATCACTGACTGGATATGTGTTTGTCGCCGTGGAATAGGGATGTATGTCATTGTAATACGGGCAAAGTCTTTTTATACTGTTATACATGTATTTTATCATATAATTTGTTCTGTGTGCTCTTTGTATACGACCGTTTTTAAAAAACGGTACGTATTATGTTTTACCTTGTTCGGGCGGGCGGTGGACAGAAAAAGTGCATAGTTTGTGTACACAACTCCTCCGAAACCGTTCAGTCGATCGATCTGAAACTACCCACACGTCTTGTACACATATTGAAGATGTGCACCTTGGTGTTTTTATGCCGAAAAAATATTTTAACAAAAATATCACCTTTTTATCTTAGCCATTTTGTCTACATTTGTGTATACAATTCTATATAGGGTACAGAGCTTGTGTACACAACTCCTCTGAAACCGTTCAGTCGATCGATCTGAAACTATACACACGTCTTCTACATATATTGGAGATGTGCACCCTGGCATTTTTATGCCGAAAAAGTATTTTTTTACAAATATATCTCCTTTTTAACTTAGCCATTTGTTTCTACATTTTTGTATTCAATTCTATATAGGGTACAGAGTTTGTGTATACAACTCCTCTGAAACCGTTCAGTATATCGATCTGAAACTATGCACATGTCTTCTAACCATATTGAATAAGTGCACCTTGGTGTTTTTATGGCGACGAAATATTTGTTAACAAAAATATCACCTTTTTAACTTAGCCATTTTTTCTACATTTTTCTATCCAATTCTATGTTCCGTAACTTCTACTTCACACATCTCTACCTAAGGTAGTACATGTATACCTATTTATCAGAGCAAGAGGAAGAAATAATGCTATAGATTTTCAAATTCTCATTAATGTTTCTTGCCTTGGTGACAGCTTCACATTTCTGCATCTTCGCTATCTGGCCCATCTTCGACAGGCGTATTTTGTGACTTACTGCACTCTTGTTTATTTATTTGGTTGATTCTTTATTTATTGCACATTTGTATAGTATATATGCTTTAATACATTACATTTACAACGTCAATAAATTCATTATAAAAACGCCCATGTAACGTATTGCGTTTATATGTGACCGACCAAGGGAAAAGGAACCAGTTGGATAAACTTATGGATTGTGGGTTTATACATTTTCTACATCTCCATACGTTTCTAATGTCAACATTTATACTTGTTGTATCATATGACTGCCTAAAGTTAATACTGTTTGATTAAACTCCAAGCTAGTGCACACTAAGATCATTTATGGATTTCAATGATGTTAAGTCAAGATGTTAACTTTCTGTCAAAGCACGACGTCGTATAATATAATTATGTCAAAAGCCGCGTTAGCAAGTAAGCTGCATGTGCGAAATGCCACGTCTTACGCTTCCTGCATTAAACGGCCATCGCCCAACTGGTCCCTATGCCCTTGGAGGGTCACTTATCCCAATGTTTACACGACGTCGCGCGACGTTGCTGATTCGTTATAGTTTGTTTGACGCCATTAATCTCCACGACGTTGTCAAGAACGGCACGCTAGTGACCAGCAATATCGCAGTTCCGTGAAACTGATGTAAAACAAGATGAGTCCACGGTTACTACATTATTACATCTGCAATGACCTTGCCGTTGACAGGACGTTAAATTCAATTAAGCAAACAAAACTAGCGTTTTTTAGCTCACCTGAGCGAAGCTCATGTGAGCTATTGTTACCGCAATGTGTCCGTCGTCGTCCGTCGTCGTCCGTCGTCGTCCGTCGTCGTCGTCCGTGAACATTTTCAAACGTCTTCTCCTCGGTAACCATTGGGCCTATAGTCACCAAACTTCATGGTCATGGTCCTTAGGTAGGGGGATTATAAAATTGTTAAAATGACATCATTACGTAATCCAAGATGGCCGCCAACTAAAAATAGCACAAATTCTTCAAAAATATTCTTCTCAAGAACCGCCGACCAGATTTCGACAAAACTCGGTAGGAATGATCGATGTACAATGCTCTTTCAAAGTTGTTAAAATGGTGACCCCGGGGTCAAAAATGGGTGTGGCCCGTGGGGTCAAATTGGGGTCAAATTTTATTTTTGTCTGAATATGGTCATATCATATATCAAATCGAAGCTATCAATGAGGCGATCACTCTGGTGCATGTTTTGTCGAAATCGGATGGTTATGTCATCCAAGATGGCCGCCAAAAGGTCAAAAATTTGTTCTTTTATTATAGATTTCAAAATTCTTCTTCACACGAACTACTTGGCCCATGGTAGCCAAACTTCACATTTATGGTCCATGGGTGAAGCCTTTTCATATTTGTTAAAATGGAGGTCGTCGCTAATCCAAGATGGCCGCGGTCTAAAAATAGCACAAATTCTTAAAAAATCTTCTTCTCATGAACCGCCAACCGGATTTTGATGAAACTTGGTAGGAATGATCGATGTACAATGCTCTTTCAAAGTTGTTAAAATGGTGACCCCGGGGTCAAAAATGGGCGTGGCCCGTGGGGTCAATTTGGGGTCCAATTTTATTTTTGACCGAATATGGTCATGTCTATATCAAATCGAAAGTATCAAAAGAGGCGATCGCTCTGGTACATTTTTTGTCGAAATTGGATGGTCATGTCATCCAAGATGGCCACCAAAAGGTCAAAAGGTCGTTATTTTATTAGAGATTTCAAAATTCTTCTTCACACGAACCACTTGGCCCATGGTGGTCAAACTTCAGTTATAGTCCATGGGTGAAGCCTATTCAGATTTGTTAAAACCGAGGTCGTCGCTAATCCAAGATGGCCGCCGTCTATAGCACAAATTCTTAAAAAATATTTTTGTCATGAACCGCCTACCAGATTTCGACGAAACTTGGTAGGAATGATCGACGTAGAATGCTCTTTCAAAGGTGTTAAAATGGTGACCCCAGGGTCAAAATTGGGCGTGGCGTGGGGAGTCAAATTTTATTTTTGACCAAATATGGTCATGTCATATATCAAATTGAAGGTATTGATGAGGCGATTGCTCTGGTGCAATATTTGTCAAAATCGGATGATTATGTCATCCATGATGGCCTCCAAAAGGTCCATTTATTCGAGATTTCTTTTTCTCAGGAACCACATGGCTGATGCTGGCCAAACTTCATAGTAAGTTAAGATCCTTGGGTGAAGCATTTTCAGATTTGGTAAAATGAGAGTTATCGCTTAATCCAAGATGACCGCCATCTAAAAATAGCACAATTTTTTTAAAACACATGAACTCAATGTCACATTCTCCTCTGGTGTTCATGGAGTCAGGTGAGCGAATTAGGGCCATCATGGCCCTCTTGTTTATCTGATATATGTAACGTGTGATTGATTTATGACATTCGCAAAGTAAATTACAGTTTATAAATCATCATGCTCTTGTTATTTTCCTCCTTAAGTATCACATGAGTACTGCAGGTCATATTTATACGTGTTAATCGTGTTTTATACCGTGTATAAATTATGGATTGTGTCGTCTGAATATAAGGTCATAAAACCCCAATAATTTGCTAAATGAGACATGTGTGTGTTAGTACATGTACAATACCCGTGCCTGAGACAGTTTGACTGTAAATTGCGTGTCACGTGTAAATTATCCAGGCAAATAATAGTCGTCATCGTTTGTAATATGGAGTTCTACGGAGCCCCGCAGGGGACATGAATACATTTTTTAATACAAAATAACAATTCGTTCCCTCGAATTAACAATTCGTTCACACGATATAACGATTCGTTCCCTCGAATTAACCATTCGTTTCCACGATATAACAATTCGTTCTCTCGAATTAACAATTTGTTCCCACAAAAATACAATTCGTTGCCTTAATTTAACAATTCGTTCCCTCGAATTAACAATTCGTTCCCACGAAATGACAATTCGTCGCCTTAAATTAACACGAATAACAATTCGTTTCCGTTGGAACGAATTGTTAATTCGTGGGAATGAACTGTTAAATTGAGGGAACGAATTGTTAATTCATGGGAACGAATTATTAAATTCGTGTTCGTGGGAACGAATTGTTAATTCGTGGGAACGAATTGTTAATTCGTGAGTTCATTGCTAAAATGTTGATATGATCATGTGTCAACATAATACTTATGTTAAGTACATAGGATCAGGTTAGACACATACTATGAGATACGCCTCGTGATTTTGTACCTTCGGACATCTGCATAATTGCATGAAATACGCTTACAAAATTTACAATATTTTCCGTAAATGGCGTCAAAAGTTGACAAAACTAGCACATGATGTACTCTGAAAATTGTGTTAAATTCTGAATTCTGAGTTCTAAATTCATTTACGGAAAATATCCCATTTCCTGTAAATATATTAATGAAATATCGCAGATGTCCGTGGGTACAAAATCGCATGGCGTGTCTCAATTATTCGAGCGTAAATGCGCTCTATGACTAGAAGGACTATAAATAAATGAAACGGAGGAACGTCTACATGTACATGCACCATCAGACATGTAGTCGATATCAGGAATTTTGGAAAGAAAATACTATGAAAGATAAAAAAAGTGTTTTCATCATGGCCCTGTGTAAAGTGGTTTGCTTGAAGATATGTGACGATACAAGGACTACTGGGTTGCTTCAATTTTCCCCGATATCAGTACATAAGTACATGTAGCATATTTTCTATCTGGTTGAACGCAATAAGATAGGAAATCCGATAGTTATGTACCTATATGGGTGAACATAGAAACAACCCAGCAGTCCTTGTATCGTCATATATCTTCAATTAAATCACTTTACACAGGACCATGATGAAAACACGTTTTTATTTTATTATAGTACATTGTATTTCTTTTAAAACAAATCCTGATATGCCCCATTATTAACCCTTTCAACACTACCGACCTCTTTAGCATTGTTTGCAAACAATGTAGATCGTAACGAGCCGTCTCATCAGGATATGCCCCATTATTAACCCTTTCAACACTTCAGACCTCTTTAGCAGGGATTTGTTTCAAACAGTGTAGATCGTAACGAGCCGTCTCATCAGGATATGCCCCATTATTAACCCTTTCAACACTACAGACCTCTTTAGCATTGTTTGCAAACAATGTAGATCGTAACGAACCGCCTCTTAATCATCGATATGCCCCAGTATTAACGCCCTTTCAACACTTACATACCTCTTTAGCAGGGTTTGCAAACAGTGTAGATCGTAACGAGCCGTCTCATCAGGATATGCCCCATTATTAACCCTTTCAACACTACATACCTCTTTAGCAGTGTTTGCAAACAGTGTAGATCGTAACGAGCCGTCTCATCAGGATATGCCCCATTATTAACCCTTTCTACACTACATACCACTTTAGCAGGGTTTGCAAACAATGTAGATCGTAACGAGCCGTCTCATCAGGATATGCCCCATTACCTTATCCCATTTCAACACTACATACCTCTTTAGCAGTGTTTGCAAACAGTATAGATCGTAACGAGCCGTCTCATCAGGATATGAACTTTTTGAAAGTAATTTTCATATGTGTTAAAGACAAAAAAACGCCCCTTTCATAAGTGGACTATTTTGAAAATAATTTTGTGACGATTGGATTGGTCCTTAAATTAACATATCACAGTCTAATAAAGTTATTTAGGGTTGAAAGGGTTAAAACATACAGCATACATGTACATACGCTACACATACATGTATAACCAACGGTTTTATTAATTATGATATTTGCCAGAAATTGTAACCTGATGTTTTTCCTCGAACGTGTTCTTGGCGTTCCAGTACTCGGTATCATACTGCCGCAAGTTTGAATTCGTCTCCATCGTCAATTTCGTCATTTAAATTGACGTAGCGTACGGCCAGATACTGAAATGTGGATGTGACTGGAGAAATGGGGCTTATGGGATGTGTGACTAGTGTAGCTCCTGATAAATAGCACACTCCTGTATGTAGCATGATAACGATATATAGTGCTCGTTGGAAGCATGACGGGTGTTTCATTGATGGAAAGGCGAACAGTGCAGAGCCTGATCGGACTGTGCGGATGCGCAGGCTGATCAGGAGCTACACTGGTCACAAACCCGTTTCTCAAGTCACATTCACAAATTACTGTCAAGTATACACCATTGGCCTGATTCATTAAACTTCATACGACTAAGGAGTAAGCGCAAAACTAAAATTGAAAACAGTTCTCATTAATAGCCGGTTTTGAGATTGCTTCTTGTGGAATTGTTCAGAGATTACTGCTTGTGGGATTGTTCAGACGTAATGACACCTATATGTAGGTAGGCAGTAGATGGTAGCACCACAAGCATGTTGTGGCATGAACGACAGATCTTTAAATCGTACCCGATATTACTCCCATATTATATATCTACAAGGTTGGACATTCGCCATTTTTCAATCAACGGACGTGGATTACTAGTAATTACCTCGGACCGGCTCGCCAATTCAGCAATTGCAACTTGCGCGAAGACCGGCCTTCTCGCGCGTTACAATTACTGAATTAGCAAGCCGTGCCCAAGGTACACTAGTACCACTTCCGTTGGTAGAAAAGATGGCGAGTGTCCAAAAATGTAGATATTTAATATCAGAGTAAAACAATTGGTATGATGTAAATAGAATGTTGTCGTCCAAAGTGCCTATGGGTAGCACTAGTGACCTACAGTAATTGTATAAGTAAAACTATTTGAAATATTGTACGTTTATCGTACAAAGATCAGTGAAGATAATATAATGTGACAACAGTATTTTTAAAAGAAATAATTTAGGTTTTGGAGAAATAAACACAGTGGAACCTATCTAAACAGGACACCCTGGGAGGGTGTCCGGTTTAGAGATGTTCCGCTGTAAATCAGACATATGACTATGCCAAGGTATGCGGCTGTGCTTTGCGAACTTGAACAGCCATTTTCATCATAGCTATGTACCAAAGAATCTCATAAAAAATAAGGATACACAGACTGCCTGTGCGTCCGGTTTAGAGAGGGTCTACTCTGTAAAAAAGAAATACAGTGAAATCTCTCTAAACCGGACACCGTGGGAGGTCCCCAGGGTGTTTGGTTTAGAGATATTCCAGTGTAAGCCAAGTATATGACCATTCTGGTAAATATGCGTGCTTTGCGATCATGCACATACATTAAAATCTGAGATAAATGGCGGTGAAACCCATCAAAAATAGGATCACAGATGTTGTATTGGTGTTCGATTTAGAGAGGTTCGACTGTAATTGATTATGCCATCTAAGGCTATACTTAGAAACATTACGTACATATAAGCCAGAGAACATTACTAATGGTTTCGAAGATATTTGCATCGAAAGTGTATTAAGATATAATGTGATCTATACAACTGTTTATTTCGCAATAAGATCAATACGAGCGAACGTGAGAAAATAAAAAACGATACTATCTGTGTACCTTTGAAAAACACATGAAGGTTAAATTTAATTCCGCTGACAAGGTCGACGCAAAATAAAATTAAAGAAATGGACACATTTCGCAATAATTATGGAATGCAGAATAAACGCGAAAACACTTAACATATATTTAGTTTATTTGGCCGAAAATATTGGACGCGATATGTTTGAAATAATAGACGACAGATACACAATAGTAACATACTAAACATATCGCGTCCAACAGCGCAGACACCAGAACATAGACATATCAAACATGATTAATATTCACACAATATATTGAAGTCATGCAAACATGGGTGGATGGGTGGGTTTTTATTTTCTAAGCACAAATACGTCCACTGGTGACAAGCAATGAATTCAACTGACCACCCATTACACAAACAAGTAAGGCGAAAATTACACGTACATTGAGTGACCGGTCAGTTATGGATCGTTACGCACGGTAACTCAACATACGTGTGACAACGTCGAACGATTAAAGGGTCAGTGCATATAATTATAACATTTTCCTTGTGCAAAATGTCTTAAATTATGGAATGCAGAATAAACGCGAAAACACTTAACATATATAAGATTATTTGGCCGAAAATATTGGACGCGATATGTTTGTAAATAATGACGACAGATACACAATAGTAACATACTAAACATATCGCGTCCAACAGCGCCAAAACAAACGCCAAACAAAGTAGACTACACGGTCAGAGCACTGGAGACGAGTGATGCAGCACGGACCAGGGACGCCTCGGACAATCTTATATAGCGAAGATAACAATCTGAAGCCCAGTTGCCATATAACTGAATAATTTCACCTGGGACCCCAGCTGTGAAATAAAACGAAGCCCTGCCACGACGAAAAGAGTGCATGGTATAGTGTCCCGAAACATTAATCCGCTCTAACAGACGCTTAAAATTCAGATCCAAACATTTAGCATCAATAGGCACCAGTCTTCCTCCTCGTGAAATGCAAAATTACACGTACATTGAGTGACCGGTCAGTTATGGATCGTTACGCACGTGTGACAACGTCGAACGATTAAAGGGTCAGTGCATATAATTATAACATTTTCCTTGTGCAAAATGTCTTAACTTAGTATGCAATTGTATTATAAGCACTTACAAAGCTGAACATGTCTGTACACGTACTAATCGTCAGACGAAATGGGAAAGGACGGCGATCACAAAGCGGGAATGGTAAATAGAATATAGCACGCGTGGCTGTTTTGTTTGGTGACTCATTTCGACTTTCAGTCGTTCATTGGTTGATTAAGACGAGCCCACAAACTATTCCTGAATTGTATGAACATAATTATAAGTATTTATCGCACCAATTGTCGTCAGCAAATATTGAACTGTTCGCCTATTTGTTTTCAGTTTAATGTTTTGCATTTTTTGTTGGCTTTCTCTTTGATTCGCCTACAGACACGACATTGAACAAGTGCAAAATACACATACATGTTTTGAAATCCACATGACTGAATCATAATGGAGTCCCTCTAAATCAGTAGCCGATTTCACGATTTTACTTATCAAGTTAAGTATACATTGATGGAGTAATCATTTATTTTTCCAGAAATGCATTATTTCATATAGAATTAGCGACTGCATATGTTTGATGATTAAAAGTGTGCAGAATAATTATACTGAATTTCTTACATTATCACAGTCAAACTGGCTGTGATAATGTAATTAATTCAGTATAATATATATTAATAAATGTATCCTTATGTCTGGGTCTACATTGGACGCAATGTCCATATGCTCCATTTCTCCAGTCAAAGCCTCATAAAATAATAATAATAATAATCATTTAACTCCTACAGATCGTAACATTATAAAATAATAATATTAATAATATTAATAATAATAATACTCCTTTATTTAACTCCTACACGTCATAACATTATATAATAATAATAAAAAAAATAATACTACTAATAATCCTTTATTTAACTCTGCAGGTCATAACATTATATAATACATGTAATAATAAATAATAATAATAATCCTTTATTTGACTCCTGCAGGGCATAACATTATATAATAATAATACTAATAATTGTAATAATAATAAGGGTAATAATTATAATAACATAATAAAATAAATGTTTCGGTATATGACGACTATATACAATATGTATGTGCCTGTGACTCTAGCCAATGTGGTTTATGGCACTTCTGGCCAGACTAGCCGTCAATCAGCTAGCGAACTCCTGCAGCCTGATAATAATCTCTACTATTTCATAAACGTATGACAATAATACTACTAATACTAATAATCCTTTATTTGACTCCTGCAAATCAAAACATTATGTAATAATAATAATAATAATAATAATAATAATAATAATAAGAATATTGTTCAGATTACGTGGTAGCGCAGGCTGGTCTGGGTCTACATTGGACGCAATGTCCATATGCTCCATTTCTCCAGTCACAGCCTCATATAATAATAATAATCCTTTATTTGACTCATGCATGTCATAAAATTATGTGATAATAATAATAATACTAATAATACTAATCCTTTATATAACACCTGCATGTCATAACATTTTTATAATAATAATAATAATAATCCTTTATTTAACTCCTGCTGATCATAGCACTATGTAATAATAATAATAATAATAATAATAATACAATATAATAAATGTTTCGGTATATGACGACTATATACGACATGTATGTGCCTGTGACTAGCCGATGTGGCTTATGGCATTTCTGGCCAGACTAGTCATCAATCAGCTAGCGAACTCCTGCAGCCTGATAATTTATTTTTCTTTGTTTTTTGTTATGTTTGTTGGCTAACTTCTTGTCTCGAACATCAACCAGACCAGCGAGCATCGGACTATTCCATTTATGACAAGGGGGTATTGTTCTCACAAATATGAAATTACTTTCAAAAAGTGCAGATCTTGATGAGACGTCTCGTACATAAACCGCTATATCGGGCTTTCGAGTTCAAAGGGTTAAGACTGTCATGCGCTACATAAAGCCCACCAAATTAGCGTATCAGCTAGTGATTGGACCCTACTACTCTCTGTTCTACGTTTTGCTGCCGACGAACGTTTGGCAATTAAATAAATACATTAAATATAAAATATATTAAAATGTAAATATTTGTTCTGACATCAATAACACAAAAAGTCACCCTCCCCAATTTTTTTATTGATTTTATTGCGAAACATACTATTTTTTTAATATCTATTTTAGCCCCAATGTTACATTCCCATACAACAAAAAGTGTATTTTCCCAATAAAATCAATACTCGATGGAATTTCATCAAATATATTTTTTGGAGTAGGGTGGATTTTTTTGTTATTGATGAAAAAGTACTTACATTTAACTAGTTTTTAGATTTAATATGTAAAATAGCCAAAACGTTCGTCGGCAGCTAAACGTAGAACAAACGGTAGACGTCTATGCCTGTCTATCAATAATAACATAATCTTAAATTAAATAATACTTAAATAAAATGCAGCCCAAGCACACGCGACGGGATAGGACATTATAATGGAAGCAATAGTCGTGCACGTGTAAATGATTCAATTAAACTCACTTACTCAGGTTATTTCAGGTAGCTATTTCCCTTTATAGAGATCCGGTCCTATGCTGTACTTCAGCGTTTATTTCTTACTGAATAGCACAATGATTTTCCTTTAACACAGTCGACCAATATCAGATTGCACATCTGTGTAGTCTGATCTGAGTCACACTGATTGCAATAACATTAAAAATTGTGAAAATATGAATCTAGCAAATATTTTAGTCCCAGATCAGATTGCATAGGTATGTAGAATTATTTGGATCAACACTAGTCGAAATCACTATGTCGACTCCTTTTCACAACAAGTCATGCTAAAATCTCTCCTTTTACAAGCAATAAGGCCCTAAACTGCACTTTTTGGACCGGCTTTCTATAAATAACGTCAACGGGAGATAACTAGCAACGATCCCTCATTGGGTGAGCGTTAATACTGATATATCATATAGGATCTCGTTTCGACGAGTTAGCTATCTCGTTCCTATGACATATCATCTCGTTCGCACGACATATCATCTCGTTCTCACGACATAGCATCTTGTTCCCACGAGATAGGAACTCGTTCCCACGACATAGCATCTTGTTCCCACGAGATAGCAACTCGTTCGAACGAGTTAGATATTTCGTTCCCACGAGATGGCATCTCGTTCGAACGACATATTCAGCAAATCAAATAGCAGAATAATAGTCCAACATATTGAATGCCAAATGTGCTACCTTTTAATTGGCTGGCTATGTCGTGGGAACGAGATAGCTAACTCGTGGAAACCAGATCCTATATCGTGGGAACGAGATCCTATCTAGTGGAAACGAGATCCTATGTCGTGGGAAAGGAATGTTATCTCGTGGGAACGAGATATAAAACAAATGCGGATTTCCATTTTAAGTTGTCGTAGTAATGTACATGTAGCTAATATAAATGCAAAATATGCTAAAACAACGTCAATGTTTTATTTAAACGTGTGGCTCCATGTGTAGCTGTAATCTAGCATAGACCGTGTTGGACTAAGATAAAAGGCTTCCACAACGTGTTATATCAAATTCACAGGTTTGACGAGTCACAACTGATACCCCATTGTATGAAACAAAGTTCATATGCAACGTTACTGATTACCATGTACCGAATACGAGATTATATTGATTAAATAGTCCTAGAATACGGTATACACGACCGCCTGCGCTAATATTGCCAATAATTATTTGTAAATGTCTTTATTACAAAATACATGAATACTGTGCTTGAAATAAAGCTGCTTGGTTGGCTAAGGCACAGCCAATCAACTGCTTGATTGCGGGTTGATATTGCCAATAGATGCTTCGAAAAGTTGGCATATATTTAGTACTACATCTCAGGCACAGCCAATCAACTGCTGGATTGCGAGTTGATGTTGACAATAGATGCTTCGAAAAGTTTACATATAGTCAGTACTATATCTCAGGCACAGCCAATAAACTGCTTGATTGTGCGTTGATATTGCCAATAGATGCTTAGAAAAGTTTACATATAGTTGGTACAACATCTCAGGCACAACAAACTGCTTGATTGCGAGTTGATATTGCCAATAGATGCGCAGAAACGTTGATATCTTGGTAAGATTAACACAGGCGGCCGTGTAGCCCACACAAATATGGGCTGCGATGTTTCTATTAGGAACCGTTTTGGTTATAAGTTTGAGGAGACCTTTGAGCATTGACACCAACACCACATAACTGTCGACATTTGTTAGCCCATTTCAAACAGGATGCATGTACTCATTCACAGGTATCTCCATATGAAGACTTTATAATATTTTTTCATTTATCATTGAATATGTATATTGTTACCACTCATTTGAGCCGTCGTCGAGACGGCTATAATGCGTGGTTACAACATACACACCCGTGCAGAGAAAAAGAAAGATATATAAAATGTCTTCAGAATGGAAAGGGTTAAATGTTTTTTCAATTCGTTGTCAACCAGATATTCGTATTAGATCAATACCTGACGCGACATTACACGTAAGTTATCAGTCGGTACGTATTCGACCAATACAAAGCTCGTTACCTGATAAATGCACTACTGTAACATAAGAAAGATGTTTTACCCGGGCGCTAAGAAACGGATGTCTCATGATGTTTGTAAACCAGTATATCCCAAGAGCGGCCGCCATAACATCAGCGTCTATCAGTGGGTGTGGGGGGTGGGGGGGGGGGGGGGGCTAGTATGTGAAAGGTTGGCGAAAAGGTTTAGCTGTGGAGCAAATGGAATAAAAAGATGGCCGTTTGTCACGAGGTAGGTACATTTTCGATGTTTTATTCATACTTTAATTTAAAACACAAGGAAGTCATATAGCCTAGGGCACAACCGAATATATCATATATCTACGAATGCAGACAGTCTGTTAAAATATGCATTGACAAAAAAGGTTATTGAAGGTTTTGTGGTCTCCTCTCGTAAACAAACCGTGCCGTTACGAATTTTTCAGACATTTTCGGGTCAATTTTAATTAAAATACGGTCTATAGCTGTATATAACCAATGTAGCCCACAGTTATCTTCACCAACATTAATCGAATTGACTTGCAGATGGGATCTTTCTTGGGGACCGTACATCGCTGAATGTGGAGTACTTTATTTGCAACGTTGAATACATAGCACCGTTGTACTCGTACCATAGTTCGCTATAGTTGTGTTTTCCCGACTCATTGGCCCCTTAGGGTTTATACGTCTCTATTTAGAAACATGTACTGCTTTATCACCATGTATATTTGTATGACCCCCTATGCGATAGCAAGGGGGCATACGTCCGTCCGTCCGTCCGTCCGTCCGTCCAAACTTATCATAGATGTAACATTATGGTTGTGCCAAATATACGCGGCTCCTGGCATATTGCATCATGGTGTCTCTGGGCCAACCATGTTTTAGTATTTAGTGTGTTGGTATTGTACCACATGCATATTTACTTCGAACATAATTGTAGCCACCTGGGACATAGGCTACTGATTTGTATCTGTATTTGCTACCACTTACATGTACCATGTCACGTAATTATTAGAGACTTTAAAAAATATCACATTGAATCAGCCGACCGGGCGTACGATTGCCGTTTGATAACAATATAAATATTCTTTAAAATGACCACTTGTAAATATGGTTATATGAATGTATAGCAATGTTACTTGTATATTTGCAATAATTGCAGACACTGATTAGACTGCACAGATACACATGTCTCCAATATTTACACATTTAAGAAGTCCGACTTTGTCAGATCGTTGTTTATTTACTTACTACATTAACAATGTTCGTCTGCGTGCTTTGTTTTTTGTCAAAGAGCCGTTCTAGTCGGAGGCGTGTAAATAATAGAAAGCAAATACATGCACATTCCAGATTTGCAGATTAAACGCGTCTAAATTATAAAACACAACACAACTAAATTGCATATTTCGTTGTCAATTAATTATTCCCAACGAGACGATATACTGCCGGTATTTGTATCGGGACATGTAACAATTATACAACCATGTATGTTACATCTCCACATTTTCCCGACATTGAGATATACATATTGGAGGTTTATGAAAAAGAAAAAAATTCAAATGGTAAACCCATTATCAAAGATTCAAACCCACACAAATATAAAAATACACAGTAATGGATAATTTTGCTCTGAATGTTCTGTTGGCCACTTTCGATTTTAACAACTATACATTCCATTTTCTAAATAAATATGCATGCTGTCGCGCGGGCATCAGTCAAGAAAATAACAAATAATAATTATTGTGAAGGAATCTGCATAGTACAGTTGAGAATTGCGCAATAATTGTGTTGGGGGTGGGGGGGGGGGGCCTGGTACCCTCAATAATCCTACAATAAAGCACATTTTCTCATCCTCAAACTTGCTGAGAATGCAAGAAATGGCGTGCCTCTTAGGTTTCAAAACTTTCCGGGAGAGCATAACCCCGGACCCCCTAGCAATATCGGGCCCTTTGGGCACTCAAGACTGGGCCTTGAGAATGCAGGAAATGGCGTTTCACGCCTCTTAGATTAAAAAATTTCCAGGGGAGCATGACCCCGGATACCCTAGCAATATCGGGCCCTTTGGGCACTCAAGACTGGGCCTGAGAATGCAGGAAATGGCGTTTCACGCCTTTTAGATTTAAAAAATTTCCGGGGGAGAATGCCCCCCCCCCCGACCCCCCTAGCAACATCGGGCCCTTTCACATCCGTTATCCGGAGATACGCAACTAGGGGAGGAGAACATGGAAAGGGGAACGCACAAACTAGTGGGAATTTGGAGGGTTTTGTAAAATTAGCTAAAAGAATATATTTTATGCATGATCAGAACAATGTGAGCTTGCAACGTTGAGGAAGAATGATTGAAGCACATGTAGCCAAAATATTGAGCTCGAACGCCGTCGTAAAAGTTGAAAATTTATAAATTCAATATAGAATTTTATTTTATTTTTTTTTGTCATTTTTGTTTAAAAAATCGTCTTTCCTGCACCAATCGTATGCTTTTCAGCACTATCAGGCATACAGTTATGTTTGCTGATCATTTACACTGATACCTTGAAAGCGACAGCGACCAGGATCTTCTGAGAAAAAAATGGCGGCCGGTTTTATGCACCGTGGTATAGCGCAAAATGGTGCACAAAAACTATGGGACTGGAGGACACAAATTGGGGGACGAGTGCACACAAACTGTGGAACGCGCTGCACAGAAAATGCCAATATACGTGGGTTTTAAGTTGCAAATTCACGTATGTATTTACAAAAATATTATATTTGCAGACGAGGATCCACGAATATTTACGCAGGGGCCGGTCCAAATGTGTCTGTAAGGAATTTATGCAAGTTTTTAATCAATATTCACCACAATTATGCATTGTTTTAGTAAGTTCGCTGTTCAATGCAGGCTTCTTTAGCAGCGCTCTTTTGTTAATGGCGAGCAGAGCCTCATTTCGTATGCAATCAGTAAACCCGTTTAATACATATCACACATTAAACCATAGGTCACCACCTAAACTCGCACCACACTTCGTTTATAACTTGAAGCACGGGGTTTGGGAGAATCAACCATGCGGAACTGAGTTAACCATGCTAATCGATGACCAGGCGAAGTAGTGCAGCCAAGGTCAGGGCCGGATCCTGGATTTGGAGAGAAAGTGGGGGGGGGGTGAGGGTGAGGGGGGTATGGGGGTCCTCCCCTAGAAAATTTAGAAAATTGAGTGTCTCTGATGCATTTTCCTGGCATTTGAGAACAGATACTGATAGCCTTTTCTAATCTGAATAAAAAAATCATTGCTTCGTCATAGGGGGGGGGGGGCGTACGCCTCTCACGCCCCCACCCCCCTGGATCCGGGCCTGAAGGTGCAACTCAATCTTATTATCATTGGCGTTAGCAAGACGTTTGGCAATGATAACCATAATGAGAGTGTCCTGTGTATTCTCGAGGCAGATAGCGACACATTCCAGTCGGAATTATCCCGGAATAAGGACCGACTCTCATTGCAATTGAGATACTGCACAGTCCGTCAGCGGGCTGCAAAACACACATAGAGCACCCACCGCCACAAGTTTAAGAACTTTCCACCGGTAAAGACAGTGATGCTGGAGCGCGAGTGGCCTAGGGTGTAGCGAGATGGACTGTGGATCGGAGGTCCCCGAACTGCGCAGGTTCGAGACGCGTCGGAGCCGGCGTGTTGTGTCCTTGAGCAAGACACTTTGTGGTGGTGATCGTGTAAATATTTTACACACATGAATACATGCATGGTGACTGTCTAGATGGTACAATGTACACAGATAAGACGTACCGCAGTTACCCTTGGTGATGGGAAATAAAGAGATATCATCGCGCTAGGACGAGGGTGGCTCCGAGGACACCGGAGGAATATATATACATACAATACAATTGCAGTGTTACTTAGTATAAGTATGGTGTTTATATGTATATACACATCACGGTGCTCTCCGACAAACAGTGGGTGCTACAGAAACAACAACGATTGCGTCACAAACATTCTATGACGGACGGAATGGTCGTAGGACGAACGAATGCACTTGTGAATCGATGGATTGGTTATCGCGGACAAAACTTTATGGCGACCCCCCGAAATTCTGCGGATGAAATCATGTCGACTTGTCGTATGCCGTGCAAGCTTGCTGTGGTCTTTCTCCGGGTATTCCGGGTTTCCTCCGAGTTTAGGTGGTGACCTATGGTTTAATGTGTGATATGTATTAAACGGGTTTACTGATTGCATACGAAAATGAGGCTCTGCTCGCCCATTAATAAACGAGCGCTGCTAAAGAAGCCTGCATTGGACAGCGAACTTACTAAAACAATGCATAATTGTGGTGAATATTGATTAAAAACTTGCATAAATTCCTTACAGACACATTTGGACCGGCCCCTGCGTAAATATTCGTGGATCCTCGTCTGGAAATATAATATTTTTGTAAATACATACGTGAATTTGCAACTTAAAACCCACGTATATTGGCATTTTCTGTGCAGCGCGTTCCATAGTTTGTGTGCACTCGTCCCCCAATTTGTGTCCTCCAGTCCCATAGTTTTTGTGCACCATTTTGCGCTATACCACGGTGCATAAAACGGCCGCCATTTTTTTCTCAGAAGATCCTGGTCGCTGTCGCTTTCAAGGTATTAGTGTAAATGATCAGCAAACATAACTGTATGCCTGATAGTGCTGAAAAGCATACGATTGGTGCAGGAAAGACGATTTTTTAAACAAAAATGACAAAAAAAAATAAAATCCTATATTGAATTTATAAATTTTCAACTTTTACGACGGCGTTCGAGCTCAATATTTTGGCTACATGTGCTTCAATCATTCTTCCTCAACGTTGCAAGCTCACATTGTTCTGATCATGCATAAAATATATTGTTTTAGCTAATTTTACAAACCCTCCAAATTCCCACTAGTTTGTGCGTTCCCCTTTCCATGTTCTCCTCCCCTAGTTGCTTATCTCCGGATAACGGGTGTGCCTTTGGGCCCTCAATAATGGGCCACAAGAATGCAGGGAATTGCGTTTCACGCCTTTTATATTTCAATAATTTACGGGGGCGGCATGAATACACCTGTATATGAATCTATTATGGCGATGGTGGCAAATTACGAAGCCGCAGGTCGGCTAATTATAGATTTAAAATCGATAGCGGTGCGTTTGTTTTGTTCACTACATGTACATGTCATGGTTTTATTCTGTTCGTTGTTTGATAGTATACATACTAACACTGACGTAGATATATTTAGATAATACAGTTTACAGCAAGCACCGTCAATGAACACTCATTTCTACTGTAGGCTGTTGAGTTGCATTGTACAAACGTCGCCGTTTCAATAACGTCATTTGTTTCCGTTCGTGATTCACATGGTGCAAAAACTATGCAGCATAATTGCATGTTCGGGTGGGGGGTGGAGTGGGTCAATTGCGTATGCAAGGCATTTACACTCATGTAGATTTAAGGTTTATTTACCGACACTAAATCATCAGATTTTCATGCGCGGTGTAGTAAAAAGTAGAAAAATAATAAGCCAGATTTGTTATGCCATAGACACTCTTTGCTTGCAGAAACCAGTCAATTGATGCACTAATCTACTTCACATGCATGTTAATGTATCATTTACATCAGTTTAAAGCATATGCTTTGGGATTATTTTGTAAGTCGGATCATGTTTGTCATGTGAGGCTGTTTCAATTCCAGTCCCTCACTTTTGCGCCACCACCAGGGTGGTCACAGGAGATTGAATTTACCTTTCTTAACAATAATTAAACCTATATTTGAATTAGTGAATATTCAGAGCAGAATGGCTGCAGGTTATGGGAAAATAGGTCCCAACAACATTCGGTACCAAAAATTAAAGTAGCAGAGAATAGCAAAATGTGCGGGAATTGGTTAGTTTATATAGGAAAAATCGTTGGTGGTGGTGAACCTCTAAGCATCAATAAGACCCACATAGTGAATTCAGCTGTCTGGAGAATAATTAGTTCAGGGATATGAATTCTTAAATATGTTGATACAGCGAGAAGAATAAGAACTACATCAACGTAAACTAGCGGTAAAACTTTGTGTTATTGAAAATTTTGCTCATAAAGCTTCGCTGGACGACATTTTTCTGAACCGCCGACGTAAAAATAGGAAAAATCTCTATTATCACTGCAGTATTTGCTAACAAGTCTAATTTTAGTGTATATAATTAATATTCAGGTGATTTATAATGAAATTCACCAATTTTTACTCGATATATTGTTTAATTTAAGTTTCCGGCCAAAATCGACATCCGCTGGAACCCGGATCAAGTAATCAAATATGCCCTGGTGACACAAACAGGCCAACCTAGTCTTCAAACATAGCTAACCTCACGTTATTTTCACATACATGATCAATATTCATACACTAGCAGTGGATTAAACCAGTTGTATGGCCTTTTCTGAGCAATAAAGCCATTTTTCTGACTGACCGTTCGAAGGCGGGACCCTTTTCAAACATAACATTTTTTTAGTGGTTATTATGTTACCAGATTTGCGTATGTGGTATGTGACTGTAGAAATGTTAAACATGTTCTCATGTATGCCCAGTTCGTCATATTACACATCAGGTAGTGAAGTGATTGTCGCATTATCTCATGAAAACTTCAAAGTTGTATATGTTCCAGTTGGCACGAATTGAGACAAGTCACTGGCTGGAGTTGAACGGTCATCAAAACTACTGGATACCTTGGCCCCAAACTTCATACTATATCAGGGAATATGACATAGCTGTGAATAGTGGGCAAAATTGCCAGATCTATAAATATAACCAGCAGACTGTGGTCCAGAGTAACGGCGTCAAATTTCCACGCCACCGCCCGTGTTCGATTCTCGGCCAGTTTGTCTGTGTAAATCATTTAATTTTCTTGCACTACAAGCTAAGTCAATTATACGTTGTCTCGGATGTGGGCTTTAAACGGCGGTCCCGAGTACCAAAGTTAAAAACCTTTTCCCGTCTTCACTCTCTTGGAGACGGCATGCAAAGTCATCGAGCCAGTGAAGACGTCAAACTATATATCTCTCCTCTCTATATATATCTTGCTGTCTCCATCACGTCCTACATATGAGACACGCCAAGTGATTTTATATTTATCGGACATCTGCGTAATTTCATGAAATATGTTTACAACATTTTCCGTAACCGGCGGAACTATATTCCAAAATCTCTCTCTCTCTCGTCTTCGTTGTCAGATGCACGTACTTCCGCACACTTTTGTGTGATATATATTTTTAATTGATCACCATAAAATATCTTAGACACAGGGTAGCTGAACGAGTATTTTGTCTTTGAAAAGCATGCAAGTATACAGTATAGTCAATCATTAACTCTTATAGCGCTGAATAGAAAATCGATATCTGCGTATTTTCATTAAAATATACCCGAAAATGTCTGCGAAATTCGTAACGGCATGGTTTGTTACACAGAGGAAACCACAACACCTTCAACAACTTGTTTGTCACTACATCTTTTAACAAAGTGTCTGCATTCGTAGATCTATGATATATTCCGTCATGCCTTAGGTTATGTGGCTTTCTTGTGTTTTAAATTAAAATATGAATAAAACAACGAAAATGTACCTACCTCGTGGAAAATGACCGTCGTTTTACTCCGTTTGCTTCACCGCTAATAAAACCGTTTTGCCAACCTAAGTGCCTCTCACCGTCTACACGCTATTCCCCCTACGCCATACAGTTACTGAAAAAGCCAATTACCATCACCACAGTCATTTGACCTTTGGCCTTTGACCCTTACCTTGGGCGCTGCAAGGATGACCTATGGTAGAATAATACTGCTGGCGACACATATGAGACACGCCATGTGAGTTTGTACCTTCGGACAACTGCGTAATTTCACGAAATATGTTTAAAAAAATTACAATATTTTCCGTAAATTGCGTCAAAAGTTGAAAATGCTGTCAACTTTTGACTTTATTTATGAAACATATTGTAATTCTTGTAAACGTATTTCATGACATTACGCACATGTCCGGAGGTACAAATTCACATGGCGTGTCTCAATTATGGCGTTACAAGTCAATCCGACCTATTGTTGCAAAGCTACTAGTATTAGGTTAATTTCGCTTACAATATTTGTAGAATAAGTTGGTATGCGCATTGTGCATGGGAGAATTCGCAGCATTATATAACGCATTATAATGCACCGAAAAAAGAAACCACGCATTTGATTGGTCAATTTTATGACAGCATATACAATATGAAAAAGCACAGCATATAAAATCTCCGTTTTACAAATCTGTGTTTTACAACTTGACAGATGTATGTAACCCTATGCGCTTTTGTAAACAATGGCCAGCGGCGGGGAATCCAAATATTTCCCAAATCATTTTCGGACCAATGACCAATCAATCGAGAAATATCCGTGTGTGCGATTGGTCAGATGCTGGTCACGTTATCTTCGATATAAATACATATTGACCTGAGAAAGTTGATTCAAAATGTCATATATTGACCTGAAGGCGGAGCGACGTTGTGGATTGGCTGCGTCCTCGGTCAATATCACGTTTATCGGGTCGATAAAACCACATATTGTCTTCACAACAAGGCGATACGTGTATCATACGCATTGTAAGGATAGTTCTCAAGCACAATACTAACGCACAATGATCAGTCATCACACCAAGTAAAAATGTTGTAGTTGATCCTCTCTAAACCGGACACACAGACATTCTCCGCATCCTTAATGTGTTTGCTGTCATTGCCATTCATCTCTGATGCTAATTCCTAGTTGTGGTTGTGACTGGATAAATGGGGCTAATGGATTATGCGACCAGTGTGTATCCAGGTCAGCCTGTGCTTCCGCACAGTCTGATCAGGATTTACACTGTTCGCCATTCCATCAGTGAATGTAACACCCTTAGTGTTTCCAACAACGATTGTAGACCATTATTAGGCTACATGAGTGAGCTATTTGATCAGGAGCTACATTCGTCACAAATCCCATAAGGCCCATTTTCCCAGTCGCAGCCACATTTAAGTGAGCAAACCACACCCGTATGCATTGGCATGGTCATATATATATTATGTCTTATTCACAGTGGAATGTATCTACATCGGACACTCTTGGGACATCCCGAGATATTCCGCTGTGTATATGTACAAGTCGACGAACATTTTCCTAACCTTCCCGGCAATTGCTGGCCAGTGGAAATAAAGAATCGATGAAGTGCAGATAACCAGTAGAAATTACAACATATACACCTATACATGTACTTACGTGTATTCGGAATTCTCCAGCCGCACATATTGACTTTCACAAATTTGACTCACTGTTTTCACGAAGTTCTAAGTCACTGGATAATTGTGATGTTTTTAGAAAAATCCAGGATACAATCAGTATAAAAGGCATTTTATATATATTATTAATTCATTAGAAAGGCAATGCAGAATATATTTTATTATGGTGTCATGCGATCACTCTTAGACTAGTAATATTATATTATATTTATCAAAGTTGACCACCCGCGAATGTAAAATGCACAGAACAACATTTCCGAATAGCATGGCTAATACCGCGTGTGTCCACCCCGAGCATTAATGACAGCCACACACCGACTCATGGCGTTTACATAGCTCGCCATGTGTCATACACTGCCATTCCTGCAGTCGGTGGGTCTTGGGGGGGGGGGGGGGGGGGGGGGGGGGGGGGGGGGGGGGGGGGGGGGGGGGGGGGGGGGTGGGGGGGGGGGGGGGGGGGGGGGGGGGGGGTTCACGAAACTGTGTACAACTAAAATGTTTGTAAGTGCAAATTTAGGATCGTCTGGAAATTTCAATTCATGGATTTACATTTATTGAACATAGCCTGTGTGTTCAATAAATGTAAATCCAATGATTATTTACAACAAAACATTATTAACGTGAAATTACAGAATATCATAATAAGTGTGCACTTACGAACATTTTAGTCGTGCGAAGTGTAGTGAAACGGCCCCCAGGTTCGATAGTTGTGGTGGCCGTCGCATTCATCTGCGGATTGGGTAAAGAACCGGGCCTTTGGCAGGCTATGATAATGTTAGTATACATTTGTATGGAAGTATCCCGTAAATCTTTCATTGTGCCGAGTGCTACATGACATGGTGCATTGTCCTGCCCGACTTGCATGGCACGGTGGCGGCCACATGTGGAGCAAGGACAGGTAGAATATATGGCTGCTGGTATCGTTACATGTATGTGTTGGGATTCTCTTGCATTTCCACTAGCGGTGTCTTGGTATGTAGAGAAATGCCAGCCCATACAATATGGACCATCCGCCGTGGTGGTCTGTCTCTGCAATGAACGAGTTCCACGAATCACTCCTCACGACTGCGGTACACACGAGCTAGTCCATCAGTGCGATGCAATTAAACCCTGACTCGTCGGTAAATAAAGCATACCCCATTCCGTCCTTGTCAATCTCAATGCTAGCTTTGCCTGGCGATGCTGTCAGTAGGAGCCCCGGGCCGTGCCCGCAGCCACAACTCACGGAGTCGGTTGACCACAGTATGTCGATCTTTTGGACGATTACGTCTACAAATTGTAGCCCTGGCGGTAGTAGTATCAGTGGTGCGTCGGCCTCGTAAATGTGACACGATGATCTACCTACCTTGAAGCTTCGTCGTGGCTCTCCGTCTGATTGCTGGTACTTCGTCCATAGCGTCTGGACAGTGTACATGCTAGTTTATTCAACCACCATTTTGAAATACCGGATTTTTTTTATTCACATGCTCTTCGACAAATGTTAAATTTGCTCTTAGACCAGCTTATGCGTATAACGTGGTCAAAATTGACAATTAGAGTATGAATTGTTTCTTGGTGGGAAATTACGTCAAAACGTGACGTCATTTACGTCTCGCGAACGTCTAGGATGAACTATTTCCTTCATGGAAATAAATCCCTCCGGAATCACTGTAAACCACTTGGTAGCATGTACTATAACAACATAAATATAACAGTGTCATTTGTCACGACCTTGTAAAAACAGTGTAGATCCTGGTAGGTCTGCATGCGCACTCATACAATACAAACTCCATCATAGAGATGTTACTTATGCTAGTGACATTTTTCGATGTCGGCATAGAGTCTATTGGCAATTTTGACAGATCTCCCTGGCAAATTAAGATATGAAATGGACATGTCAGATGGCATAATTGCGACGGTGTTGAATGTTTAAACCAGACAAGAACTGACACACTCGTATAAGGAACCTGTTTCTGTTGGTGAGGAAAGTGGATGGGCAGTCATATCATTTAATACAAATCAGTAATAAGTATGCATGCACTTGAATGACGCCTAGCCAGGTACCATCGGTAGTACCTATACATTGTTAGTGGCGAACTGTGAATACAATCAAAATGTTCTCAGTCGGTTAGAGCGATGGTACAGTAAACCAGAAGTCCCGTGTTCGAGACTTGGGCCGGTGTACATAGTTCTTGCCCTGTGACATGTAGCCGCGCATGTAAGTAACAACTGACATCTGTCTTTTTAATATTTGTAATAACGATGCCCTTTTATTACTGTCAAGGCTACCAGTGGGGGCATCCATGCACTATGAACACATTTCCTAGTTTTTACCTTTACCTATTTTTTCCGCGTAATCGACATAGTCATTTACAATGTTAAGTTTTCGCGCTTAAATCTGTTTCTGACTTGCTATACCACCTAACAACCATACTTGCACCACTTCTTTTCTCGTTTAGACCCGTTTCTCACGGGTGCCAACCACATACTAACATGTGATATTTTCTTACCGTTACCTATTTTACCCGTAAACGATTTTTCAATGGTACATGTTCGCGTCACTGTTACCTAATTGTAATATGCTTTGAAGAATACATGGCCTTCGTGGCTTTGCCTCTTGTTTGTTGTTGTTGTTGCTGCTGTTGCTGATGGAAAGCTGAAGATGTGCCACTGATTTTTGTCGAGCCTGCTTTTAAAGTAGCAGAAGGCAGGACTGTAATCGCAGCCTTTTCCATCGTTGTCGCCTGTGTCGTCGTCGCCCGCGTCAACAAATGTCGAAAAATGTGTACCAGTTACTTCATCATGATATAACTTAAATATATTTTACGGATTGCTTCCATATTTAAACACTTGATACATGTGAGTATTCATACCGCCATTAACATGCCGTTGGCCTTTTCTTACCTTCACCTTGTGGCGGAAACACAAGCCATTTATTTTCCTCAAAATGTTTGTACACGTTTCGTCATCATCATAGAACTTTAATATTACTTCATAGATTGCTTCAATATTTGGACACCTGATACATATAAGCATTTGGAACACATGCCGCCATTAACATGACCTTACCTTTTGACCTTCACAATGTTGCGGAAACATTTTTACGCCATTTCACGCCAAAAAGTTGGTACAAGTTTCTCCATCATCATATACATGTATCTTCAATATTATTTCATGGATTGCGTCAATATTTTGACACTTCATACATGTGAACATCTGGAACACACACATGCCCCCATTAACATGAGCTTCATCCTCATATAGCTTGATGTATTGACACTTCATGCATCTGAGCATCTGGAACAAACTCGTGTCGCCATCACATTGACCTTCACATGGTTATGGAAAGAACTGAGCCATTTTTGTTTACATCAAAAACTTTGTACAATTTGTGTCGCGCCTGCTTTAGGTTGCTTCAATACTTGGACACTTGATACATGAGAGTACTTGGAACAACCTTATGCTGCCATTCACATGACCTTGACCTTTGTATGCCCCCGCCACCGAATGGTGAGGGTGCATATAGTGTTACCGGCGTCCGTACGTACTTCCGGTCCCGTAAGTCCCGAATCCTTAACGCTCGGGTAAGTGTCTTATAATTTAGTTTTCCTTTATTGGATCTGCTTGATATTTCACACACGCATTACTCTAATGGTCCTCTACCGCCCTGCCATGATCCACCCGTCCCTGCTAAGCACAGAGTCAATGTAACATACTTGGTGTTTTTGAAACCTTACCGCTCGGGTGACTGTCTTATAATTTCTGTTTCCTTGCACGGATGTGCTAGATTTTTCCTACCCATGATCATGTTACGGTCAATTGTCTCCGCATGCGCAACAACGATTCCGTGTAGTTTGTGTGAGCAACAGTCGATACCCGCACAATATTTAAGACAACATTGGCAAGTTCTAAGTCCATAGCATTTGTATTAAAGTACCTTATATCTATGTAACTGCATGAATGATAATTGGCTATAAACTTCACATGCTTGTTTATATCATAACCAAAGTCAATGAAAAAAATGACTCTGCAGTTTACTTTAATTTGTTTCTCATCGCTTAGCGAAAATGGGATATAGTGATGAAAATGTCGTCCGTCTGTCTGTCTGTACTTTACCTACATGCATATGGAATGAAATGGTGCGTAACGGCCACCAACACAAAATAATATAATTTATGGCCAAGCAATCTAGTTGAAGAAGAAAATAATAGTAACATAGTATGCTCGATGTGGTAGGCAATCCAATGATTAGGCTAAATAAAATATTATAAACACAATAGAAATGTATACAGTGATAAAATTAGATTTTCCGATACAATCTGGTTTCATGGAGACAGCAAACCTTCAATGCTCTTCACCTGGAATAACTCCGCAAGTGAAATAACATTGAAGTATTTGCGACAAAGACTATACAGTCCAGTAGGATGTGATTCGTGGTAATTGCGCTGTATCATGGGATGCACCATGGACGTGGCTCACCTTTGAGTATATGTGAATGAGTTAGTCGTTTATGTCCAATGCTTAACCGACTTGGACAACTTTATCCCGTCGTACAGGCCTGTAACCAGGAGTCCATTCACCCGAAGTCGGTTTCACAGCATGAAATGTATTATCGTTGAGCAGATCCCACCGGGGCTGCACTGTATCCAAGGGCGGATTCAGGGGGGGGGGGCGAACCTGGCGCCCCCCCCCCCCTAAAATTCGCCGAGTAAATATTTTTTACAAGTTAAAAGGCACGTTTCTACGTTCGGTTGTGAATTTATTGTTTATTGGGTTTTTTTTTGCTCAAAAATGCGCCAGAACGCAGGAAATGCGACAGAAGTGCGATGTAGATTTAAAAAAAAAATCCGGGGGGGGGGGGGAATGCCCCCGGACACCCTAGCGCGTTCGATAATATAGTCAAGTATTGCAAACCCGAAATCCTGGATCCGCGCCTGGTATCAGAGATAAATTAGTTAATGGGTGAGTTAAAATAATGATAGCTAGCAGGAAAATTTGAAGTTGGTAGCTCTACGGCGGCTTTGGCCGCATTATCTGCCCTGTCATTGCCCGTGATACCATGACTGGGTAGCTAACACATACTAATGTTCTTGCCAGACGAAAGTAAAAGATGATGCAGCTCAATAACTTGGCGGATAAGTGGATGATAAGATAAAATAATGAATCAGAAAATATACAGCTGTAGTCGAGATTTATAGCTATGAAATTATTTTCACATCAACTCTGTGTATACATGTACTGATGATGATGTAGTACACACAATAGCAATGTAACAAACCTACATTGTATGCCATAAAACGTGTACCATTTTATCGACACAACGGTTTGCAAGTCAATTGACGCCTTTGAATGGGTCTATCGTACAAGGTTTAGAAAACTAACAAATCAGATAGCCAATTGCTTGTCACAAATAATACTTCAAATTCAGATACATTTGAACCAACTGAAGCGAGTATTTCGAAAATAATCATACGATTGTTTCTCGTCAGTTTCAAAAGTGAAAACTATAGGTATATACAGGATACAATAAAGCTGAAACATGACACCAGGGGTAAGGTCGTGTTAATGGTTGTCATCCAGGCCAATCTTTATATGTGACCTCACCATGTCACAATAAGTCCGGATGACACTCGAAATTTTGAATTGTTGCCATTCTGTGACATATTTTGTAAAGCAGATCACTGGGCAATTTTCGCTGAATTAGAAATTACACATACATGATTGTAGCTATCATTATTAGAGAGCTATTTGGCTTATTTCGGTATGGAAGTGTCTGAAAAATCATTGCAAATAGTTCTAGATACAATACACACAACATCAGTTCGCAAGCTACATGTATATGTGATAGGTATTAACAAACATTTCAGAAAATTATGAATAATAACGCCTTATAATTGTATATAAAGTACATATTATGGATATTATACTGCCTATATTTAGCCGGAACGTACTGCAGATCATTTCCAAATAATATCAATAAGCAATGTATGAATAATAGTCATGATTGTACACCCACATCTAGCTGTGTTGGTAAGTAATTGTGACATTATAGATACTACTGACATTAGATTGTCCGTTCGTCCACCTATCCTGACATAGGAACATACATGTATGGTCAACCGTTTGCCTATAACACAAATTAATGCGGTGTAAATTAGGAAATGTTACATACTTATTCCAGTTGTGATGTTACATTATCCTGTAACACATTCATGAGTAAGCCTATATCACAGCCACAGACGGAATTCGGCTTCGGGGCAATGTGGGTGTACTCCATCACTTACTGACAAATTTGCGTTTATATGTGACGTTCACCCTTTATCCTTGAGGAATATGGCATTACAACGCATTGCAGCTCTCTTATTTCCCGACTTAATATGACATATTGATATGTTAGCTAGGTTATCACAGAAGCATATTCATATATCCGCATACATAGGACGATCACGTGTCCATGACTCGCATTCATATGACTGCACAACATATTGTATGTGGTCCAATAGATGCTTTCGTATAATAATAGTGCAACACAATATGCTCATTGGTCCATGAAACACACACAGACATTCAGACGAAGAACTACTGGTCATTCTGCATCCTGCAGAAAAGCATCTACCCTTTCATTGTCCCTGGAGCATTTTCATATAGCATCACAATGCATTCCATTGTCCTGGAGACATTCGTATCTTGGTCGCATAGCTTAGTTTGCGTTCCTGAAACACATTACATGTACTATGATGGCACAATACATTACTTTGTCCCGGATGGACTTCATATGGTCACTGAATATGTCCACAAATCCCATACAAAACACATCAATAGGTTCATCCAGTAAGTTCATTTGTACATTGCATGAATATATATGACTACACAGAACGATATTTTGTCACTAGAACATGTTAATATCACCGACTTATCTCTGAAATGCATATATGGGACCCCACAGCAAAACATTCTGTTCCAGCGACACTCCACATGACCATACACATTTTCTGTACATGGAACACATTCACATGGTATCACGATGCATGGATACCTCTAGACAGCACGGTCATATGGTTGTATAAGTCTGATGCGAGTTCAGGAAACGCCATCATGTGTCAACACAGTGCATTAGTGTACATGAAAAGTTGCTATGCAGGCATAATGCGTTATTCATGAAACATCACTATATGGCAACATGTATGCTTATTAGCCTATACAATATAAGCATAAGACTATACAGCATGACACATCCCTGAAATACATTTCTGTTGCCGCTAATTATATTCCCTGATCCTTGGAAAGTATGCATCACATTTCCAGGCTGGACATATAGCTCTTTATTTGTTATTGATATACTGTCATATGACAGCCAATGTATTCTCTTATCCAGAGAGATAACACCATTTTCTGAGTCCCTGAAACAATGTAATACATATATGGATGCACATCACACTGTTGTGTCCCTGACGTACCTTCGTATGGTTATATAATGACTATTTCATCACAGAAAAATATTCCATTACCACATGTTCAACGATAAAAATATTGACCCAGCTGTCAGAACAAATAATATACAATCACATCACACGTATCACAAGACACATTCAGCCAGTTAAAACACATACAACATGCACAAAAAAAAACATTCAGCTGAATGTGCTTGGATATGGTGTGCTTACATTTTACGTTAATGATTCTCTAAAACGGACAATTACTATCGCGATAAACTTCCTTCTATATATAATTTCCCGACCTAGCTCATCAGGCCAGCTCACTACCCGAGAAACTGAAGACCCATCGAATAGTGGACATCCATTAACATAGAGATGTATCTCATGCTCGAAGGTCAAGGTCACCAAGATAAATGTCACCGAATGACACTGGGTGGATCGCCATCACTGTGATCCAACTAACGGATCAGTTGATATGTTACATTTGGACGACGTACATGTATGTCCAAAATTGTTGACGTCTACTATGTGTACTACTACGACGCCGCCGCCTAACCCGGCATTCTGGCCGTCATGTCTGACTTTCCACTAACGTGGATGAGACAAAAACTGCGTACTAACAAAAGGCGGTTATAAATGCAAGCAGATAAAGTGTATTAGCTATGTACAAATGGTATCTACCAGGAAGCATACACAACAGTGAATGCTGCCTGGTATGATGATGATAAATCACATTATCAAGTATGTTGAACACATCCTAATTCCTTGAAAGGTTAGAATTGTGGTACATAGTCTGTATGTAAACAATATCTATAGTTCTGTCTCTGTACATAAGAATGACAATGCGATAACAAACTCACCAAATTAAACTGATTTCTCACACATATTTAATCGGGTTGGATTATTTTTATAAGTACAGATGTACCACACAAAGTGCATCCTGGTGTTATGTCACACTGTTTGTAATGTGTTGTTGCATGAACTGTGAACGGGATATACACTTATCAGAAGGCACACATGTGTTTGCTGGGTGACTGAAACTTCACTGATAATAATACAGCGTCAATATGCGCAATTTTGGCAGATCACGACCCAAATCAAGTTGTCTATTTTCAAAACATTATATGCTTCTCGCACTTTTTGCAATTGAGTTACATATATTTAAAGACTTGAAACATAATAAATTCTGAAAGCAACGTTTACAATACTATTAACAAAATTACACTTAGACTGTGCATGCATATCGGCTGGGGCCATATTTATACATATTTGTACAAGATTTATGACATGCAACATTTGATATTTATTTAAATAATGTATTAAGCACACATTTTACACAAATATTGAATAAACCATGTATTTAGAATCTATTTAGACAATGTGTAACAAGAAGACAATGTATTCAATGAATTTGACATAACTAAAGGTAAGTACGTAGTCCTAATGTTTTTCAATACAAATGGGGTGGTTGGGGTAATTTTTCATTTTCAGTCTGAAATGTCATAGGTTAAAACATACAGTGTACTATGTTTGCAAATAGTATGAACTGATTTGTATATATTTTTATCGAATATAATATCGCTAGATATATATATTTTTACATATTTATAGCCAGTTCATCGTTAACTTGAAGTAACTAATGCATATATTTCCCCCATTTTTTACAAATATATCCCATATACGGCTGAACTATTTCTCTAATATACACACACACACACGTATAGGGCATATTATTCCTGACGATTTGACACCAAAATGACCCATTTATCTCTGTAATTAATATATCTACAACAGTTTATATGTTGGTTCATATACAGTGGAAATTGCCGATCACCATCTTTTACAGATCGGGTCACCATATGGTAACAAATCATAATATCAAGTGTCATCTGGGCTTGTTATAACATGCAAAGGTCATAGATAAACATTACCATGGATGACAAGCATTAACATGATCTTACCCCTGATGTCATTTCTAGGGCCGTTTTAAAATGATATTACCTGTCTAATGTGTCTGGGAAAAGCTAGATATTTTGACAATTAATGTTTACTACCAAAGGTCCTGTGCATGTTGGGCACGGCATGTACGGCCGTGGACATCAAGTTACATGAACCGGGCGCCACTGGTCAATGTGTGCAGCCCTGAAATATGCACCTTTAAATGTGTGGAATAACAATAGCTACACTTTCATGAACGTTTATAATTCAGTTGTTTTGCTTTTTTTTCGGTATTATTGCATGTGTTCTTTACAAAAATGTATGACTCCATGTAATATATGTATTAAGCTTAAGCTCTTATGCGCTGTTGGTCGACAAAATAGTAAAGAAATGGAACATAATTGGAGATCATATTTGTAATATTTTAAAAATGCGAAGCTTGTGTTCCAAACTGTACCGAATGATCTTTCGCCACAAACAAAGGTAAATCAAAGATGGCCACCAACATGGATACAATTATGATACGTCTATATTAAGTAGGGTAGACATAGCATATGATACACCCTAAAATCGATGTTTCAGTGTGAATGGTAATTTTACGTTGGGGTTAATTCTTGCCGGGAAGCGCGATATCCCTGGCTAGGCCCTTATTCGCATGTTTAGCTTTATTGTCGGCGCGAGATGAAACCGGCTAATCCCGTTATAAGAGTAATACGATCAGTGCTAATCCTACTACGTCTATGGGGAGTGGGGTGTGCTAAGTTACTATAGTGTGGTGACGACCTGACGGTAGATCCGGTTTGTCTAATGTCAGGGCTGGATAGACATTATATGTAAATATTCAAATACACGCCCCCATCCGTGCAGATGAAATGAGCTGTTGTTAGTCCGTTTAAACATGTTAAAGCCATTAAACATTAAACCGTTTGGAAATCTATCATTTTATTTTATTAACCTGACCATGAACATCAATGTTGCATTTTAGTATTGCAACAGGTCCGTAACCAGGGGTTCGGTGCGGTTGGACGACACCCTCCCCCACCTCCCTCCTCCTGCCTTGATGTCCACTGTTTGATGCACTAAATAAGAACTATTGTTAATACGTAGTCATTTTATAATATTGATGCAAGCAGTCGTAGTATGTGCCCCTGACCCCCTAGCTGTCTCGGGCCATTCAAGCGATCGAAAAAACTCCCGGCTTCAAAAAGTCTGTTACGAGCCTGTTGCATACATCGAAACCATCAGATGCCGGTACATTCCATGCGGATATTGTGTCATTTTCCATTATAACGAAACATAATATCTATATATGAACAACGATAATCAATTTATTAATGTGGTACACGAAAGGGTAGGCACAGCGATTGACATATCAAAGGGAAGTTGAATAATTCTGAACTAGACTGGCTAGGTAACAACTACCATTATTCACTTTCCACATAATGAAAGCAGCGTTTTTTAATAGCGAAGAAGTATGCTTAGCTTTTTGGATATGAAAGAAAAACACGTCATTGCATCTTGAGTTATTTAAGTATTATGCTAATGTCCACTGATATGGGAATATCAATTCTACAGCGTTTGTATACGTTATGTTCCCACCATTTATACTTGCAAAGTCTTTATCGACACATTTAGTATTATAACAAGGTCGTTATATTGACGACAATAGCATGAACATGGAATACCAATAACTTGGAAGCACTGCACATGGACAGTACGAGTGTGATTGTCGGTGTAGTAAGAGACAAACTCAATTACTTTAACATTGGTGAATGATATAACATATACATATCGTAAAAATGTAGATTCAATGCTGTGATCATGGTCATCGCATCTCAGTTTATATACGACATATAATGTTGTTATTGCCCAAATCAAATAACTTTTGGATGACGTATCATTGAAGTAGTCATTTGCCGGTAGCCATGTACTAGGACATGTAAGTACATGTATGAATAAGTTAATAACCAGTATTTGTGAGCCATATTCACATTATTCAATATATCTAAGAATTCAATACATGGTGTCATCCAGGCCATTACATCTCAGCTCATAAATGGCATATGCTGTGTTTACTAACAATAACATCGCGGTTGGATGACCTATTCTATCAGGTAGTAATATACAGGTAGGAATGGACTATGTAAATAGGATTGATTGAATATTCAGTATTTGTCAGTCACATATGTATGGATATTAAACTATCATGCAAGCGAGATCAATATGTTGTGAGTTCATGATGGAACATATGTTGAGGTCATTCATGAGATTGGTTGGTATATAGAAATAATAAAAGATATATAAATGTATTATGCGGTCATAATGCAGTCTATCTTGAATGCATATGTATGTAGGTGTATCACAGTTATGAATAGCTGTGTTTCTGGGGAATACCATACACTTTAGTCATATATGCTGTAGTCATATAATGTCCTTACATGGTATGTGTATAAGTGTCATAACGGTGTATTATAATATCACAATATATAATAGGTTATATGCATTAATATGTTACTTTGTTTCAAATGAACATGGTTGAGTATTCTATGCTGATCTATAACTATATCAGAACGTTCTATCGTCCGTGTCTATACACACCAATATACGACATATAAATACAATCGAAGAGACCAAACATGCACGTATTTGGGTAGTGGTTTGTTAAATATTATATGTATTAATGTACACAAATCAACCAAACAACAATTGTTATGTACAAAACCGCAATTACCGTGACTAGATTTTCAACTAATCGGGTTTGAGATAACCTGAAAGCGAAACGTATAAAGCTAAACATTGACACATACCTGATCTGAGGCCTCTAAATCATGACCATTCGATACAACATATGTTTTATATATGTGACACGCATAGACGCTGTCATAGTGCACGGGACGGGACTTCTGTCGATGAGAAAATATGTTAATTGAGAATATATTTCCATTTATCAGCGATGATTAAACATGTAGTCATGCGGAGAGTTTTGCTGAAATAGAATATGCTGATCTGCCTTATACAGACTTACATGGGACAATTATTAAAAAGTTCAGTGTAATTTAAAGGTATGTATATGGGTATATCCACTCGTGGATGTATGGATAGACACGGAAACAGAAAATGTAATAAATACTATTTGATAATTGTTGTATTTTACATGAATTGTTTTCATGACATGTTCTATATTGGTTATAATTAAGTCTAAATTGATTGAAATAACGTAACATACAATATATTTAAAACAAACAGTACATATAAAATTCTGACTTTGCAACGAGTGTAACATAATTAGATCATCACCAAATGTATTATCAGCGAACTACTAGTCTGAACACATGTGAATTTGTCATATAAAGACATTTAAAAGTAAATTAAAAGAAACGCGCAATTACCAGTACCACAATATATTAGAATAGCCTGAATGAGGCGACCATTTTGAATAAACAAAACTACAAATGACTTCAAAATCATGTGTGTCCAACTTACTGATTTAACAGTCTAACAGAATGAAGAAGTATAAATAAGTAAAGCAAAAGTAAACATTCTATCCAATAACTTTCGAGTTTTTGGAAAATATGGCGGCCATTTGAAATTAAATACGATCTTTAAGATATTGATCTATATTTAATGTCATATCTCAGATAAAAATCAAACTAATATGTTCATATCTAGCTTAGTTCCAAGATATGGTCCACCACAGTGTAGATAATGCTGCCTGCTATTGATGAATATTGGTGTCCATCTTGGATTCTTTAGGATTTGAGAGCTTCCATCCATGTTTAAAATTAATACATGGTATGAAAAGGTTTTTTCTGCATCCGTTGGATCAAGATCCAAGTGCCTATTTTGTTTTCATTCATCAAATATGCACACATTTCAGGCTAAATATTGACGCTTGGTGGCCATCTTGAATATGTTGATACTCTCAACGATAAAGACGTCTCAGCAAACCGAATCGCTTTCTATATGCCCCATAAACATACTTTATCGGATTTTTCTGTAATGTTATGCAAGTACATATTGTATTATCAAAATAGATTGTGTTTTGCACTCATTTAACCCATGTGCACTCAATAACCCCACAAATGACATTGTCCCACCCGATTTGATTGACCGATACCGGATTCGTGTTCAGGATGATTGAATGCATTGAATTAAAGTAGTCGTTGCTTTTGCTCTCTCGGGTTGAACATAATTCATTTGTATGGGTGCTTGCCCCCCTACTAGTCGTTTTGTCGATATTGTTGTTTGATGTTTCAACACAGATGAATAGGCTGTGTTGTCGTCTGTTCTATGACAGGTGCAAAACTTATTTGCTTCACATACGATTGTTTTTTAGCAAATGTTCACTGTTTATGGTTTCAACAGTGTCCATCAGTTTATTTAATTTCCTATGGAGGCAGCTTTTACTCAGTGGATGTATGTTGAGGCATGTCAGGCACATTGACGCATCACTGATGCCCATCTTTGTCTTGAGTATCGGTAAATGTAGAACATCATTCAATGTGCCTGAGCATGCCCCAGCATGTTCTTGAGCATTTGGTGTATCTGCACTTTTGCACATTTTCACTAGTCCAGTGTCAAATTCCCAGTGCTGGCAGTTTACTGCCACAGAAGTGCAGATAGCATTTATGTGTATGTTATTAATCCTCACATTCGGCTCTTTACATTTGTGGCGAGACGTAGTTGTCAGCAACTTTTCCAGCTGGCTTATGGATACTATGATATTTTTGTCACCGTCATTCTATTGAAATGCGTGTCATATTTCTCTGTTGCAGACGGAATTGTGCTTTCTGGTGTTTGCTGCTGCATTGTCACGTGGTCGACGTCCAGTACCTTCTGTCGGTTCAGCCGAGTTGTGACGGCCTTCACAGGAGTGGGTGCGTCATACATTTCACTACTGGTGGATGGTACAGGAGCAGAGTTTGACACTACTTGTGTGGTATGTACCCTACTGCATGCTGCCTTATTCCCTGGCTTGAAGAAACCTCGCCGCCTGCCACAGTTTTATGTGCCGAATGACTGTTGCGCTTACGAGCGATTGTAAATGAGAATAACACTCTACTGTAGTAAATTGTGTAATACACCTTTTAATAAAACAGGTGAAAAATTGTTAATCCATGTTTAAATAATCCAAGTCAATTTACAGACTGCATATTGAATAATCCATATTTATGTCACAAACATATTATATGTATATGATATATATATACACTATACAATATAATATACGGCAATACGATAATGTGTTTCATAGAAGTTGAACTGCTATAAATTGTAGTCTGGTCATAACAATTAAGTTTCAATTTCTGCTAATTCTGGACAAAATGTTGTACTATTGTCCATGGATGATGGGTGCTACATGTGTTTTGAGACAAGCAAGATTATGTTGTAATTAACATACCCATATGTACTGTCTGTGAGAGGTACTCACTATACCGCCTGACAGGCTAAACTTATGTGAATGTTGGTAATCACATATCTATAATCAAATATCGTATTTTAAATTCTAATCAATCGAGCACATCCCTGTCAAACAATTTAAGACATTGGCTAAAATTAGACAATCAGTTTTCTTGTTTATCCATGAAAGTTTAGGTTTTAGCCGCATACTTGAACTGTCTCACCAAGATGGTTCAAATGAGTGGTAATATCATTGAATACTTAACCAACAGCTTAATTGCTGTCACATAAATCACTTCACACCCATGTCTGACCACTTTCCAGTTGTATAACTGGTGCTAACAGCTGTTTGTATGGAGGTACATTTATACCTATTCGAGTTACTGCCCTTTAACTGAGAATCACAATAAAGTGAATGGCGCACTGGTCTAACTAATTTAATACCTAATGAACCAGCCGTCATTAAATCATCTGAACATGTTTACCATTGTATCTATATGACATTGGAGAGCAAGCTTCATGCACACATTATGAGCATGCATATGGAAACTCCTGTGATATTGTAAGGCCGCAGAAATGCGTTTTGCTCGTTACGTGCACTACCTGTAGTAGTCAGATGTCCCTGAAAACTGGCAAGTTATACGTTTGTTTGTGTTCTTACATATATCACTCTACCATAGAATGTTACAGACTGCATGCAAAGTTATCTCTGTGATCTGTAATTCCATTTTCAGTACGTGTGCGTCGTGCTGGAATGGCAGTGCTTCAAAAGCTGATTTTGTCCATAAAAGCACAGGCAAAAGTAAATGCAAATATCCCGAAACAAATTAGCGAGACACCGACATTTGGGGACATTTCACGATTGATAGATGATAAACTGTCTAAACTGAGTACATCTTCAGCTCAGTATTAACCCTCCACGAAACATCAGACCCCAAACGATGGCAATCAAGGGAATAGTGCATATGGGAATGGGAACTGGGCATATGAATATAGAAACCCAATGACCGACTTCAATTACCCAACTATCGATACAAGAAATCCGAATTACGGGCCAGTAAATTCGAATAGTTCTTGGAAAAACCCTAACCCTACTGGTTATGCCCAGAATATGTAACAGAGTGTGTAACTATTGCACAAAACAACGTAGGACATGTTATTAGACGATCTCCCTTCAAACCAGCCGATAATAATGAGTCGGGAAACTAGACTGGGATGGGATTGAGGCTGAAATTCCAGCCATAGAAAGATCAGACATGACAAACCCACGGCTTGATACACGGGCCAGTACATGGAGACACTCACAAGATGGCGGGCATGGAAAACCGTGACAGGTAGGTGCTTCAATTTTTGTCTCGCCCGAGAAAGCGCAAAGCCAGACATAGGTTTCGCTTTTCCGAAGTCGTCGCCGGCGGCGGCGTCGGCGGCGGCCTCATCATTCAATGTTACGTTTTCGTGTTGCGGTAATTTTACTTCAACACCTTATCAGCTACAGTCATCAAACTGTATACATCCCTTTACTATGATATGTAGATGAATATAGGACTATTAATATTTTTTTCTTGGGCCCCAGGGTCAATGTCAAGGCGGAACAAGGCGAGGAATTTGATTGCGCGGAATTCTAGTTACTGTTTCCCCTTTAAAACTAGCAAAACATCACGAACTTAACGTGGTAATCAAGTGTATACATCTTGTCTTAACCATCGGTTGCTCTTGCCAGGGTCCATCTCTCGCTAATATAAGCAGGAACGACCGAACAACGTGAACATTTTGAAAACGAAGCGAGAGGACGGTCTTTACTGAGCTCGCATACGGTAATATCTGGATGAATTTTGAATCGGTCACTTGATATTACATTATTGAGTGATTCTCCTTCCGAATATGTACCTCAGACTAAGAAAAAATCATCACAGTACGGAGGAGACTCCGGAAGCCAGACGAGCAAAAGTATGTATGTACGTACGAGACATCGACAATTGCACACACATTCTGTACGACGAAGACTCCGAAATATGTACGGAACAGACATTTACCATGCATGGCGCCGGTGAAACACGAACTCACAAGTTGGCTATACTATATAAGTATGACATCGATGATATTTGGGCCATATGCACCTCCATGTGGAGAGTTACTGATAATACGGGCGCCTACAAAGATCGATTTTAGACTGATGCACGTAAGCTGTTTGGAGTACTCCAAAATAGCGAATAAAATGCACCCCAGGGCTAAACCATGGACTTGAAAAAGCTTGACGAATATCGTATCTTTTATATACTAATGAATGAGATGGACGCGGCTTTCTAATAACATAACATTTAGACTGTTCTCTATTGTTCGTATATTCTACATTATTTACTATATTGGATTGCACTCATCACAGCATCACATCTTAGTCTTCAAACGTTGCTAATAAATAAATACCAAAACAAAATAATATTCGTTACGAAATTACACTTTCCGCCATTTTGTTGACTGGCCTGTTAAATGCTCTTGTGAATGTGAACATTTAGTGCACAGTAAATTTTCAGAGGACACGGCAAAACTCGCCAACGCGCACTTTAGCTAGTCATACCGGGCAATAAGTGTTTCCCCTGTTTCGTCTGTCAACAAACTTTCGTACTGAGTTCCATTTTATTTTGGTATTTTACTTAATTTTTTACAATCTTCGCCCACATTACCATTTCTACAGGCTAAAACAACGTAGTGTACGGTCTTCAGTTCAACTCAGGCTACGTGTAATTTCTAGAGGTAATCAAAGTATTGAAAGTACTGAAATATGTTATCTCTACACAAATCTCATCACTTGCGGAACTAGAGATTGAAAGTTGCATATTTTCTCAATCATCATCCAGAGACAAATGCACTATGTTGGTGCAAACCCATTCCCATCCACACGTTTTCTCTAGAATAAATTACTATTTGTAACTCCCAGAATAAAAGGCACGAAATTGGCGGCTAACTGGTCACTGCTACCTAACTGTGAGAACTAAAGATAATAGCGGCTGTATTCATACGCACGAAATGTCTTGATTCGTAATTTCCAAAATTTAACTGATAAACTGAGCCCAGAACTGCTAAAACTATTAAAGAGACTAGTATATGTAGAGTTTTAGATACCAAGCAAGACAGACCAAAAACGCCATAGGATAAGTTCGCACAGGGCCCAATTTTCTTGGTCGTACTCGCCGTTTATGCGTAGCACGACCATATGGTTGCCCCTATAGAAATTCGCGTGACATAATATGCTATCTCAAAGGAAATAACATATAATCAAAGTACTGAAAGTATTGAAACTAGGTTTGCTCCACAAGATTACTAACACTTATTATTCATTTATTTATATAATGATGTTTAATGGCTTATCATCAGATAAAGTAATTTTAGGTCGGTTAACAGGGTCAAATCCCATTGTACATGTGTATGGATAGAAGGTTAATCCAAAAATCAGAACAGAATATCTACAGAAAATAAATCGCACATTTTACATGTATTTTGATAATAATCAGAAACAAGTACACAAATAAAGTTCGCCTTTGTTTGTATTTTGACAGATATGACACTCAACACCGGAAATATGTGTGTCACATGTCAGACAGTTCACACGAGATCAGGGATTCGCCATTGTTGTTGTACTACATGAATCAATTCGAAAACACGTGGGCGTGTACATGGACTCGCACACCCGAAAATCTTCCGATCTAACATATATTTAGAATCTAACAATTAAAATTGATGTTCAGCATCAATCAATTATATGTTCAAATAATAAATACATATTAACTGAATATTTATGAAGACACCCACAATGGTGATGTCTGGCACCCCGCTACATCAATAGACTATTCAACCGATTGCTTCACCGTGTATGAAAACAAAAACATTAATATTATTGACCAAACACCCACACCATCGCACCGACGACAATAAACCAACATTACTATCCTACTGTTTGTGCCTGGGAGAGAATGAGATGAAAACGTAGCGGCTGGATCTAATCAACAGTGCAGCAAATAATAATCCCTCAATACACCGTGATAACATCGGTGTATCAGATATACTGAGTGGTTTCCGGCGGCTTTGAATCCACTAACTATTCATTAATACACAGCATCGGTATGTCAGATGCGGTGCGTGGTGTCCGTCAGATCATCAGGCAATATAATCAAAGTACTGAAAGTACTGAAATATGTTATCTCCACAAAAACTGATCGGTGTGTGGGGTAAGTTGCACTTTGTAAATCACACTGGTGTAACTTGCAGGTTCAGTTCTGAAATATATAGAAAATCGTTCACACCCCCACACCCCCAAACAATTTTTTTTAACGCTAGCTCCGTACTAGAAACAAAATTTCTACCCCGCTCCATACCTCTCGCGGGCGTAGCAATTCAACCCCATTGCTTTAATGTAACGCATTGAAGAGTGATATTTGCAATTGGTTATCTGGCGTGTTTGATATGTTAGTGATATAAAACTGTCAAAGCTGTATCAATAAATTATTAATAAAGAACATACACATGCAGAAATTGGTTAATTTACCGTCTCAATGTGTTTATCTGAGATTTACATGTATATATTGTAAATGTAAAGCTTCATTTCGTTATGTTGAATGTTGAACAACAACTAGAGAAAAGATGGATTCCATGGGGAAAATGATTTCCCTGTTCTATTATTTTTGACAATTTACTAGTTCTACATCAAAGAGTATTTGCTTAAAGGAATAAGATATACAGTTAGCTAAATTCTGACATTTTTGAATGTGTCAAATTGTAGCCATAGATAACATATTGGAGGCTATTTGTTTGTAGCCTGCTCCGTACGTACTGTCCCTTGAGACCTAAAGATAATAGCTGCTGTATTCATACGCACGAAATGTCTTAATTAGTATATTAAATAATTTAACTGATAAACTGAGCACAAAACTGTGAAAACTATAGAGAATAGTATATGTAGAGGTTTATATACAAAGCAAGACAGACCAAAACGCCATATGATAAGTTGGCACAGGGAACTATTTTCTTGGTCGTACTCACCGTTTAGGCGATGCACGATTAATGGCTGCGCCCACAGAAATTTGCGTGACACAATATGCTATGTCAAGGGAGATAACATATAAAAATATAGCTGCTGTATTCATACGCACGGAATGTCTTGATTCGTATTTTCCAAAATATAGCTGATAAACTGAGCCCAAAACGGTGTAAACTATAGAGAATAGTATATAGTTTTAGATACAATGCAAGACAGACCAAAACGCCATAGGATAAGATGGCACAGGGCACTATTATCTTGGTCGCACTCTTCGTTTAGGCGTAGCAGGACAATATGGCTGCCCCCATAGAAATGTGCGTGACATAATATGCTATCGCAAGTGAGATAACATATAAAAAATGTCGCGAAAGGCGATGCTCTATGTATCCATGTAGGCAAAAAACAGCGCGGGGATTTGTGGTTTGGAATGAAGAGGGAAAACTCCCTTGTTCAGTGTTTACGCCATTTGTTTTAGTACAACCTTGTGACGAATCGATTTTAATACAAAACTCCACGAATACAGGAAAACACGATTACAAAATTCAACCATACAATTGGGAAGACAATAGTATTAAATAGTGTATAGATGTAAAATATGAACATGTATATATTGTTGTGGATTGGAAATAAATCATAAAGACTCTCCCACAGCATTAGCTATGTGGTGTTTCTCGTTACAGGTACCTGTGCTACCTGCACATGAACTGGACTCGTCCAGCCTATGACGTAGGCATTATGTGCGTATTCCATGTGTACCTGTGAATGTTGGCTATTCTGCCGGTGTTCCTTGTTGAAGATAGACATAGTGGTGTGTGTATCATTACAGACGCTGTTCCACCTGACATTCCCCCGTCTGCAGTGGTATTTCCCGGTTTGTTGACCCAGTTATTTCCCCTGCAACCCCTGAAGCTGTGTGGCGACACACTGGACCCCAAGTATCTAGACTAACATGCCATGTCTCTATATCATGTTTAACTTCTATTTTTCATTATCTGACTTTTATCATTTATTATTTACTTTGCTATAGAGACTGGCTTCCATCCCGTTGCGTCACATAGCGAAATCGAACCGACCAATGAAATCGATTGACGTATGTGGGTGTTTCCCGCTCAGATGTCAGATAGTCTGGCAGCCAAGCGTATAGAACGTTACATGCAGGAGCTTAACTTTATTTTGAATAAAAAGTTTTTTTATTGGCGATTTTGATTGCCCAGATCATCAACATGAAGAATCCGACTGTCGGCACTATGTTATCTTTGATCGTTCAGAGAAATGTGCATACATCCGAAATGGCTGCCAAACAGTTGTAGTGTGTCATATAGTTGTTTCCACATGAGGTATGTCATGAATTGACCGTCATTTCAGGTAGGTATGTATGGTAAATGATTGCTCCAGGGATTTGTGGACAGGTATGTACTCAGATTAATCCTGAACAATGGTTTAGGGAACAAAAACGTGTGAATACTTTGTGGATAGCCAGGATGGTCAGTTAGAACTGGGCAGTGGAGTAGAAATGAACTGTTTATTGTATTAGTGTGTGTCCAGTATGTGATAGTTAAACGCAGATAATCACAGTGTGATACTAGCTGGATATTAGATGACTGGTGATTTAAAGTGGAAGTTGAAGTTGGTAAGTGTATATATAGATAGTATAGTAGTTCAGTGAATTGGCGTGAAATTTGTCGTTTTTTCGTGTGCTAATAGGTAGCGTAGTGAAATGGCTGGCTGAGGGGGTTAACTTTCATTTGCAGGTTGATGTAGCACTCCCCACCCAGAGGACGGGTTTCTACGTGATGATGACAGTTCACAGTAGGCGACTTAAGCAGTCGAGTAGATGACTAGCACTAGGGAGGCCGTGCTGAGGAATCGTCAGCCAAGTGGATGTGTTGTTAATCGTCTCATTGGGGCCTGGTAGACGAACTGTGCATATAAATGAGATCGCTATTAAATGTACTATGATTGATCGTACACAAATTAGAATGTAGTCCAGGAGCTGTTGTAACCAATTATGAAACTACAGTTAAACCGTATAATAAAAACAATCCAGTTGTGAGACTTGGTCCGATGACATTTTGGCAGTTGACATGCATAGTGTATACTAGTATACAGATACGACGGTGAACAATAGTGAACATTATGACATGTGTTACAGACACACCAATCTTTCATATTTCAGAGTAATGTGTTGGGCATGAGGAATTGACTATATAACGTGGTTTCTAGTAGATACAGGTATTTGTGGTGTAATCCAATATACATGATGCTATCAGACATAATGCATGTTAATGACTCCTCTATATCGTGATCTCCTCTCCACTTTACTTCTATTCTTTTCTTTCTAACTATCCTCATTTATTTGATTTCAATCTTGTACAAAATACATCTGTACATCTTTCAAGCAGTGTGTGTCAAATATTATTATTTTGATGAACCCATATATATATATATATATATATACGTGACAATTGAGGTATTAGCATGCATTAACAGCATAAAGTGGATTTACATGACTTATCGAGATAAGTGATCAACATTAAATTTCAATTCAATGTTAAATCCAACATGGCCGCCAAACGTAACATGATAGTTTGCATATGACTGCTCCCACATACACTCCATATGAAAACAACATGTATACTAATCTTGGATATATTGACATGATAACAACTTACAGTAAATTTGATACGTAATTAGACACATTTGTGAAGAGCGAAAGTCCAAGAAATTACAGAAATTATCCCATGACTATCATCACAGAGAATAATAATTAAGTATATAATTGCACATGGGTGTCATATCGTAGTAAATCGGAATACAAGTACTGAAGTTATGTATACTATAAACGCTTTTACCAACTTAGGAATATAATTAAATAACTACCGATAGCAGAAATCATAGATGGCCGCCAAATATAAAAGTAATGTTGCCTTATATTGAACAAATTGCATATAATTACAAGAATTATAAGAAAACATATCTGCAATATTAGATACTTATATACATGCCAGACGTATATATAAATATAAATTACCTCGCAATGACAATCATATCGTGTAATGATTAAAATATTAAATTTCAAAGGAAATAAATATATGGATAATGGAGGCTCTAGAGATGCAGTATACATGGACAACTATTCCACAACAGTCCCAACATAAAACAACAATCATATCGAAGTGCAATATACGAAGACTTGACAACAAGGATGCCGCCTTGGTATTGTCAAAACAGTCCAGTTGGGTGGTTGAACCTGATTAGCAACCATATAATTTCTCCCGCAAACATCTCCGTCATACGTCAAAAGGACAGTATTATACAAGACAATGATGAATCAAAAATGATTATACATGTATACTGTACGAAAAAGACATTAATCACACAATATATATAAGTTTCCGTAAATTGAAAGCTGACATTGTAAATATAACTATAAGAAAACAATGATATAATTATGATAACACAAAATCTTCAGCCACACAAGAAGAGACAACAGTTATATTGTTCAGCATTTTCATATTAGTTATTAAATTGCGTGATTACTGTATGCCTCATATCCATATTATGGTACCTTGACTTTTGTCACGTTCTATATATGGTTGGGTACCATGTGTATTGCTGTCTGCAGGTAATATAATATGTATTGTTACCGTGAGTATTTAGTAGTGGAACAACTAGATTGACTGTCATATACTATCGATTACATTTGTATTAGTTGTGTCCTCATTGTGGTATTTAATATATAGCATCTCCGTGTTCTTCTCGGAATTATTATAGTTGTGATTAAGGTTGATTTCTGTATTCCTCATTTACGTATACTGACGGCGTCATGTCTTATTAGTTTTTACATAGCATATGATTTCACAGGTGCTGAATTTTGTCTTATGTTTAAACAAGTAAAACTCATTTAATGGCATATAACTACACAATAATTCAACAAAAATAAAGCATTTGTATTGCTTATCTTTGAAACAATACACAGAGAAAATCGGTGTGCATACATTACCTCATCATATAAATATGTTGCTCTACGTCGGCGATAGTGGTCTGAAAACACATCAATTACTTGCAGCTTACAAAGTAATAAGTGATATTAAAATGTACATCAACAATCATGTGCATACAGCCGCTTGGTGGAAACTGAATACTTTCACAGAAAGAAAACATGTGACCGAAACACGCAATAATATCAGCAGGAGTCCTATGTGGTTGTACGAAGTAGGTTGAAACACGTAATGGTAGCCAGAAACTGGAATCAGCTACTGGATGGCTTATGTTATTATACGTAGTCACCGATTGTGACAGAAATATATAGACGTATCATCCATTTGTACTTGTTCAATTGCTATATTCAGACACTCAAGTTGTTGATGACGCTACCTAGAGGAACCATTTCATGCGATGTTGCACAGTAAATCAAATTGAGCATTTTAGTGTGTTTTTTTTAGCCAATGCTATAAACGACGACATCTGGTATTTTTACAAATTAAGAAGTCCTTGAAGTATATTGTAAAGTACAATATATCTCCTTGCCAACAATAGAAGTATGAATGCTGCTATGGAATTGCGAGACAAGACAAAACAATATCGAAACTATCTAACTCAATGCACGATTTTAAATCTTATATTCAAATATAATTGTATTACTATTATAATGTATTATATTCATATCCGGCGGCCATATTGGACTTACGTTATTGCCGATACTGTATAATGGTGTGTAGCAAGGTAAAAAAGTTCTCTGTGACTTAATACTTAATAATTACATACGAGTACACAAGTTAGTTGTCATGTAATATCATGATATTTGGTGGTCATCTTGGACTAATGCTATTGAAACATGTGTCTAAATACATACCCAATGTATTGGAATAATTGTGTACCTAAATAGAATATTGGTATACACATTCGCTCTGATATGGGGTCCGATTGCAAGTTTTAGTGTTTCATATTTCCAGATACGGTTGCAAGTACATTGTAATATATTCATATATGGCTGCCATCTTGGACTTCTGCTATATAGGTTAGTATATAATTTCACATCAAAGTTACAAAAAAACACTTTCATTGTTTTAATAAACACATACTTAAAAAAACGTATATTCTTTGATATGACGAATTAGTGAAAGTATGTACAATAGTCACATTTGGCGGCAATCTTGGATTTTTCCATACGCAGTTAAGGAATTGAATTTTAAAGTTGCCCATTTGTGTCAGCACGTTAATACATTCATTACACTCTCTTAGATGGTTTAATTTCCCCCTGGGCATGCAATTATATGGCACAATATATCTAGGTGGCAGTCATCTTGAATTTATGCAGTATTTCTCCAAATGCTCAAGGGTAACAGGCTGTCATCAGTCGGATTCTAAAACTAGAAAGTCTGCATAGGCAAAATCTTTGGCCGCCGGACTAACAGAAGAATTACGGAAGTTAATTTATTCTGCCGGAAATTCTTCGGCAAGATGGCGACCGAAGCGTTGTAAACTTTGTACACATTATATAGTCGGACAAAAGCAGCGATAAACACTTTATTTGAATAGGCAAGTCACCCATTGTAACTCGTACATGCTATTTAATATACTTTCTGGTTTTGCACTGCTGGTTTAGCACCATTAGACGCGTATTTAGACAATAATCAACAGATTTCAAATCTTGAAATCAGTCGTTACAGTAGCTATCTTTGAGGCCTATGGCTGTAACGGTAGTAAAGCCAAAGTGCTATGTCTACCAAATATCAAGTAAGAGAATACTTTAGCTACAATAATTCGCCTCTGATATGTTATCTACGGCTACAAGTTGACCCATTTAAAAAATCTGAGTAACCACAGTGCATACCCAAACCTGCTATATGTATGTCAAAATTGAGTAAACTGTATATGTTATACATTTAAGGTAATAACCTTTGATGTAGTACTAGAAAATTGCCAAAAATAATAGGAGGTTTTTGTAATTCCGATCGTGATACAGACAGCACTAGATAAAATAACAATTTGGCAAAACAAATGGGGCTTTAAAATCTCCCCGCTTAAAACTGAGGCAGTCATATTTCATGGCGGTGGATTACTCTGCTATACAAATGAGGAGCAGCGGTATGCATACATAAGAGAACAAACTTATAAAATTAAAGATTTAATGGTAAACAATCAAGCAATACCATACACAAAATGTGTAAAATTCCTGGGTATGTATTTGGACGATCGACTTACCTGGGGAACACATATAAATAACATAGTCCAACGCTGTAGAAAAGATCTCAACTTAATGAAACTAGTATCGGGTACGTCATATGGAGCGGATAAACTATCCCTTCTATTGTTGTACAAAGCTCTATTATTATCAAAAATGGACTATGGCAGCATGCTGTATAAAGACGCTGCAGCGGAACACTTAGCTAAACTAGAACTAATTCAAAGAGCGGCCCTCAAAGTGGCAACAGGTGCATATAAATCAACTAGAGCCGCTGCAGTCGAGGTAGAAACCGTAGTAGAACCATTAGATCTGAGGCGTGAAGGGAATATAATCAAATATTGGGCGCGCACCCAGCCACATGGTGTAAACCTGCCAGTTAGCGAACAAATACGACCTAGGCGGGTATACAAATATAACAGAATAAAACTTAAAAAAGAAGCAACCATAAAAGAAAATAATCAAAAGTATAAAAACAAACATAACGATAAAGAAGCAAACAAAATTAAAAAAGCAAAATCCACAGGTAGGAAATTACAAACATGTTACGCTATGAATGCCCAAATACTAACTCAAGAATATGGACTGAATGATTGTGAAATGCAGCCGTATCAGACCCATATACCTTACTATCCTTTCGAAATAACTGCTCAATCAGATCTAACAGAAATAATAAAAAATAAGACAATGGATCCAATTATTAACCTAAAACTAGCAACAGACCACATAAACAAAAAATGGAAAGATAGCCTACAAATTTACACGGACGGTAGCAAAAATATCGAACAAGGCATCACAATCCGCAGCTTTCGTGATACCACATTTAAATTACGTAGAACAATACAAGCTGACTTCCACACTAACAGTATTCACATCAGAATTAATAGCAATCGAGAAGGCCCTCATTTATAACCTAACATTAGATAATTATAAGGATACAGTCATCTTAACTGATTCACTAAGCTCCATCCAAGCAATCAACTCAGGTACTTCTAAAACAAGACCTGACAAAATACATCTCATCAAAACATTAATAAGCAATACAATATCTAAAGGCAAGCTAATAAACATAGATTGGGTCCCTTCCCATATTGGAATACCCGGTAACGAAGACGCTGATAGGGCTGCAGGCACAGCGCATTTAATAGGAAACAATGAAGCAACATTACCAACACATCATGAAATATATTCCTCTATCAAACAAAAATGTAGGTCAAAGTGGCAAACAAGGTGGAATAATGAACACTTAGGCACAAATGGTGGACATATTTTGCAAGCAATGTGCCCCACCATCCCTACAAAATGTAAATTGTATAGTAAAGATAGGAGGGCAGACACAATTATATCCAGACTAAGGCTAGGCAGAAATGACATAAAATCTAATCTATACCATCATGATAATAGTAGTGAAGATAAAATGAATTGTTCAAATTGTGACGAGGACGAAATTGAAGATCCTTGGCATTATTTCTTCAATTGCCCCGCCCATAGCACATCGCGAGAAGATCTAAAAGCGTCTTGCCTTAAACACAACATTACACCTTCACATTATCATATAGTATTCCCTCCTAAGGAATGTGAAGCCGAAATGCATATAGATTTATTAGAGTACATAAAGGAAACAGGATACTGGGGTAAAATGTAAATACCGCTGCTCCAAAAACAACAGTATAGTTTTAAATTCAAACTGATAACCTAAATACCAAGATATAGAGGTAGTAACTGAGGATGGCAGAGGGTATACTGTCAACGAAGTGGTCCAACTAAGTGACAGAGGTTACATTGGACCATGTAGGCTTCGTCCAGATATAATTAAGTAATATCACGATAGGTTGTACATATGTTGTATCGTAAATATATGTTTGCGTGTGAGCCATCGACTTACGGTGATTACATGGGGTAACGGCGTATGGGAGCAGTACCCCACACTGACTGACCATTACTAACAACATAATAAGTTAAATATCAAATCATATCAAACATAATACAATCATAAAGTATATGCGGGATGTGGCGAAATGCTGGCAATATATAACTTCAACGGGGAATGTCCGAATTACCCGAGTTCCAATATATTTGGCGGGTTCTTCTCCCGAGGCAGGCCCAGAGTGCACCCTGACGAACATATTGCCAGCCCGTAGTCATATCCTAGCATATACAAAATTGTATATACACAATTAAGCCTATAATCAGCTAACAACTATTAACGTCCGGCCTCCAATGATGAGCACTCATGAAGTTAACAGCATTGCGCATTACAGTCTGCTCGTGATCAGGTCTAAAGTAGAGCAGTTACGAAATCTATAGCGTTATGAAATGTCCGGGCGGGTGGGCTTGACTGGTACTAACCCAAGGGATCTTTCAGGTAGGGAATGCCCAATCGGGGACCCCCTCTGGGAAACGAACGATACGGTCTGCTCACCACCGGACACATAGTGCTCTATCTATTAAATTATAAAGTAGTGACTGCTTACATGCGGGGGCCGGTATTTTAGCGGGTGGGGATAACCATACATGCAAATCTGCACAAATCATTTACCATATTTTTATTTGCATCTTCCTAAATCTACTTTTAATAATAAAGACCAATAACAGTGGCCAACCACTGACAATATTGACAGGGCAACACGACTCGTAGACGTAAACGACATGACCAGTGACAACTTACAAATGACCCCCGATACTGACTGGGGGGACCCATTTTGTCACTAACCATGCATGTCCATTTCCCGTCACTTTACAGAACAATGGAACGCCGTGATGCCGAGGGGTCTTTGGGGTGGTACGTATATATATGTGTATGTGTGTATGCGTGTGTGTGTGTGCGTGTGTGCGTGTGTGTGTGTGTGTGTGTGTGTGTGTCCGTCCGTCCGTCCGTCCTTCCGTCTGTCTGTGTGCGCAAACTGTAATGCATTACTGTGGTTGCATAAAAAGAAGTACGTACTTTTACTTACTGGCCACCAGCCACCAAATCTGCAAGGTTCGTGGGTTCGAATCCAACCATCGTCATATTTTTTTTATTTTCTGTTTTACTTTTACCTTCGTTTTAACTGGTAAATCGTGGCATATTGCACGCAGAATGTAAATAGTGACTGAATGGCACACCTTAGTGTGTGTTTTATTTTTTCCCCATTAAACGCCTATAAACCCCTTTAAATCTGGATCATGTAAAAATGTAAAAAGTGAAAAATGTGCATTGTTGTTGGTTGACCATGGTCACTTGACATACCGGTAATATTTAACTTATAATTGTTGTGCTTATATTTAAGGGTCGGAATTGGTTCGATGGCCTTCCATACCCGGTATTAATTTAACTTATAATCATTGTATATTGGTTAGAAGGCACAGTTGATAAGTCAGCAATCCGGGTTAAAAATGGGCCATAGTTGTACATCACCGAAATCACTGATGACCTTGGTCCATGTACAGTAAGCCAGGTGAACCATGGTGAAAACTGGTATATCACTTAGTACTGTATATCACAAAAAAAAAATGTTAACCATGGTCACTGGCCATGGTCATTGGTTGACCATGGTTGTAAATCAGTAAAAGCATGGCTGATCTGGCTGACCATGGTTACTAACCATGGTGAGCATGGTTAGGAACCATGGTCAAACATGGTCAAAACTGGAACTTGGTTGAATATCACCAAAAAAATTGTTAACCATGGTCACTGACCATGGTCATTTTTTATTCGCGGGTGTGCATCATTTAAAGCATGGTTAACCATGATTAACCATGGTTAGTAACCATGGTCAACCATGGTTTTTTCAATACAGTGGTCGATTGTGATGAAAAAGCGGTCGACCATGGTTCAACCATGGTCAACTGTGCTTGGCAGTGGTTGACCATGGTTGACCATAGTCGTATTTCGCCTGGGATGCTATAATCCGTGGAGGAATTCCGAGACGAGCCTCGGAATTCCTACGCGTTACATAGCCTTGCCTGACACACTTGTTATCAAAATATACGACATGTAGCATGAGTATATAGTTATCAGGTAAAAATATATGGAACGTAGTTGCAAAACATAGTAAACTGTGAAAAGAACTTGGACTTGTTTGTGTTGCGTCATTACACTACAGTCATTCAGTATCGTCATTTGACGTCTTACAACCAATAAATGTACGGATTTTGCCAGTACAGGATACGACAGTACTTTACCGGGTATGGAAGGTCGGCGAGCCAAGTCCTACCCTTAAATATAAGATCATTAACTAACTAACGGCACTCCTGTATGTGTGTCTTCGGTCAATTCATCGCGGATTACCTGACAAATATTTGGAACGCCAAATCTACTTAAACTCATATAATTATTGCTAGCTCTAAATAAATAATTAGAGCTAGCATCAAATATTCAGAGCTAGCTCCAAATCATTTGATTCATTTCGAGGTAGCTCTAAATGAGTTAGAGAGATTATTAATTAGACGGGCTTTTAGAGCTAGCTCGAATTGATTTACTGCTAGCCCCAAATGATTTAGATAGCTCGTCAAATGAATTGGAGCTAGTTCTACATATATAATGCTATAATTATTTGAGTTATGTAGACTTGGCGTTCCATACAAATACGGCGAAACAACTGCCCAAAAAGGCGATATATCGTGCAGCTACATGTACATCGAGAAAACACGAATACGACAAAACAACAAGTGACTTTCATTTCACACGACTGAAACATTGTCATTCATTTATCTACACAACCGTCTCGCTAATCTTGCCAATGTCTGTCAATTTATTTATCACAAGACACTTAAATATTGTGCTTGAAGGTAAGCAGTTTGATTGGCTGAGCCTGAGCTGTGCTACAGCTCAGGCACAGCCAATCAAACTGCTTGACTGCGAGTTGATATTAATGGTTGTTCAGAAACGTTGACATCTGGGCAAGATTAACGCAGACGTTGGTGTATGTATGTTAAAGAATAAACGATATTTTAAGCTGTATCGGTGTATACACTGAACACCATCAGCCGGTAGTGTGGAACAACACACGATCAATTCTCAAAAAAATGACATTTATTTCTTATAATTCCCACCATATTATATTTTCAAGCAGATAAAATAATATTTGCTTCATAGTATTTGTTCAGATGCCATTAAATATGCGCCCCTTAAGGTGGAAACACACCAGTTAGGTAGAAGCCGTTGAAAGCGGAAACGTGATCTGGAAAAAAATACCGTTCCTTTAAAGGGACATATGAAAAAAAATTTGGAAGAAAATAATAAAATATTAAAACGTGTTTTCATCATGGCCGTAAGTAATGTAGTTTAATTGAAGACATATGACGATACTAGGGCAGCTGCTATATGATTGAAAACAAGCCAGCAGTCCTAGTATCGTCATATGTCTTCAATTAAACAATTAAACCAATTTACACACGGCCATGATGAACAAACGTTTTTATTCTATAGTATTGTTTAAAAACAAAAGCCTGATATGCTGCTTTAAGTCCCATCTTAGTTGAATACGACGACAACATGTCAAGTCATTACATTGCTTAGTTGTGAAGATTTAAACATGTTTAACAAAAATAGTACGGCTTGCACTCAGCATTGGTGGTAGAGGTAAATGTTTTGAATGCACACAGTCGCCGGCATTAATCTGGCCCATATTATCAATATTTCTAAACATATATTGGCAATGCCAACACGGAATCAAACAATTCGATTGTCTTAGCCACAGCTCCGGCTCAGTCAATCAATCTTCTAGATTTAAAACACAGTATTAAAATATTTTGAATTAAAGAAGTTGACAAATATTAACACGAGTAGGCGGTTGAGTATGTACATGAACATTTGTGATACATGAATTGCAACATAACCTTTTAAAAGACAAGCATGGTTTACGATATCTCCTTCTAACATATCAGGCTACATCGGTATTTGTATTTGATCAGGAGTTAAACACTGGCATACATAATGTATTGCCACTTGTCTAATATACATGATTAACACATTTTAAGAATGTATTTACACCGCGTCATGTTTATAGCCATTCCTTTATTTATCACGATGGCACATGCTATATTACAGGTTATGTTTTAATAGTTTTACAATGTGCACTATGTTTTATCACAGAGTACTGAAATAAAAGAGCTATGCTTTATTCGATTTGATTAATAAACTGGTACACTGAACCAATTACTATCGGGTGGAGGGAAAAACGACAACTGTCACATTGTATACATAATCAAGAAACAAATAATTAAGACAGAATGTTAAAAATTACATTAATAGCATTTATGAGTCATTGATGACGTCACAGTAAGACCTGCATAATAATTTATGCATAAGTACAGATTAAATTTGAAATAATAAAATACATTAATTTTTTACTCAACATAATATTGATGTTAATGGTAAAAACAAATATTGTAATTTGCATTATTTAAATGTACTTAGTGTGACGTCACAGCTAATTTGCACATAAACTTAGATCTGCATATTAATCTTGTGACAGAGATGGAATAAATGATTCCAATGCAGACGCTATTTCAGAAACAGGTATCATGCGGATCGGGAGAGCCCTAGTTCGATTCCCACCTCGACTTTCTGCCCGATTCGGCCTATCATTGGACAACTTAGACAACTTCGTGCTAGCCTACATGTAGTCCTATCGGATGGGGACTTAAATAGTCGGTCCCGACATGCAAGGTCATCGAGCCGTCGCTAAATCAAAGCATTTACATTTACTCTCTATTCCGGTTATCCAGATTTAATATGACATTTTATTAACTCGTTGACTGATTTCATAAGAAACTCGGCATAACCTCGTTTCGTATGAAATCAGTAAACGCGTTTGCCGAGTTTCTTATGACAGCAGTTAACGAGTTTAATAAATACCATATTAAATCGACACAAACGTTAGATTATAGTTATTGCATAAGCACATCACCGTAATTTGTAGTTGTGCTTATTACCTAACATGTTTTCTGTAGCGTGTATATTTATTACACTAGTGCATTATGATTGTTTACTCTGTGTTATTAAACTGTGAAAGTCCATTTCATGCAATAAATGTATCTATGATGATATTGACAGACAGTTTGTGATTGTAATGTTCTCAGAAAATGTACATGATGTAAATGCAATGTTCGTATTCAAGTAAGATGCCATTCAAAATAACGTAGTCTTTCTCCCCCAGATGTATAGTATTTAAAGTATGACCATGGAATATACAATGTACGTGCACGTTACTGGAAGCCGCTATCCATTTGGAAAAATCAGAGTAGGTGTTGGTAAATCGCGTTACTAAGTTTCAAGTAAGGAACTGTTGAATTGCCATAGGAACGCATACGCATCGTCCGACTTTTTTATAAAATAATAATATATAACAAACAACTGAGGTAAATATTGGATTTTCGGGTGCATATCACATCATATACACTTAGCTTAGCTAAATGTCACATTAAGTCATTATGTGATTTCATAACACAACAAATTTGGATTTTTTTAGCTAGGTACATGTATACATGTAAATGATGTATGATGAAATATCCAGATTTGTTTAATTTTCGTAATTTCCATAAACTGCCTATCGCTTACAAACCGATATGACCCCGTTTTCGTTTTAATAATTATAAAACGATGTATACGTTGATTTAAACGTAACACGTTTAAGCCATCGAACATATCATTTTCTATTTGAAAATAACGAAACCGGTGTCAAAATGATGCATTAAAATAAACAAGAGGAGTTTAAATAGTTGAAGGATGTGTATTTAAAGGGGAATCTCGTTTTTATGTACAATAAAAAGGATAATCGTTTCTATGTGCATCCTTGTAGAAAACGATCGTTTTCTGCGCTTTCCAATCGTTTTCGTTTGTGTTGTTTGGGAACCTTCAACACATCTTCGATGTAATGAAGCGCTGCAGTGGTCCCCTTCCAAAGTATAAGTAAATAGTATTGTCAGTATTGTTTATGTGATGAAAAAACACATATTACATTAGATCAACGACTGTACGAATGTGTGCTTAAGATAACAGAGTGCTTGCATTAGTTCATATTAAGTTACATAATACCATACAGCGCAATATTCTCTGAGCATGTTTTAACACAATGATGTTATATAATGGTAGCATATATGTGCGAATCAGTTTTCTAGTTTGCTAAATCACCTCGCCACGATTCAGGAATATATCGGCACGTTTGAGCAAGATCCATTTCCAGAATGACTTTTATTGAATATATTAAGATTTGATTTGCTTTATTGGTGTTAACAGCCTGTCAACAGCTAAGGCCATTTAAGGGTTCGACTCCGTATTTAACCTGCTGCATTGGAGGTGGGGGAGAATCCCAAATTCAGAACGGAATATTTACATGGCAAATATATATTCAGCCCTGAAATTAGAATAACCTGACCTGGTGACAGATCCATATCACATCAAACACATGACCCCTTTCCCTAAAAGTAATAGAATTACGAATAATCGTAATACTCACATAATTGGTATAATCAGATTCATCTGTTGCATACAAAATACCAAAGACGTACGTGAGCAAAGCAGGTCTCCGGTTGGGATTCCGCTTTTCTGAAACGATGACGTCAAACATTTCTAGCATTTCAATCTGCATTTTTACAGGTAAAGCTAAAATATTCAAATCCGTGACGTCAAGTATTACATGTATGTCACACTAGTATAATACAATATGATCCCACATGCTTTATTCAAGCTCTATTTCCTCCATTAGGACATTTTCAAAATTACATATGCATAACATGCAATTAGTATACAATACATTTTCAGAAGACACGGAAAAGAAACTGAAAGTGTTTAACATTCAAGCAACAGCTAATGTCATATACAGACGGGACCACAGTTTAAAGTATCATCCGACAGAATAGTTGGATGGAAATACTATGCTAGTATAGTTTTCACGTCTTTTGTGAGGATTGAACTCGCAACATCCAGTATTGAAATCCAATGACAAATCCCCTAGGCCACGGCCCATCCCTCACAAGAGATAATCAAGCGATCCTTGATAATCGCCGAACACGACTACCAGCCAAATATGTACTGTAATTGCGGTTTTAATCCACATGTTCATTCGTGCACGGATGGTGCTGTATTTTCACAGTCTATGACACAAACTTCTCTTAGCACCCGCTGATGGGGAAGACAAACTAAAAATGATACTATTAATACAAAAAGTGTGGAAGCTGTCCATAACTGTCGATAATAGAAACCAGTAACAGTACTGGAAGAACCCACGTGAAGACGTCCTGCATATCGCACACCATACATCAGTCGTGTGTGTATCTTTCTTTGGAGACTATTTACACGGTTTCTCATTGGTCCCTTGAACACATTTTTCATCCGGTATTGACACTATAAATTCCGATCTTTGTCTCAGACCGCATGTGAACATTTGCACATTTGACCGTGGCAATACTTATACGAAGTAATGGAATACATTATGAAAAACATCATCATCGTTTGTCTTATTGCTGCTTTCAGCATATGTGGAGCTGGTAAGTGGTATTCCAGTGTGTGCTAGATATATGCAGAGGATGTTGTCATGGTCATATGGTCAATATGTCATATGATATTTATGATCTAGGAGTTTGCTGATATCATAAAAACCGAGCAATAGCCTTGTTTCTTATGAACTTAGTCAACGAGTTTAATAAGTATCAAATTAACTAAACACCAATGATAGATGTAGTGATTAGTAATAGCGGCGTTTCACGACATCCCACAAAGCATCATGGCGCTAATTGAAACGAAATTGATTAACCCATTACATGCGGAATACATCTTTAGCGGTATGAATTAGTTTTGATATTTCTCAATGAAAGTATATATTGTGACCATCATTTGAACCGTCTCGACGAGACGGTTCAAATGGTGGTCGCGACATATACGTATGAGTGCATAGAAGGAAAATATTTAGGATTTTCCGCAAACATGAATAGGGTTAACAATCATGACGTGTTGTTTTGACCCACGTGTGGTTCACGTTTGCGCTACGTAGGTTTGCCGGAAATCCAGTATTTGTTGTTTTTGTGCGTGTTCCCGTTTTATCATCGCTACGTTTGATTTGAATACAGTCCCTATGCACATGGCCAAGGCGTGATATTTTTTGTCCGCGGCGGTCTAGTTTAAAATGTGCGCTCAAAAGATTTGTTTTAAAATGAGCGTTAAAGTTGTTTATGTACATCCATCGGTGTTACTAATTTATTGTTCCATGGAGTCCCAGACGGGTGTATACTGTGACCTTCGGCACTCTTGGTAATACATCGCGGAGTAAGGTGTCCGATAATGAAAGCGTTTGTAGTGATTCAGCGGCCCGAATTAGTTCGATTAATATGTACCTTAAAATGAGATAAGTGATAGCATAAGATACGTGATCGTTGTTTATCTTTTGAACATAATATGACACCTTCTATTAGTTTATCTGTCATAGTATATGATGTATATGTCAAACGATAAGAGAGGTGAACCTGACCGATGTGACATACTAATATGTCCAAGATGGACACAGTATGATAGGACACAGTATGCGACTGTTTGCTAGCCCTTTGCTATCCATATAACCAGTATGACCTCCTGTTTGTTTATCAGATAGTTGCCACTATTTTCAGATGGTGCACTGACCAGCTGGGATACCGTTGCAGCACGACTGACAACCGACGCTGTTGTGGCAACCCGTACAGCTTCAGGGACAGCCACGGACTCGGCGGCCGCCACATTGAGGGACGGATTAACGTCAGCTGACGGCATCATACTAACCATCACGGCTACAGCTGCGACCGTTACGTACAGCCTGGACGCGACGAGTGATGCTGTATTCGACATTGCTAACGATCCCGTGGAGCTTGTTGTGACCGCTAATGCCGTTGTCAGCTACGCGACACAAAGTACATACACAGTGATTGTCACGTGAGTATCACTTAAGGAATCAAACCATGGGCTTTTGTGTTTACTGTGGTAAGAAACACCATGCGGTCTATTTAAAGTGCGAGAGATCCGGTGGACTCCTCGCAAACTTTAAACAGACCAAATGTTTTGAATTGAGACAGCCAATGGTTTTAATATTACTTATACAATCTCGTATTAAATACCGATTCAATTTATGATAGTGTCAAACATGTACATTACCATATATCGCTTGAAAATTACGAATCGTCAGGTTTTACGTCATTTTGTCGCAATTCATGGAACAGCGACATTGTCGGTCAATAGCGTGCCGTTATTGACAACGTCACGTTCGTTAAGAGTAATGGCGTCAAACAAACTTCAACCAATTGAAAACGTCACGCCACGTCACGTGGGGACACGATAATGGAACACGATATAAATGCGATACGTCGAATGTCATTGGGCGTTATCATTATGAATTTATGGAGCGTATACATACATGTATTGAACATTAAGTACTTATTTATGTATGGAGAACATAGTTAAAAAAATACCATGAACACTTTGTGAAACCACATCTCCAGAACTCTGTTGTAGGCGTCGATTTTTTTCTATTTATAATGTTTTATTTGTTCATAAATGTTCGTTTTTGAAATATCCAACACAACAAACAATGGAAGTCGGGATATTATTTATAATATTTATTTATTAATTTCGTTTGCGAGATTTTCTCACATGTACTTTTTATACATATCGGAATTGTGTTGCTGTTATGAAATGCATTTTCCGATTATGATACATGTCTAGTTTTATTTCATTTCATAACCAACATGATGTGTGATATGATCAGAAACCATACATGCGCCGGACACAATCAGGATATCCGTCAATTATACATGACCTAATGCTTAGTTTAAACACTATCTATTTCAAATTATGGCTAGGGAATGTATATATACAATTGAGAACAGGATTAGAAAACAAGTTGTTTACTTCTCCTGGTGACGATCACGTTTACAATGTGGCTAAGGAATAAATAGGTGAAACCTGGTAACATTGTTTGAACAAACAAAAACTAAAATATGTAACACCAAATATTTGCGGCACACCATGATGGAAACTCATGCGGTGTTCAGACATCACACGGAGCTAAAACTCATACAGCTTTGTCATGGTATTTATAATAAAAAAGTGAAGACATTGGCAAGCTTATCACCGCCAGACTGATAGCAGAAGTCGTGCCCAACGTCTCCTTTTAAGCATAACACTGGCAATATGAAAGGAATATGAAAGCAGACGTGGTTGTAAGGTTAACTAAACGCTAAGTTGTTCCTTTGACCCGGCTCCTACTAGCAGTATGCAGGCAGGTGAAACGTGCATCGCTCTCCATTACATGTTTACATGAATGACATGACGCTTGCAGGATTAAAATGACCAACTTTGTCTCATTTTCACTACGATATAAGCCGAAGACTGGGAAAGTTTGATGTGAAATACTATGTGAGAATTTGGTTTGATAAAAACACTTCCGGTAGTTCGGTAGTTCGATGCGAGTTTCAAAGCACCCTGTGAATTTCTCAAACCTGGCGGTGATATTATGCCATTTTGTCAAATGCATTAAGGACCAACTATGTACCTTATCAAAGATAACTGCTTCGTAAATGTGATGGAATATATGTATAACATAGATGTGAACACTGCCTCGTTACTGTAACATATACGGCACATGGGGTGGCCAAGTCGGCCATCTTTGTGTGTTCCAGCCATCAGCCAGTTTCACCTGTTCAACTCAATATGTGAAGTAGAACATAATAGTTTATGATATAATGTAGCTAATGAATTATATTACACCAAACTGTAAATTCTGTTAGTTTTCTGGACAGGTTTGTGCCTGTGTTTTAACAACATGAATCACCATCATTATATATAACTGCATACACAGAAAATCGTACATTGTATCACTTTTACCTGGCAAACCACGCAACACATACCATATGTACCCACTGCTGTACTATATTATTAGCTATCAAAGCCAGCGACATGTAAGCAGTTACCTGAGTGTATTTTCCCTGGTGTCTAATCACATAATATGCGCGTAAATATGGTTTTATCTATGGACAACGTGTACAGTAACATAGGGATAGGCTGTGCATCAGATTGGAAAGTTTACACGTTGAAATTTATTTTCAGACTGATGGGAGAAATACTCAGATATCTCGTCTTTTGTATAGTTTGCTGCATAATATGTATAGCTTGCCGTTGTCAAATCTGTCTATGATGTGTTTCACCAAATTTTATTTGGTTTACTGTCATATTATTTGCTGTATCTGTCAAACGTACGAAGTGGTGACACTGTACGATAGCTTACACATACAAAGATGGCGGAGATGACAACTCATTGCTCCATATCGTATACAGTAACAAGACAATATTCACATATGTTATATATTCATATATCACATCACTCCTATGAAGCAATTATCATTGAAGCCAAGTGTATCTACCTATCACCTAATATCTTATCCAATGGTTTTAGCATAGCAGATGTCCTGCGAAAACGTGTAAATATTTGATTGTGTGGGGCGAGAAAGTGAAAAATTGCTTTTGGGACGGGGATGTCCAGCAATTTTCTCGAATGATCTAAGACACTAGACAGAATTACGAAAGTTGTGAATGGCCTGTAGAAATCGGAACCACTTGCGGTCGGGATAAGCATATTGGCATGTTTAATGGGGGTCTGGACAACGATGTTCAATGCATAAAACGTGGTACCGACATGTAATTTTCCCTTTGGAACTCGCATCGAAGTGTTTTTATCAAAGCAACATCTCACTTAGAATATATCTCATCAAGCTTTCTCAGTATTATGCGTATACGGGAGTGTCTATCATTGACTAGCTATACATAACAACTCATTATTCAGAGGAACCGATGGCGGGGATACCGGTACGTTGACATTGACGCTGACCGTGAATGGCATGCCCACGTTCGCTTCGGTACCACCATGCTTGAATATCGCCGACGCCACCGCAGCAGGTACGTGCTTATCTGTGGCCGAGTTACTGGGTTGGGAAAGTGAGACAGTCTAGACAGGTAAACAATAATAAATGTTGGGAAAGTGAGATACAACCGGAGAAATGGAGTATACTACAGTGGAACCTATCTAAACCGGACACCCTGGGAGGTCCTCATGGTGTCCGGTTTCGAGATATTCCGCTGTGGGTCAGGCATATGACCACCCCGATACATGTTCGTGTATATTCCAACCCTGAACATCCATTATCAATGTAGACATATGACAAAGAAACCCATCTAATCAATGACAGTGGGATTCCATAGGTGTCCGCTTTAGAGAGGTTCCACTGTCGAATACTAACATGTAGGACATGGTAGCATTATCTACGGCTGACAATATGCAACCGTACATACAAAAGGCGATATTTTAGTCTTGAACAGTATATACCCATTTGTGGCTGTGACTGGATAAGTTGGGCTTATGGGTTTTGCCTCATGCACCTTGACGATGCTATATTTCTTACAGGAGCAACTCTGTACACGTATGCCATATCTGACCCTGAGAGTGCCGTCGCTGTCACGACTACCATAGCGAGTAAGTATACGCAACCGCCTGCGTTAATCTTGCCTAGATTGCCAGCGATTCTGAGCATCTATTGGCAATGTCAACTCGCAATCTAGCAGTTTGATTGGCTGAGCCTGAGTTGTAGGACAGCTGAGGATCAGTCAATTAAGCTGCTTAACATCAAGCGCAATAGTCAAGTATTTTAAAATACAGAAATTGATACATATTGACAGGGTTAGCGCAGGCGGTAGTGTAAATGGGGGCACATGTAAAGACAAGATATCTTGTGATTGTTTAGTAAAAACCAACTGGCACATGTAGCAACAGTAATGCCTTTATTGCGCGTTTGTGGCTATGATTGGAGAAATAGGGCTTATGGGAGTTGTGACCAGTCTTGATGGGATTGTACGCTGATGTAGCCTGATAACGATCTGTATTGCTTGTTAGAAGCATGCGGAGTGTTTCATTGTCATCCCTAAATCAGAACGGAATATTTAGATCGAAACAAAAATATTCAGCCCTGACGTTAGAATAACCAGACCTGGTGCCAGGTCCATACCACACCAAAGTCAATTGGCCCCTTCCCGTAATTGTAATATGAATACGAATAATCGTAATACTCACATAAGGGATATAACCAGATTCAACTTACATCATACATGTACAAAAATGCCAAAGACGTACGTGAGGCCAAACAAGGTCTCCGGTCGGGATTCCGGTAAGGACGAATCCCTATCGCTCAATTACACATCGCATGCTCCCACCTACCACCCACGTATTGCGCGTTGTGGTTATGATTGGAGAACTATGGCTTGAAGGAGTTGTCACCAGTGTAGTTCTTGATGGAATTGTACGCTCATGTAGCCTGATAATGATCTGTATTGCTTGTTAGTAGGATGACGAGTATTCCATTGATGAAATAGCGAACAGTGCATATTCTGATGAACAGTGCATGACTGAACTGTATATACACTGGTCGCAAACACCGTAAGACCCATTTCTATACTCACAGCCTCATATATCAGTATCAATATTGCATTTACCGGAGAACTTTATAATACTCTACACTGTACAATGCGAAAAGTTACGTTAGCGAGGAGTGCAGCACGAAACACCGTTGATGTATGCATAACAGCCACAGGCTTGATAAGCCTGCGCAATTCCACACTCCGTCGTAATGTCTGTTCATTTTACAATATTATATTAAATGCACATGTACAAATATGAACATGTACACAACAGACATTGATTGTGGCGATACAGTGATATTTCACAGTTATATGTCCACTTTCAATAAATAAATCATGCATTGCATGTTGGCGTTTATTGTATTGTACATGTACTGTGTTCACCTGTTACTGGTACATGAAGGTGGAACTATTAACACAAGGACTGAACAGAATCCAGATTTACGTATTGGCGTTCTTGTGTGTTACATTGAATCTCGTAATACCCATCATAAGAATAGTAACATTAGTGCTAATCCTCCTACTCATAAGGACTGGGACTAAGTGTCGATGGTGTGGTGAAGACCTGTCACCAAATCAGGATATTCTAATTATATATTGTGTATGACAGCTTAAAGGGCCATCCGAATTTTGTTATTTCTCGTTTCCACAACATATCTCGTTCCCACGATATAGGATGTTGTTGCCGAGAGTTAGATATCTCGTTCAAACGTCATATCATCGTGTTACGACGAGATAGGGCTCGTTCTCACGAAATAAAATATCATTACCAGGAGTTGGCCATCTCGTTCCCACGACGTACAATCTTGTTACTACGAGATAGGATGTCGTTCACACGACACAGTCAGCCAATGAAAATGTAACACCATTATCATTCAAGATGGTGGAGTAATATCTGCTATTCTATTAATTGATTAATAATAATAAAATAATAAATGTAATTCGAACGAGATGCTTTTTTATCGTGGTAACGAGATACTATATCGTGGGAACGAGATTATATGTCTGATACCGTGATAACCACATCGTGGTAACGAGGTGTTATCTCGTTGTATCGAGATGAAGATGCTATACCGGTTGAACGATATAGCTAACCCGTGGTAACTGATTTAAACAAATGAAAACGACTTCATTTGAAATTGGAAAATTAGTATGTAGCTACATGTATATACGGTAGTATCACATGCCTCACATAGATTTGCATAGGACGGGCTGGACATTATTTGTAATATATTCACGGCCAGATTTTGGAAAGTGTTATAATTCTAACGAGTTATGATGTTCACCTAAATGTTTGGGAACTACATTCACTACAAATTCCCATTCATAAACGTACGCCTAGTTTGGAGTAGTTGTATTGTACATCATTTGGTAATTACATGATATTTATTGAACACCTCATATTTATAATAATGTATGCTCTCCAGATCTACAATATATGCTGGTTTTACAGCTACATTTTAAGTAGATTTTCTCATTAACTTTTTTTTATTTGATTCAAATTAAATTCCAATTTATTACATTCGATCCATTTTACATGACATCAAGAGGTACACTTGAAAACGTGTATTAATATAAGTATGTGTGCCTCATCATGAGAAACATTGATCTTTTCATAGGTTACCAGTGAAATCCCATATCAATCGGCGCATTAGCGCATTCATAGCAACATGTCGAATTAAATATCACGACCTGTCGACATAACGTGAAACAATGTCGACATGTTGAGACATATTATATCGATATGAAAAAGATAAACGATCACGTTATGTCGACATGTTGAGTAAAATATCACCTTATGTCGATATATTGTGTTAACTTGTCACGTCGACATCATCGGTATGTCGACTTGTTGTTCTTTCTTGTCCGGAGCGTAGTTCGAAAAACCTTTGGAATATGTTCGTGAAACATCAAATTTGCATAGACCACGACTCAAGGGTACGTTGTGTGTAAGAATGACATACATTGCTTCAATAATTTTCGAGTTATCTCCCTTTGTTTTGTTTCCTGCACTTTTATGTATTGTCTGGAGAATAACTCGAATATCCTTTTCATGAAACTGCACACATGCATAGACCACGATCCACATGTGTGTCACGCATAGCAATGATAACTCTTGCCTCATAATATTTCGAATTATCACCCTTTTTTTGTACGCACTGATTTCTTGTCCGGAGCATATATCGAATACCCTTTGGAATATTTTCACAAAACTTGACATATGCATAGGCCATGACCCAGATATGTGTTCCGTGTACGATATCCAAATCTTACCTAACTATTTTGTTCGCAGATCGATTTCCTGTCCATTAAAAACTTGATTACTCTTTTGAATGTGTTCATGATATTTCACACTTGCATAAACCATGACCAATGAGGTGTGTCTCGTGCAATAACGACAAATTTCTTCTTACTGAGATATTGTCTATCTTCCTTTGTTTTATTTATAGTTCTTGTCAAGTATATTTATAATCCAGGCGGCGACACGAGCACCTACTTCACGTCTCCGATCACCGGCGGTGAACTGGTAACGTCGAAGGTGATGGCCAAAGCCACAGAGCCTTCGTTCACGTTGGGAATCAAGGCCGTAGACGCTGGTACCCCGCCCTCTACTGCTAGCACCACTGTAACCGTGAATGTGTTGGACGCGGGAGCCATCATGGGCACATGTAGGTACCGTTGCCATGAGCAGCGTCATAACAACCTTGACGCTGTTCATAGGGTATTCTGGCATAAATGGTATAGTTTGGTACTAAGGCTTTTGTTCTTGACCAGCGTAGTTACAGATAATCCTATGCATCAGCCTGTTTGTACATGACTACTGTCCAACGGAGGTAAAATTCAAATCATTCAACAAATGAACACCTGCGGAGCCTGGTCAGAAGATACACTGATCGTTTTGCATATAATAATCGTTATGAAAGCCTTAATAAAGAAAGCCATATCCTATTTGGCAATTGTTGGCCGCCATTGTTCTTAAGCTACCGCTCTGGCAAATGCTATAAAATAAAAATTATATTATATGTGGACATGTATATTAACGTGATGTAATGTGCCACCAGAGATAGTACCAGTTGACCGCGGGCCCATTGCCTAATGCTACATGTATAAGCGTCTCGGAGTGATACCTTTGTATGGAACACCCATTTACATCATCATCATCATCATCAACATCATCATAGTGAAGTGATGATGATCATCAGCATCATAATCATGATTATGATAAAGATGCTGTTCGCTTATAAATGTACCGTGCCCCTGTGCATGAATTATCGATATATAATTGTTTTCATATTACAGCGCCGTATGCACATTGTATGTAATAAATAAATATTTACATGGAATTCACAAACCTCCATGCATGCCTTCGATGATGAATGATGCCGTTGTTCGATATATTTCTACATCACGACGTCTTTGATGTGATATCCATTCATTTGTACAGCATCGATCCTCTTTACGAAATTTGCCATCACTCTTGAACATGTCCTTTCTTCAAACTGGTTTTCTCCTCTCCACTTATGTACCTCTTCAGTTCGGATACATTCTTTGGTATGTTCACATGATGGAAAACGCTTCCGAGCTACATTTTCACACGTGACGTAATCTCTGACGTAATGTTCACAGTAGATTATTCTTTAAACTTTTCATAACAAGCGGATGCATTGTAATGCTATACAGCGCACCAAAGACGTAGACTTATGTGCTTTATACGTGCTCTAGAAGTTGTATACAGCAACTTATATCGTTCGTACATAATCAAACAATGTTTGCTTATTACATGCGCATGATCTAGATTTTTATTTAGGCTAACCGATTCTTCGTCAAACAAGATAAGTGCGGAGAAGCTTGCCCTCATAATTATGTAGTTTTGAAGGATAATCGGTTAAAGGTACATGCCCACGCAGCAGGTTACACTGTACTACTTTTCATTTTCTGTCATGCCTTATATGAGCCATTTGTCTGTCTACCCACTAACGAGTTATTTTTAATTACGGCGCGTGTTAATTGGTGTTAAATCGCATTTTATATGCCGCGACCAGAATAGGTATTTTCCGACCTCGTGCTATTTTTACCAACACGCGTCACGTGACAGGGTCAATCATATCACATATTTGACATGCGCAGTGAAGTATCGGAAGTTGAGAAGAAAAATCTCTGTTCGAGTGCAAATCTAAATATCCACGTAACTCTTTCCATTTGGTTATCTGGTCGCCAGTATTAACCACTCTCTCTCTCTCACTCTCTCTCTCTCTCTCTCTCTCTCTCTCTGTACTGCCTGTCCCTCAGACATTTCGCCTTTTTTTTGGCCGACGCCGTTTCATACAATTTCCGTCCTGGACGTTTCGACAAGTTGATATTCTTATTTACATATTGGGAAGCCTACTGGCGTGCGTAGTATACTGCGCATGCGCACCGCAAGCCGTGATGTGAAAGTCGTCGTCCCCGCACATTATCAAAATAGACTGTTACCGCCGCGCGTCGCTAACAGTAAATTGATAATTAATAAATGATTATATTTGTATAGCGGGCACTCGTAATTTTTAGAACTGATGGAACATTGACATAATTATACACTTATTTAATTCCTATAAAGAACATGTTGTGCCTACTGCGTGGGAATGTACCTTTAATGTACAATAGTGCCTGGGGTCGTCCACATCATATTGGGCTAATAGTTTTGACTGTTCCCCGAATGCCTATGAAATGACTGCACATGTATAAAGTTCTCATACATCCAGGTCCAACACTTGGAGGAACATGTGTAATAGACGCCGAGTGTACGACGACTGTCGCCAATGCAATATGCGGTAGCGACACAGCCAAAGTGTGCGAATGTGACGCCGCGAACGGATATATTGTCAATGCCGGGACGTGCGAAAAGTCTGGTGAGTCAGATTATTTATATATTTCATATTTATTTGATAAATAAACCAGTGGGCTATTTAGCTGAGCAGATGGTCGGTCTCCTTACTTGCATGGAGCCCGAACGACTCATCGTTAACTTTGGTCAGGCCAAAGGAGTTACGTACCACAGTCAATGTTATAGCCGCTGGTTGTATACCCTCGCTGTAATACTTATTGTAGTACCGTTGTCTAATGGCACTAAATCTCAGATATGCCTAGAAATGATGAAACAGATTACGAAAAGTAATAGTTTAATTGTAAATTTGTATCGTATTTCTGAACTTAAATATACATATAAGTTGCCTGAAAAAAGTGTTTGTATTAGTAAGACAAATGGATATAATACTGACAAAAATAACTAGATTTTGCAACGCTAGTTATTTTTTAGTATAATTATAAAACTGTTTTTCAATCGATGGTTATTGGATTAGTTTACTTCAATTAATTGCACTTAGTCTAGCGTATATAATGGGACTTCTTTAACATAATTGGCGTAGTAATATCATTTGACATCAAAACATAAAGACATTTCATATGTATTTCTTATTGCTATATGTATAAATGAACTGTTAAATTATGCCAAATTATCTCCCCTGATTATCACAGTTTCTGATAGCGAGTACATGGTGTATTTGGGAGTGTAACCACATAAAATGGTACGATTGATTTATATATGCCATTTAGTGTACATGAAGCGAAAAACCACGTGTGTGCCATTGGAGACGTCATCAGAGACGCCGTCACTTTAAAGGATGTAATCAATAATTGCATACGTAAACAGGCTCTATAAACGTGGAAACTTTTTCAACTACATGTACAAACGTAAAAACCGAACTTCGATATATGTAAAACATTGTACAAACGTAAAACTCTGCAAAATGAAATACGTGAAAAATCCTTGTGGCAAACGCTTCTGAACGACATAATTCGACATGACGTCATCTGTGACGTAATTTTTACAGTAATTTTTTTATTTAAAATTGCGTTACAAGCAGATGAATAGTAATTATATATAGTGAACAAAAGACGAAGATATATTTGCTTTATGCGTGCTGTATAAGCTGTGTACACCAACTAATAACTTTCGTACAATATCGAACAATATTTATTACATGTACGTGCTCTATATTGTTATTTGTAAGCGATTCTTCGTCAAAACGAGAAAAATGCGGTTGTCCTCATAATGTTGTGTTGATGAAGAATCGGTTAATCTAATTGTACATACAAGTCTAGAGCACGCTCTAACGTATACACATGCGTGTATCATCCGTGTGTAAGGAAGATTTAATGTACATATACTGAAAAGATATGAAATCACATCGGATGATATCTTTAAGAGCCACTTGATCCCATGTCCTGGTGCTATTGAAAAAAATAAAATAATTATAGTAAGTTACTACATGTACCTGTACTAAATGCATCGTGCATACCAGAGAGCCTTGACTAATTCTCTGGGTTTTCACGTGCCTGTGCAATAGTTCCGCGTGCCCGGTCAACAGTTCCGCGTGCCCGGTCAATAGTTCCACGTGCCCGTGGAATAATCAAAACTTTATCACCCGTGAAAATCATGACGTCATGAAGATTACGTCACTACATTCAACGTAATTTAGAACGGTCTGTCGATGCGCCCCACGCCAAATGTACGTTCATTGCGTCGCATACACTGTTACAGGTTGAATACTAAAACAGTTATTGGAATGGAATAACTGTATAACCCAACTCCCTATATAAGTTGCTATTACATACCTTTTGCTAACTCTCCGGATTTTGACGCGTCTGTGCAATAGTTCCAATTTCCAGTGGAATAGTATAGTTATTTCATAGTAGTTTGGGGAACAGTCAAAACTATTGTCTCGATGTGCGATGGACGAGCCGATGTACAATTGCCCGAGGCCGATGGCGCCGGGGCAATAGTGCATCGGGTCGTCTACAACACCGACGGACAATATGTTTTGATTGTTCCCCGAATGATCATGACATAACTGATGTTATTACTCAACCAATAAACTGTGTATGTGACACAATGAACGTAAATTGTGCGTGGGGCGCGTCGACTGACCGATCTACATTGACGTTTATGACGTCATGATTTGGAAAATGGTTTTGATTATTACCCAAAACCCTATATAAGTTGATATTCTATGACTTTGACTAATTGGTTTAAAGTGCCTGTGCAATAGTTCCGCGTGCCCGGTCATTAGTTCCGCGTGCCCGGTCAATAGTCAAAACTATTTCACTATGAAAATCATAACATTACGTCATACAATTCAACGTAGATTGGTCATTCGACGCGCCATCTCCAAATATACGTTCATTGTGTCACATACACTGTTTACAGGTTGAATAATAACTATTATCCCATGGTCATTCGGGGAACAGTCGAAATATATTACCCCTCGGTGCTGTGGACGACCGATTGCACCATTGCCCTCGGCCTTCGGCCTCTGGTAATAGTATCTCGGATCGTACACAGCACCTCGGGGAAATAGTTGTGACTGTTTCACGAATGACCATGAAATAACTGTAAATTATTGACCTGGCACGCGGAACTATTGGCCGGGCACGCGGAACTATTGGCGAGGCACGTCAAAACCCAGGGAATTAGTCAAAACTATTTAATATCAACTTATATACGGAGTGTGGGTAATAATCAAAGCTACTTCACCCCTAAAATGCCTATAGTAACCGTTGTTTTCTTTTATTTTTAACAGGAGCTGCAACCATCGTGAGCGGTGTCGTTATCATCGGCGTGTGTGGCCTTGTATCGGTGCTGTTCCATCTGTAAAAGAGGAGCCTACTGTGTCCTGTTAGGGAGGAGCCTACTGTGTCCTGTTAGGGCCACGTTTTCGCATGCTAACATTCTCAACTTCTATACGCGACCGCGGGAATGCGACACCGCGAGGCGAGAATCTCGTCCTGCGTTCTCGCGACATCACCTCGCTTTCTCGCATTCCCGCGATCTCGCCTGAACTCTCGTAATCTTCCTTTAAGTCTTATCTCGTCTTATCTCTCAGAAGTCGATTATGCGACCATATAAAGTGACCCTAACAGGACATCGTAGTACTTGTATTTACCATCCATCTTGCACGGCGTGAAAACTTACTGTTAAAAGTCCTTACTATTATGTTATACCAACTACAGTGAAACCGCTCTAAACCGGACACCCATGGGAGGTCAGACTCAGCGAGTCAAAATGTTTGACTGGTTGAGCCTGAGCTGTGAACTGCTTGATTTCGAGTTGAAATCGCCATATTCAGAAACTTTGACATCTGGGCAAGATTAAAGCAGGCGGTTGTGTGTCAGCGTCAATGTCTAAGTCAGCATACAATTATAACGTACAGCTAGGTACCTGGGAACCGTTTCACTAAACTTCGTACGACTACAATGTTCGTAAGTGCAACATTATGATAGTCTGTAAATTTCACATTAACAATATTTTCTTGCAAACACTTATTGGATTTACATTTATTGATCATAGCAGAATATGCTCAATAAATGTACATGTAAATCCATCAATAGAGATTTTCAGACGATCCTAAATGTTCACTTGCGAACATTTTAATCGTACGAAGTTTAGTGAAACAGGCCCCTGGAAAGTGTAATGATGGATGTTGATTATTTACAATTTATCTTATATTAAACGGCGGGAATTGGCTCTAATCAGCGTTCCATTCCTGGATGTGGATTATTAGCCAGAAGGCAAAGATATGCTGCCGGTTTCTGGCAAATCACGCATGCGCATGTTAGGACACTCACTGAGCTCATACACACAGAGAATAAATGGCAATCTTATGTTTGAGTCTGTATGATGCGTCAGCGATGTACAGTTTTTATGTCATGTTTACATGCAATTGAGGACGTCGGTGCATACATGTACACATTTACAATACATGTACTTAGTTGAAACGTGTCAATCGTGATGTGTACATTGAGAATGTGGCATTCGATACCACATGTTGAAGTAACGGACCAATGTATAAAAATGCATTAAATACGCCTAAATGTATCAGTACGTGAAACAAATATAAGTTACAATTTAATGAATTAACTCTCTGCTTTAACACATTGAATTGCAATACTTATGTAATGTGTTATAATATGGAGTTAAACAATTACAAATGTGCATTTAACTTATTTTGTAATGTATTATAACAGAGTGGAAAAAACATCCATTAACTTAATATTTGTTTTCACTTATTTTCGGAACTGTAACATATGACGTAAATGTGACATCATTTCTGTACATTATCAACTGATGCTGACAACCAGAATCAACACAAGATTGCCTGCCGTCTGTTTCAATTAGCTGTCCATTCGGTATGGATATATGGACAATATTGCAATTGATTGTTAAGCAACATTTAAGAATAAACCTATTGTTTGTAAAATGTATTCGGTCAAATATTGATACTATTACAAACATATATGTAACATGTGAGAAATGTCATTGCTGTTTCACCAAAAAGAAACTCTTACATGCATGACCAATAATGTTCCTGACTCCGGAGTTAGTGGAACGATTTAAAAAAATATATATATTTGTTTTCGAAACATCACCGCTCTTCAAATCTCATTTTCCATGGTAATATCCAATATGGAAATTATTTACTTTTGGCCGACTTTTAAAGATGACAAAGAAGGCTTTGTTTGCAAGTTTTATGAAACAGACAGTAGTACATGTATTGCGTTGTACGTTTAAGCTCTGGTATGAATGTGCGGCGAGTGTTGCATGTGTACGTGTGTTGCCGTGGAATAGGGACGCATTTTTGTTTTATCACTACCCATTGGGCTTGACATTAGAATCTGACCGCCACTTTTTCGACCTGCACTTTTGCCTGCGCTAATTTTGCTAATATTTATTATTAATTCAAAATGCATACATGTACCTGAATATTGTTATTCAAATCAAGCAACCTGATTGACTGAGCCTGAGCATAGCATGAACATATCATGAACTTTCGACGTCATTTATGGAAACTGTCGTGCATTTTGTACGCAGTTCCAATGAGATATCGCACATCTGCTTGGCTTAGGTGCAATGGCACATTTTCTCCTACTATTATTAGGTTTGCGTTGTCACTAAAGTGGTGGATAGATTGTTATGTCGCTACATGCTTTGTACATTTAGCTGTGTGTAATGTATTTGATTTACTTCCTGTTATTATTGCCTTGTTATAGATATTGATTGCATGTATGTTAATGGATTCGTGTGGTACAGTAGCGTTTCCGTTTGTTCCACTTGGAAACTGGAAGTGAACTAGTTGCGGGAAGTAACTCTGTCAGGACGATACGGGAGTATTATTCAGAGTTACTTCCCGCAAGTAGAAGTGAACGCGGTACACACATTTGGCCCCACGCGTTTCCTGTGCTCCTATTAGCCAATTAAACCACAGTTTTCCCGTTTACCAACGTCAGAACCGTTTACTGTTATCTGTTACTGTTATCTGGTTTTCTTATCCAATGAAAATATTTTTTAATGGCGTACGGTAGGGCTTTACACACACTTTTGACATCGATTTCGTTTTATGATGAACATATAATTTTCTAGTTCCAAATAACGAAAACGATGCGCCGAAAGAAACGACAGGCATACAAATAAAACGTGTTTTAATTATGGCTTGTGTAAAGTGGTTTAATTGATTTTGTTTTTGTTAAATACATAGAAAATAAAACTTGTCAACATGACCCTGTGTAAGGTGGTTTACTTGAATATATATGACGCTACTAGGACTGCTGGGTTATTTCAATTTTCGATATCGGTACATAACTATCAGATTGTATATCTTGTTGAACGCATGATACGACAGTACTTTACCGGGTATGGAAGGTCTGCGAGTCAAGTTCTATCCTTAAATATAATCCAACTAACTGACTAACGACACTCCTTTATCAGTCAGGGTGTCTTCGGTCAATTCATCGCAATTTACCTGATAAATACGGTGAACACGACTGACAGAAAAAAATGGTGACATTATCATGCATGTATATCAAGGAAACATGAATGTATGGAAGCTTCCTGGTGCCAGATGCTGACATATGTTTAAGTCATAATTATGGGATACTAAGTCCTAATTAGGAGATGCTAACTCATACTTAGGAGATACTAAGTTCTAATTAGGAGAAACTAACTCATAATTAGGAGATAGTTTCCCTAATTAGGAGATAGCAATAGTTCAACATCGGCACCAGGACGCTTCCATATTAATGAGACCGGGCAACACATGACTTGCATATTGCAATTAATTTATCTACACAACCGCCTACGCTAATCTTGCCAATAGTTGTCAATTGCGGAAAGAAAACAGCTTGATTGGCTGAGTCTGAGCTGTACTAAAGCACACACACAGCCAGTCAAACTGCTTGATTGCGAGTTGATATTCATGCCAATGCTCGTTCACAAACGTTGACATCTGGACCAGATTAACGCAGTTGGTGGTGTATGTACATGTATCTTATAAGAATATACGATATTTTGCTATGTATCCGGTTATACATGCACACTGAAAACCTTCAGCCCGTAGTGTGCGACTTGTAAAAGCTTATATCCCAACACATTCTAAAAGCATGTGTATTTCTTATAATTCCCACCCTATTATATTTTAAAGCAAATAAAATTATTGTAAATTAATATTTGCTTGTTTGTATTTGTTCTTAATCCATAAAATTGCGACGCTTAAAGGTAAATTCCCACTCAGTAGGCACAACATGTTCTTTATATCAGATACATCATATGAGACATTTTCTGGCAAAGTAAATAGTCATTCACCATTACCCCACGTCTCGATTGACATTATGATACATTTTTTACACACGAAAATTTCACACTGATATCAGGGGCGATATTAAATAAACCATGTTTCCTTAAAATGTTAACGGACATTACTATTTATTCACTGTATTTATGTTTTGATGTACAATGATCATACCTTATAATCTGTGGAAACTATTATTATTCCATGTGATGCTTTTAATTTGTATAACTAATAAAGAAATAGCATGCCTCATTTTGCATATTAAAATAGCCTGATAACACCCCGAGTCACTATCAGTAAAATAAATATTACTAAATTATTTATATCTCTATAGCGAGCACTCGTAATTTTTAGAACTGATGGAATAATGACAAGATTATACACTTATTTAATTCCTATAAAGAACATCTTGTGTCTACTGACTACTGAGTGGCATGTACCTTTAAAGGGAAAATGTTCCAGTTGGGCAGTGGCCGTTGAAAGCGGTAACGTGGTCTCTGACAAAAATACCGTTCCTTTAAAGGGGCATATCAAGATGTTTTGGATTTTTTTTTTATTAAAACGTGTTTTCATCATGACCCTGCGTAGTGTGGTTTAATTGAAGATATATGACGATACTAGGACTGCTGATATATGAGTGCAAACAAGCCAGCTGTCCTAGTACCGTCATATGTCTTCAATTCAACACAGTGGGTGGTTGGTCGGGCGAACGCGACGGCGTAAATTAATTGTAGGGGTTCCTCCTTATAGGAATCACGATTGGCCTGGATTGGCCCTCAGGTACGTTTCTATCTTTGGATATGTTGTTACCTTTTACCTGGCAGTTGGATTGGATTATTGCCCATTATACAAGTAGTCAGATTATTACTGATCCTACTGCTTTTGGGAGGGGGCCAAGTGATTCTGGTGTGGCGAGTACCTGTCATCAGACTTTTTTTTACCAAATCCATTGACCCAGCCATAAATGACATTTGCTGTTGATAGGCCGTTAAAACCCAACAAACAAATAAACTTCAATTAAACCAATTTACACACGGCCATTATGAAAACACGTTTTTATTTTATAGTATGTTTTTCAAAAGTCCTGATACAGTGGGGTCAGCGTGTAAGTGCACACACGAACGAACAGGACAGGTTGGTTCCAACCTATCGTGTTCGTTCGTGTGTGCACTTACACGCTGACCCCACTGTATGCCCATTTAAGTCCCATATTAGTTGAATACGAGAACTACTTTTTTACAACATAGTATGGCTTGCCCTCATCATTTGAGATAGAGGTAAATAAAATTAATGCCGCCATATTCCGTATGTGGTTGTGAATGGAGAAATTTGGTTTGTGAGCTTTTGCGTCCAGTGTAGCATCCGCACAGTCTGATCATGATATGCACTGTTCGCCATTCCATCAACGACACAGCCGTCTTGCTTCTAATATGTAATGTAAATCCTTGTCAAGCTACAGAAGTGTGTTATTTGATCAGAAGTTATACTGGTCGCAACTATCATAAGCCCCATTTCTCCAGTCACAACCACAAATTCGAGAAGGACGTTCTCGTCTTGAATGTACACAACAGCCTGCGTAAATCCTGCCCACATTATCAAGGTTTCCGAACATCTAATGCCAAGGCCAACACGGAATCAAGAAATTCGAGTGTCTGGGCCTGAGCTGTAGCACATCTGCTTGACTTCAAGCGCAATATTCAAGTAGTTTGAAGTAAAAAATGACACAAATTGGCAAGATTAGCGCACGCGATGGTGTAAGTACATGTACATTTACTGACACATGAGTTGCAACATACAGTTTTAACAGTTGACAAAATGTTCATGGTAAATGCGGAATTCGGTATTAACATTTCGTCAACGTGCGACGTCATTTACGGAAAATATCGTATTTTTTTGTAATGTTTTGTCATGAGATATTGCACATCTCCTTGGGTATAAAATCACATGGCTTGCCTCATAATTATATTATTGCAGTCTGGTACATTTAACGCATACGAACGTGATGGAAACGCGTGGCGAACGCTTTCTGATAGTGTGCCAACGGCTCTGTTCTGCATAGACAACTTACATCGAATATGTGTTAAAGGTAACCAATCATTTCGGTTACTTTGTATTAGTGTAAATTTATATACTGTATATATAGATGGATGAACATTATATTGCGACTACCTGTGCGTCCACTTCATAGAGGGGCTACTCTGTACAAAAAGAAATACAGTGAAACCTCTCTAAACCGGACACCCTGGTAGGTCCCCAGGGTGTCCGGTTTAGAGATATTCCAGTGTAAGCCAAGCATATGACCATTCTGGTACATATGCGTGCTTTGCGATCATGCACATACATTAAAATCTGAGATAAATAGCGGTGAAACCCATCAAAAATAGGATCCCAGATGTTGTATTGGTGTTCGGTTTAGAGAAGTTCCACTGTAATTGATTATGCCATATAAGGCTATACTTAGAAACATTACGTACATATAAGCCATAGAACATTACTAATGGTTCCGAAGATATTTGCATCGAAAGTGTATTAAGATATAATGTGAGCTAACAAAAAACTGTTTCTTTCGTAATAAGATCAATACCTAAGCAAACGTGACGAAAGAAAAACTGATACTATCTGTAAACCCTTGAAACATACATGAAGGTTAAATTTAATTCCGCTGACATGAATATGTCTGTACATGTACTATTCGTCAGACGAAATGGGAAAGAGCAGCGATCTCAAAGCAGGAATGGTAAATAGATACCATTGCATATAATACTCGTAGCTGTTTTGTTTGGTGACTCATTTCGACTTTCAGTCGTTCATTGTTTGATTAAGGCGAGCCCACAAACTCTTCCTGATATAATTGTATGAACATAATAATTATTTATCGAACCAATTATCGTCAGCAAATATTGAACTGTTCGCGTATTCGGTTCAGTTTAATGTTTTGTATGTTTTGTTGGCTTTCTCTTTGATTCGCCTACAGACACGACATTGAACAAGTGCAAAGTTCACATACATGTTTTGAAATGCACATGACTGAATCATAGTGGAGTCTCTCTAAATCAGTAGCCGATTTCACGATTTCACTTAACAAGTTAAGTACATGTATACTTTGATGGAGTAATCATGTATTTGTCCCAAAATGCATTATTTCATATATAACTAGCGACTTTATATATTTGATTATTAAAAGTGTGCAGAATTATTATACTGAAATTGGCTGTGATAATGTAATAAATTCAGTGTAATAAATATTAATTTAAGTGTATTTAGCAAGATAAGTATACTTTGCAAATTTGGTGAAATAGGATACAGACACATTGCATTACATTAGCGTTGTGACAAAGTCGTATTTGCAAATTTTCGCTTCAAGGCAGCTCGAAATAATGTCCCCTTTTTCCGTATGATCGTCAATACAACATATAAATGGTGTAGTATGTTATAATTTTATGACACGAGTAATAATTGATAAAATTACCTGATTGGTGGGGAGGTTACCTACGACATTTGCTATTACAAACTGTAGTATGTGAGTTTATGATAATATTATTATCTGACATTGTTGCCGTGTCTCTCAACCACAATATAGCGAGGTATGAACGTCAACACCCTGCCTATTATTACAATAGTATGGTGCGCGAAATGGAAACATTATTCCGCAACTGTTTACCGTTGACGGCAGTGTACCGGTATAGAGCACATATTGCCTGTAAAGCGGAAAACGTGCAATTACCTGTGAATATGATCAATTCATTGACACAATGGTTTTACCGGCGGCTATACAACACCGGGTGTATTAATTTGGCTGTGTCGCAGATAGTGCATTGTAACTCCAGAGAAGCATTTAACAAAACAGTTGAGATATGTGTCTGACTGGAGAAATGAGGCTTATGGGATTTGTGATCAGTGTAGCTCCTAGTCACACCCATGTATCCTGATATCGATCTATATTTGTTTGTTCGAAGTATGACGGGTGTTTCCTTAATGGAATGGCGAACGGCGCAGATCCTGATCAGACTGTGCGCATTCACAGGCTAATCTGAATCTACACTGGACAAAAACACACATAAGATAAGCCCCATTTCTCGAGCCACAGCCACAGATATCAATGGGTATTGTAGGAGTAACATTTTCTGTTATATGGTGGGCAGACGTGGAGAAAATATATATTCCGGTGACGCATTTAGTTGATAACAATAATTTCAAAATGTCCAGTTTCATTTGCATATCAAAATTGTTCCGGATACAACCGCGCGTGTCTATCAGTAATTCAAAGATTAATAAATTATTTTATCTGTATAGCGGGCACTCGTAGTGTTTAAAGCTGGTGGAACAGTTGTACACTTATTTAATTCCTATAACGAAAATGGTGTGCTTAACAGCAGGGATCCCAACTTTTATATACCAATTATAGCTGTTAGTGTGATTGCATTGTGCGTTTATTCAGACAAGGTTTACATACCTCATGTACACTGTAATTGTTAAAATATGGTTATTGCTGGCAGTGCGAGGTGTCGTTTCTTTTTGTTTCTTTTTTTTTTTGCTATGTTTATGTTTGTTGGCTAACTTCTTGTCTCAAACATCAACCAGACCAGCGAGCATCAGGACAGTCGTAGATTAACTTTAAAGGTGCATTCCCACTCAGTAGGCACACATTGTTCTTTATAGGAGTTAAATAAGTGTATAATTGTGTCAATATTCAACCAGTTATAAATGTTATGAGTGCCCGATTACAGATATAATCATTTAGTAATATTGATTGTACTGATAGTGACGCGCGGTGGTATGAGGCTATTTTCATATGCAAATGAGGCATAAGTGTAGCAGTTTAAGCCTAATATAAAATGTATAATAATGCCAATCATTACGTGGCGTAATGGTGAATGAATGTTGATTTTGCCACAAAAAGTATCAGATGATGTCTCTGATATAAGAACATTTTGTGCCTACTGAGTGGGCATGTACCTTTAACCTTTTCACCCCTAAGTAACTGGAATGGATTTTATTTAAACGTGTGTTTCCATTTGTAGCCGTAATCTAGCATAGACTATGTCGACTCCTTTTCACAACAAGTCATGCTACATTCGCTCTTTTTACAAGCAATAAGGCCCTAGCTACGATCCCTCATTGGGTGAGCGTTAATACTCATATATCATGTAAAGGTGATAGGATCTCGTTTCGACGAGGTAGCTATCTCGTTCCCACGACATGTCATCTAGTTCCCACGACACAGCATATTGTTCCCACGAGATAGCAACTCGTTCGAAGTTAGCTAGCACGTTCCCACGACATATCATCGCGTTCCCATGATATATCATCTTCTTCCCATGAGATAAAAACTTGTTCGAACGAGTTAGCTATTTCGTTTCCACGAGATGGCATCTCGTTCAAACGACATAATCAGCCAATAGAATAACAGATATTACTCCAACATATAAGGTAGTTTAACCTGCCATTATAGCAATGTACATGTAGCCAATATAAATGCAAAATATGCAAAAACAACGTCATTTATTTAAACGTGTGTTTCCATTTGTAGCCGTAATCTAGCATAGACCGTGTTGGACTAAACAAAGTTCCTATTTTACTGATTACCATGTACCGAATACGTACGTATAATTATTGTCTTTATTAATTCGTTCCCACAAAATGACAATTCGTTCCCTCAATTTAACAATTCGTTCCCACGAATTAACAATTCGTTCCCACGAAATAACAATTCGTTGTTCCCACGGGAACGAATTGTTATATCGTGGGAACGATTTGTTAATTCGAGGGAACGAATTGTTAAGTTGAGGGAACGAATTGCTATTTCGTGGGAACGAATTAATAAAAACAAATCCATGTCCCTGCGGGGCTCCGTAAATACGATATTGTATTGATTAAATATTCCTATGACTGACAAATATTGACATCACCATTGTACGCGTACATGTAATAATTCATACGGTATACACGACCGCCTGCGCTAATCTTGCCAATAATTATTTGTAATGTCTTTCTTACGAAATTCCTGAATACTGTGCTTGAAATAAAGCAGATTGATTGGCTAAGCCTGAGCCACAGCCAATCATATAGTTAGTGCTACAGCTCAGGCACAGCCAATCAATTACCTAATTGCGAGTTGATATTGCCAATAGATGAGCAGAAACTTTAACATTTTGGCAAGACTGTGGCCGCCTGTGTTAATCAACCCAGACAAGCCTGCACCACATAACTGACTAACAATATGGTGCAGGCTTGTCAGGGCTGCGATGTTTGTATTCGGAACCGTTTCGGTTATAAGTTTGCTTAGACCATAGATTGTCTCCCTTTGAGTATTGATGCCAAAACCGCAGAACTGTAGACATGTGTTAGCCTATTTCATACAGGATGCATGTACGCATTCACAGGTATCTCCGTATATATGAAGATTTTGTCCTGTTTTTTCATTTATCATTGAATATGTATACATATTGTTACCACTCATTTGAGCCGTCGTCGAGAAGGTTTTAATGCGTGGTTACAACATACACACCCGTGCAGAAAAAGAAAGATATCTAAACTTTTCTTCAAAGCGGAAAGGGTTAAATAGTTCTGAATTCGTTGTAAACCAAATATTCGTATCCGATCAATACCTGACACGACACTGTAAACGTATGTTATCAGTCAGTACGTATTCGGCCAATACAAAGCTCGTTACCTGATAAATAAACTACTCTAACATAAGACAGATGTTTTGCCAAGGTGCTAAGAAAAACGCGTGTCTCGTCGCATTTGTAACCAGTGTAGCCCGAGAGCGGCCTCCATATTTGCACCATATGATCAACGTCAGGGGGTGAGGGGTGTGAGGAGGTGGGGGTGTGAGGGGTGGGGGGGGGGTAGTATGTGAAAGGTGAGCGACAGCCTTAGGTAGGTGCTGTGGAGCAAATGGAGTAAACAGACGGCCATTTGCCACGAGGTAGGTACATGTTCGTTGTTTTATTCATATTTTAATTTAAAACACAAGCAAGTCATATAGCATATGGCACAATGGACTAATATCATAGATCTACGAATGCAGACACTTTGTTAAAAGATGAAGTGACAAAAAAGGGTTTGTCGTCTCCTCTTGTAAGCAAACTATGCTGTTACGAATGTTGCGAATATGACATTTTCGGGTCGATTTTAATGAAAATACGGTCTATACCACTGTATATAACCAATGTAGCCCACACTTATCCACTATTTAACACTTTTTACGGCATGCCGCCATTCGCATACGTCGTACGTGAAAACGATGTGTAAGCACTCTAGAGGTTTGGCGGCGGGAAGTTTATGTAATTTAATATAAACGTTTGTGGTAGGTTTGTTTGGCAAATTGTGTGGCAACGTATTAATTATTATTATAGTTATATATGTTCATAGTTGAGACATTATTGTGATTCCGTGTGTTGTTGATGACCGATGGAGGTATACGCAACTCAGTAGAAAAGCAATATTTAGCGGAATATTTCGCCGGAATTTTCTTGGGGACCGTACATCGATGAATGCGGAGTACATTATTTGCCACGTTGATTACCACCGTTGTACTCGTACAATAGGTCGCTATAATTGTGTTTTCTCCGATTCATTGGCCCTTAGGGTGTATACCTCACTATTTTGAAACATTTACTGCTTTTTCACTATGTATATGTGTATACCACATCCCCTATGCGATAGCAAGGGGGCATATTGCGTTGCTCTTAATGTTTTGTACGTCCGTCCGTCCGTGTACATTTACGTCGAAAAGTTGAAAAGTGTGTAAGCGTTTCGCCATCTTGATATATCGTCGATATTACATGAAGGATTGCTTTATTATTTGGTCAGTTCATTCACCTGAACATGGGTGACGCAATCGCACCACCAATGACACGACATTCACCTTTGTGACCTTCGAAATGGTGCTGAAACACTACCAATATGCCATGGGGGCATATTCATATTTTACAAACATAATATCTAGTTATTCCATAGCTCTGCTATGATGCTTTTATATCCACTGACATGGTCAAATAAGGATTTGCTTTTAGAAAGTTTCACGCTGTGGTGATCAAATTCGTGATGACAGTCGGTGTCGTTAACACCGACTGACATTTTGACAGTTCGTTATATACCGTTTATTTAAGAAGGTGAACTGATTATCGTGAAATACTCCACGAGTGATTGGGTCCTTACGCTATTATTCTAGATAATCAACTCACCTGGTTAAAATAAACATGTCCTTACATTTCGAGAGAGGGATAGCATTTACAATATGAGTTCGACTGCAAACACAATCGCCAACTGTGGAAATCGGACACACACACTTGCTTGTCTACATTCTATGTTAAATGCCTATATGTCTGCCATAGAATGTCGTATTCATGGAAACCGGGGATGGCAGCGGGACAAACGTAGATAACGACAGTACCAGACTTCTAGCTTAACACATACTCAGTCTCTCTAAAGCTCTGCTATAATCATAGCAAACACTCATACGTGTACACTGGTAGTCTATTCATATAATGTCAGAGGGGAAATTTACAAATTGGTGTGGCTGCTCATATCTTCGTTGTCACCCGAGACCCTCCCCACAACCCACCCACCCAGGATCCGCACATGGAAACCTCATCAACCTGGAGCTTTAATAATGTAATTTATTTCCCATACGTACTGCATACCACTCCCCACCGGCACACCATCTGGACGACATTTATATAAAGTGTGTTATTATGATAAATTGTTTAGGCAGCTGGAAAAAGAACATTTGGCGTCTGTAAGAAGTCTAGAATAGATATTGGTTCTTATCGTTTTGATCATAGCTTCTTCAGTAACGGAACATCATAGTTCCATATCAGATTTCACCGACCTTGTCAGCCTTTGAGGTGTTTAGGGTGACCAAGAATTACCATTAAATGTGTGTGGATACCTAAAACATGGCGGTAGACAGCATGAGACAGGATGATTTACCGTTGGTTTACAAATTGTGAATAAATGGATAACCAATGTCAAAGTATGCATACTTACATGTGTATTATTGGCCTATGAATGTTTTTAGCATGACTGTGAAGTGTTAAACTGCTCACGAGTCAGACTGTTTCATAAAATGCCAGGACAGATTGGGCTGTTATTGTGACCAATGTTTATATTAATGGGGTCTCAGCTCTACCCGATACAGAAAATATAAAATACAGATGAAATAGTAAAACACATCCGTGGAGCTGAGATTTTCTATGTTAATCATACATGTATAATGTGACGTCTTCACCTGAACACAGACCGTTTATTGCCGACCCCAGACACAGGGAAATATCGACCTGTCAACAATACCAGAATTTGGGAAGGGAGGCAATTCCAACAAATGACCACCTGTACACATATCAGCCACGGTTCACGACTATAGATGCCCCCGCTGATACCCCGAGGTACATAGCACCACGAATTTACCCACATGAGACTGACATAGTTCAAACTAATATACACTGTACCCAGCAGCAATACACATTTCGGCGACTTTTCAATTAGACCACGCTCACTTATCTTATTCCAGAGACACATCCGTATACGGGTTATCATGCAAATGTTCCGACATCAAATCAAACACGAACGTACCCATATACCACAAAAACAGCTGATCAGACATTCGGGATTACACATTGTGTATGTGTAATCCCAAGGTCAACAACTCGTGGTATACCTCCAGTTGGGACAACGTCGGGTTATCCCCCAGTAGCTATTTCAGGGACAGAAGACCTCGGTACACAGATAGACTGCTTCCGGGTCGGTACCCGGAGAAAAATGCATATGCTTGTCAGGCGCGGATCCAGGATTTCGGGTTCGGGATAGCGCCAGGGGGGTCCGGGGGCATTCCCCCTCGGAAATGTTTTTAAATCTACATCGCATTTCCTACGTTCTGGCGCATTTTGGAGCAAACATATTGACACTGTCACAGTATGTTTAGACATGATTTTTGATTGAAAACGTTTACATTTTGAAACAAACAGACAACGACCGAAAAATGCATGGAATACATGGCACTTGGCATGAAACGTGCCTTGTAACTTGTAAAAAATCTTTACTCGGCGAATTTTAGGGGGAGCGCGCGCCGGGACCGCCCCTCCCCGTGAATCCGCCCATCTTTGTGTTGCATGTGCCTTGAGGCAGGTTCGGGTGCACTGATGTGGTGTATTAATGTATGTGGAGACATTGTTTACACAGGGGCTCTAGTACACATCTGCAGTTTGGAATGGATTATTTTGTGTGGCAGGACACATGTAAATGAAGTGATATGCGGCTCTTCGACTGTGTTGACGTGATACTTATTGACCCCGCTGTCCTGTTTCCATTCCTACCAGAAATAAAAAAATGGTCAAAATGATGTTGTTAACAAGTTGGTAAGAACACGGCACTATCCAGTCGTCAAAGACATTGTAACTCAGGTCCGTAATCATGTACAATACAACCATCCAACAACATTACAACAAGCCATTTCACTAGCAGCTGAACATGAGGCCTTCCATGGACCTATTGATAGGATAACTAAACCGATGGATAATGCTGGCTCTTCAAACGTTCATCCCATAAAAGCACAGGCAAAAGTAAATGCAAATATCCCGAAACAAACCAGCGAGACACCGACATTTGGGGACATTTCACGATTGATAGTTGATAAACTGTCTAAACTGAGTACAGCTCCAGCTCAGTATTAACCCTCCACCAAACAGCAGACCCCCAAACGATGGCAAATAAGGGAATAGTGCATATGAGAATGGGAACTGGGCATATGAGGATAGAAACCCAGTGACTGACTACAATTACCCAACTATCGATACAAGAAATCCGAATTACTGGCCAGTAAATTCGAGTATTTCTTGGAAAAACCCTAACCCTACTGGTTACGCCCAGAATGTAGTGTGTAACTATTGCACAAAAAACGTAGGCCATTTTATTAGACGATGTCCCTTCAAACCAGCCGAGAATAATCTGTCGGGAAACTAGACTGGGATGGGATTGAGGCTGAAATTCCAGCAATAGAAAGAGCAAACATGACAAACCCACTGCTTGATACACTGTTTTGTATGATGTACGGGCCAGTAAATGGAGACACCCAAAATATGGCGGGCATGGAAATCCGTGACAGGTAGGTGCTTCAATGTTTAGTGTTTCCCCTTTAAAACTAGCAAAACATCACGAACTAATTATATATAAACGTGGTAATCAAGTGTATAAATTTTGTCTTAGCCATCGGTTGCTCTCTTGTCAGGGTCCATCTCTCGCTAATATAAGCAGGAACGACCGAAAAACGTGAACATTTTGAAAACGAAGCGAGATGACGGTCTTTACTGAGCTCGCATACGATAATATTTGGATGAATCTTGAATCGGTCACTTGATATTACATCATTGAGTGATACTCTTTCAGAATATGTACCTTAAACTTAGAACATAAATCACCACAGTACGGAGGAGACTCCGGAAGCCAGACGAGCAAAAGTTTGTATGTACGTACGAGACATCGACAATTGCACACACATTCTGTACGACGAAGACGCCGAAATATGTTACGGAATAGACATTTACCATGCATGGCGCCGGTGAAACACGAAGTTGGCTATACTATGTAAGTATGACATCGAGGATATTTGGGCCATATGCACCTCCATGTGGAGAGTTACTGATAATACGGGCGCCTACAAAGACCGATTTTAGACTGATGCACGTAAGCTGTCCGGAGTACTCCAAAAAAGCGAATAAAATGCACCCCAGGGCTAGACCATAGACTTGAAAAAGCTTGACGAATATCGTATCTTTTATTTACTCATGAATGAGATTGACGCGACTTTCTAATAACATAACATTTAGACTGTTCTCTATTGTTCGTATATTCTACATTATTTACTATATTGGATTGCACTCATCACAGTATCACATCTTAGACTTCAAATGTTGCTATTAAATAAATACCAAAAACAAAATAATATTCGTTACGAGGTTACACTTTCCGCCATTTTGTTGACTGGTCTGTTAAGTGCTATTGTGAATGTGAACATTTAGTGCACAGTCAATTTTGAGAGGACACGGCAAAACTCGCCAACGCGCACTTTAGTCATACCGGGCAATAATTGTCTGTCAACAAACTGTCGTACTGCGTTCCATTTTCTTTTGGTATTTTACTTAATTTTTACAATCTTCGCCCACATTACCATTTCTACAGTCTAAACAAATGTAGTGTACGGTTTTCAGTTCACCTCAGGCTACGTGTTATTTATAGAGGTAATCCACGTACTGAAAGTACTGAAATATGGTATCTCTACAAAAACTGATCACTTGCGGAACTAGACTGAAAATTGCATATTTTCTCAATCAACATCCAGAGGCAAATGCACTGTGCTGGTGAAAACCCATTCCCATCCACACGTTTTCTCTAGAATAAATTACTATTTTTAACTCCCAGAATAAATTGTACGAAATTGGCGTCTAACTGGTCACTGCTACCTAACTGTGAGAACTAAAGATAATAGCGGCTGTATTCATACGCACGAAATGTCTTGATTCGTATTTAACTGATAAACTGAGCACGGAACAGTGAAAACTCTTAAAGATACTAGTATATGTAGGGTTTTAGATACCAAGCAAGACAGACCGAAAACGCCATAGGATAAGTTGGCACAGGGCCCTATTTTCTTGGTCGTACTCGCCGTTTATGCATAGCACGACCATATGGTTGCCCCCATAGAAATTCGCGTGAAATAATATGCTATCTCAAAGGAAATAACATATAATCAAAGTACTGAAAGTATTAAAACTATGTTTGCTCCACAAGATTACTAACACTTATTATTTATTTATTTATATAATGATGTTTAATGGCTTATCATCAGTTAAAGTCATTTTAGGTCGGTCAACAGGGTCAAATCCCATAGTACATGTGTATGGATAGAAGGTTAATCCCAAAATCACAACAGAATATCTACAGAAAATAAATATAGCCAGTGTACATGGCTTCGCACACTTTACATGTATTTTGATAATAATCAGAAACAAGTACACAAATAAAGTTCGCCTTTGTTTGTATTTTGACAGATATGACACTCAACACCGGAAATATGTGTGTCACATGTCAGACAGTTCCTACGAGATCAGGGATCCTCCATTTTTGTTGTACTACATGAATCAATTTGAAAACACGTGGGCGTGAACATGGACTCGCACACCCGAAACTCTTCCGATCTAACATATATTTAGAATCTAACAATTAAAATTGATGTTCAGCATCAATCAATTATATGTTCAAATAATAAAGACATATTAACTGAATATTTATGAAGACACCCACAATGGTGATTTCTGGCACCCAACTACATCAATAGACTATTCAAACGATTGTTTCACCGTGTATGAAAACAACAAAATTAATATGATTGACCAAATACCCACACCATCGCACCGACGACAATAAACAAACATTACTATCCTACTTGTTGTGCCTGGGAGAGAATGAGCTGAAAAGTAGCGGCTGGAACTAATAAACAGCGCAGGAAATAATAATCACTCAATACACCGTGATAGCATTCGTGTGTCAGGTATGCTGAGTGGTTTCCGGCGGCTCTGAATCCACTAACTATTCATCAATACACAGCATCGGTATGTCGGATGCGGTGCGTGGTTTCCTGCAGATCATCAGGCAATATACTCAATGTACTGAAAGTACTGAAATATATCTCCACAAAAACTGATCGGTGTGTGGGGTAAGTTAACTTTGTAAATCACACTGGTGTAATTTGCAGGGTCAGTTCTGAAATATATAGAAAATCGTTCACACCCCCCCCCCAACTTTTTATTGCTAGCTCCGTACTAGAAACAAAATTGCTACCCAGCTCCATACCTCTCGCGAGCGTAGAAATTCAACCCCATTGCTTTAATGTAACGCATTGAAGAGTGATATTTGCAATTGGTTATCTGGCGTGTTTGATATGTTAGCGATATAAAACTGTCAAAGCTGTATCAATAAATTATTAATAAAGAACATACACATGCAGAAATTGGTTAATCTAACGTCTCAATGTGTTTATCTGACATTTACATATATATATTATAAATTTAAAAGCTGTTGAATGTTGAACAACAACTAGAGAAAAGATGGATTCCATGGGGGAAATGATTTCCCTGTTCTATTATTTTTGGCAATTTACTAGTTCTACATCAAAGATTATTTGCTTAAAGGAATAAGATATATAGTTAGTTAAATTCAGACATTTTTAATGGGTCAACTTGTAGCCGTAGATAACATATTGGAGGCTATTTTTTTTGTATCTAGCTCCGTACGTACTGTCCCTTGATACCTAAAGATAATAGCTGCCGTATTCAAACGCACGAAATGTCTTAATTAGTATATTAACAATTTCTAACTGATAAACTGAGCACAAAACTGTGAAAACTATAGAGAATAGTATATGTAGAGCTTTATATACAAAGCAAGACAGACCAGAACACCATAGGAGAAGTTGACACAGGGCACTATTTTCTTGGTCGTACTCGCCGATTAGTCGATGCACGATTAATGGCTGCGCCCACAGAAATTTGCGTGACACAATATGCTATGTCAAGGGAGATAACATATAAAAATATAGCTGCCGTATTCAAACGCACGAAATATCTTAATTAGTATATTAACAATTTCTAACTGATAAACTGAGCACAAAACTGTGAAAACTATAGAGAATAGTATATGTAGAGCTTTATATACAAAGCAAGACAGACCAGAACACCATAGGAGAAGTTGACACAGGGCATTATTTTCTTGGTCGTACTCGCCGTTTAGTCGATGCACGATTAATGGCTGCGCCCACAGAAATTTGCGTGACACAATATGCTATGTCAAGGGAGATAACATATACAAATATAGCTGCTGTATTCATACGCACGAAATGTCTTGATTCGTATTTTCCTAAATGTATCAGATAAACTGAGCCCAAAACTGTGAAAACTATAGAGAATAGTATATAGTTTTAGATACAAAGCAAGACAGACCAAAACGCCATAAGATAAGATGGTACAGGGCATTATTTTCTTAGTCGCACTCGTCGTTTAGGCGTAGCACGACAATATGGCTGCCCCCATAGAAATGTGCGTGAAATAATATGCTATCTCAAGGGAGATAACATATAAAAACTGTCGCGAAAGTCGATGCTCTATGTATCCATGTAGGCAAAAAACAGCGCGGGGATGTGTGGTTTGGAATGAAGAGGGTGAACTCCCTTGTTCAGTGTTTGTTTTAGTACAACCTTTTGACGAATAGATTTTAATACTAAACTCCACGAATACAGGAGAACACGATTACAAAATTCAACCATACAATTGGGAAGACAATAGTATTACATATTGTATATATGTAAAATATGAACCTGTATATATTGTTGTGGATTGTAAATAAATCATAAAGACTCTCCCACAGCATTAGCTATGTGGTGTTTCTCGTTGCAGGTACCTGTTCTACCTGCACATGAACTGGACTCGTCCAGCCTATGACGTAGGCATTATGTGCGTATTCCATGTGTACATGTGCATGTTGGCTATTCTGCCGGTGTTCCTTGTTGAAGATAGACATAGTGGTTTGTGTATCATTACAGACGCTGTTCCACCTGACATTCCCCCGTCTGCAGTGGTATTTCCCGGTTTGTTGACCCAGTTATTTCCCATGCAACCCCTGCATCTGTGTGGCGACACACTGGACCCCAAGTATCTAGACTAACATGCCATGTCTCTATATCATGTTTAACTTCTATTTTTCATTATCTGATTTTTATCATTTATTATTTACTTTGCTATAGAGACTGGCTTCCATCCCGTTGCGTCACATAGCGAAATCTAAACTCGCCGAAATCATCTGAAAATGTTTTTAAATAATATTATTACACCGAATTTCATTCATATTGTATATGCAACTACTTTTCATACTAGTTATTTCTCAACATTTCTTTGTAAAACAGCGTGCATAACCCTTTCAGTTTATCACCGTCGCCATTTTCTTTCCGAGGTAAATATCGGAAATCTGCAAAGTAACCGACCAATGAAATCGATTGCCGTATGTGGGGGTTCAGATGTCAGATAGTCTGGCAGCCAAGTGTATCGAACGTTACATGCAGGAGCTTAACTTTATTTTGAATAAAATAGTTGTTTTTATTGGCGATTTTGATTGCCCAGATCATCAACATGAAAAATCCGACTGTCGGTACTATGTTATCTTTGATCGTTCTGAGAAACTTGCATAAATCCAAAATGGCTGCCAAACAGTTATAGTGTATCATATAGTTGTTTCCACATGAGGGATTGGCATACATTAACAGCATAAAGTGGATATACATGACTTATCGAGATAGAGATAAGTGATCAATATTAAATTTCAATTTATTGTTAAATGGTAAAAATCCAACATGGCCGCCAAACGTAACATGATATTTTGCATATGACTGCTCCCACGTACACTCCATATGAAAACAACATGCAAACTAATCTTGGATATATTTACGTGATAAGCGCTTACAGTAAATTTGATACGTAATTAGACACATTTGTGAAGAGCGAAAGTCCAAGAAATTACAGAAATTATCCCAAAACGATCATCACAGAGAATAATAATTAAGTATATAATTGCACATGGGTGTCATGTCGTAGTAAATTGGAATAAAAGTACTGAAGTTATATATACTATGAACGCTTTTACCAACTTAGGATTATAATTAAATAACTAGCAATAGCAGAAATCATAGATGGCCGCCAAATATAAAAATAATGTTGCCTTATATTGAACAAATTGCATATAATTACTCGGATAAAAAGTAAACATATCTGCAATATTAGATACTTATATACATGGCAGACGTATATATAAAAATAAATTACCTCGCAATGACAATCATATCGTGTAATGATTAAAATATTATATTTCAAAGGAAATAAATATATGGATAATGGAGGCTCTAGAGATGCAGTATACATGGACAACAATTATTCCCCAACAGTCCCAACATAAAACAGCAATCATATTGAAGTGCAGTACACGAAGACATGACAACAAGGATACCGCTTTGGTATTGTCAAAACAGTCCAGTTGGGTGGTTGAACCTGATTAGCCACCATATAATTTCTCCCGCAAACCTCTCCGTCATACGTCAAAAGTACAGTATTATACAAGGCAATGATGAATCAAAAATGATAATACATGTATACTGTACGAAAAAGACATTAATCACACAAAATATATCAGTTTCCGTAAATTGAAAGCTAACATTGTAAATATAACTATAAGAAAACAACGATATAAGTATGATGACACACAATCTTTAGCCACACAAGAAGAGACAACAGTTATATTTTTCAGCATTTTCATATTAGTCTATTAAATTGCGTGATTACTGTATGCCTCATATCCATATGATGGTACCTTGAATGTTGTCACATTATATATATGGTTGTGTACCATGTGTATTGCTGTCTTTTTTTGTCTTTTTTTATCTTATATTTAAGGGTAGGAATTGGCTCGAGGACCTTCCAAACCCGGGCATTTGAGCCCAAAAGTGGTAGGCTAATGACCGTTGGCCCGTTTGTTTCCGAATTTACTAATATCTGCCATACAGTTGAAATATGTGCATTAAATGAAGGAGGCAATGAGGCGGTTAATTTAACCTAGCTAGTTAATTCTCCTATCGCACTAAGCCGGTATGTAAGACCGTGAAAAAGGCTGAGTGTGAGTGCATGTGATATATGGAGATTCAGCCGTAACAGTGTTATCCTATATAATGATGATATTTGACGGTTGGTCAGGGCATAACATATCAGGCAGGGAATGATCGATATTTGGTTATGCAAAGTATGATGTAATATGTTTTCGGGCCCAGCTACTGTCGTTTCGCGGCTTATCGTTATATACGATTTGCTATTATTCGAGTCCAGGTGCGGCGTTTATCTGTTACTATTTGGTTAGATGACACTGTGTTTCACATATTCTGAAGACGAAAGAAAAAGAGAAGATAATACACGGCGGTATAGTAATTGCCCATATATTAGTGAGTGGCCCGTACCATACCGCCGGTCATGGTCCAAAATGTTAGTTTGATTTCAGATGATGCATATTACAGTCCATAATGTTTAATCAGAGTAATGCGGGCGGCCCATTCCGGTCTAAACTGCTTTACTCCGTGAGATGAATGTTGGGGAAACCGGAGTACCCGGGGAAAACCACCTCATCCGGCAAGTAATGACAACTTCACATACATCGGTGTTGAGGTGAAGAGCTGTGATCGAACAGCTACCGGGGACCAATGCAGGCGCTTTACTGCCGGTCCATATTGCTGTCTGCAGGTACTATACTATTTATTGTTACCGTGAGTATTTAGTAGTGGAACAACTATATTGACTGTCATATAATATCGATTACATTTGTATTAGTTGTGTCCTCCCTGTGGTATTTAATATATAGCATCTCTGGGTTCTTCTCAGAATTATTATAGTTGTGATTAAGATTGATTTCTTTGTTCCACATTTACGTATACTGACGGCGTCATGTCTTATTAGTTTTTGCATATCACATGCATTCACAGGTGCTGAATTTGGTATTACATTGTATGTTTAAACTAGTAAAACTCATTTAATTGCATATAACTATACAATAATTCAACTAAAATAAAGCATTTGTATTGCTTATCTTTGAAACAATACACAGAGAAAATCGGTGTACATACATTACCTCATCATATAAATAGGTTGCTCTACATCGGCAATAGTGGTCTGAAAACTCATCAATTACTTGTAGCTTACCAAGTAATAAATGATATTAAAATGTTGTACACCAACAATCATGTGCATACAGCCGCTTTTTGGAAACTGAATACTTTCACAGAAAGAAAACATGTGACCGAAACACGCAATAATATCAGCGGGAGTCCTAAGTGGTTGTACTAAGTAGGTTGAAAGGACCTAATGGTAGCCAGAAACTGGAATCAGCTACTGGATGGCTTATGTTATTGTACGTAGTCACCGATTGTGACAGAAATATATTGACGTATCATCCATTTGTACTTGTTCAATTGCTATATTCAGACACTCATGTTGTTAATGACGCTACCTAGAGGAGCCATTTCATGCGATGTTGCACAGTAAATCACATTGAGCATTTTATTTTTTTTTGGAGCCAATGATATAAACGACGACATCTGGTATTTTTACAAATTAAGAAGTCCTTGAACTATATTGTAAAGTACAATATATCTCCCTGCCAACAATAGAAGTATGTATGCTGCTATGGAATTGCGAGACAAGACAAAACAATATCGAAACTATATAAATGAATGCACGATTTTAAATCTTATATTACAATATAATTGTATTACTATTATAATGTATTATATTCATATCCGCCGGCCATATTAGTCTTACGTTATTGTCAATGCTGTCTAATGGTGTATATCAAGGCAAAACAGTTATATGTGACTTAATACCAGGATTTTGTCTACTTATGTATTAGGTGTAGTATCCGAGTGTAATTACATACAAGTACACAAGTTTGTTGTATTGGAATAATTATATACCTAAATACAATATTGGTATACACATTCGCTCTAATATGGGGTCCGATTCCAAGTACATAGTGTTTCTTATTTCCAGATACGGTTGCAAGTACATTGTAATATATTCATATATGGCTGCCATCTTGGACTTCTGCTATATAGGTTAGTATATAATTTCACATCAAAGTTACAAAAAAACAACACATTCATTGTTTTAATAAACACATATTTAAAACAGCGTATATTCTTTGATATGACGAATTAGTGAAAGTATGTACAATAGTCACATTTGGCGGCCATCTTGGATTTTTTCATATGCAGTTAAGGAATTGAATTTTAAGGTTCCCCATTTGTGTCAGCACGTTAATACATTCATTATACTCTCTTAAACGGTTTAATTTCCTCCTGGACATGCAATTATATGGCACAATATATCTAGGTGGCAGCCATCTTGAATTTATGCAGATTTCTCCAAATGCTCAAGGGTAACAGGTTGTCATCAGTCGGATTCTAAAACTAGAAAGTCAACATAGACAAAATCCGTAATAAAAAAAATTAAGTTATTCAAAACAAGGTTAAGCCCCAAAATCGGCCTTTGGCGCCGGCCTAGAAACAGAATTACGGAAGTTAATTTATTCTGCCGGAAATTCTTCGGCAAGATGGCGACCGATGCGTTGTAAACTTTGTACACTTTATGTAGTCGAACAAAAGGAGCGATAAACACGTTATTTTAATAGGCAAGTCACCCATTGTAACTCGTACAGGCTATTTAATATACTTTCTGGTTTTGCACTGCTGGTTTAGCACCATTAGACGCGTATTTAGACAATAATCAACAGATTTAAAATCTTGAAATCAGTCGTTACAGTAGCTATCTTTGAGGCCTATGGCTGTAACGGTAGTAAAGCCATAGTGCTATGTCTACCAGGTATCAAGTAAGAGAATACTTTAGCTAAAATAATTCGCCTCCGATATGTTATCTACGGCTGCAAGTTGACCCATTCAAAAAATGTGAGCACAGTGCATACCCAAACCTGTTGTATGAAGGTCAAAATTTAGTAAGCTGTATATTTCATACATTTAAACAAATAACCTTTGATGTAGTACTAGCAAATTGCCAGAAATAATAGGAGGTTTTGGGAATTCCGATCGTGACGTCATTTTCGCGCATGCGTAAATAGCTGGCCGTCAATCGGCCGGCCAGTGGCCCATTATGTTTGTTCACTGAGCGTTACAATGGATTTGACAACTCAGCAAAATATGTCAAGTGTGTCGTTCTACGTCAAAGGGTTGGACAGGGACGCGAGAGACAGATACTTCTCAAAGCTTATGTATGAACAAAACTCTAGATCGCTACAAGACCCGTTCCAGATTCCATGATCTAAATGGGAAAATGATCCGATTAAATGGCCAGAGCTGGAATTTGGGCAAGTTTATGTTTATTTGATAACACCTGCACTGTACAACACAACTACGATGAGAAATTTCACAAGTGTAGATGCCTACAGGTTAGCATGACATTTATATTATATTTATATGACTGACCCATAGCTACTGAGTAAACAATAAAAATTTTAATGTGTGTAAAAAATGTGCTGTTGGAAACCAGTCGTCGACGGGTTCCATTAGGGTGACCTACTTAAACCAAAATATGTGTGCACTGTTCCAAGCTGTAGATCAGCCCTTTATGTGCTTTAAGGTCTCATTGTATGGAAGTTGTCTTCAAATGAGGCCAAAATTTAGTCGAAATTTTCCGCAAGTTACATATGTGCAGAGGGGATTTCCTATCCAGTACTTATTTACCACAACCCAAATGTATTACTTGGCATGATGCGGTTTCATACACAGCATCAGTTACACTTGGCGTTAGATAAAGACAGCTTTTGTAAGACCAGTGCGTAAATAATAAACCATTGAAAATTAATCAGAATAAACACAAGCACACCGTCATATGCATTATATTCGAGTATATACCTGCTTATCGTAGTAAATACGGTTTGTTCATTGACCTTCACATATTTTTGAAATGACGAAGTGGCCTCCACAGAAGGACATTGTAAAAATCTTCATTGTGTGAAATCGGCTAAGAGTTGTGAGTACATATTTGGCTATTATGAAATTACATATACGATAAAAATGATTAGCCTATCTTTGTCGTCTAAATCAATGTAAATATGATTGAATATCTGTGCATTTTAAATAATAAAACAACTTCCGGGTTCGTTGAATCTTTCTAAATTAGAAGCTTATTTAGCGTAGGAATATAAAATTATGAAAAATATATTCATTTAGAAATGTCATAACAATTGACCTTATTTGTCATAAATGTATGTCACTGTAGACGATGCTTTGCGAATTCATGTTTTTCCATCGTGAACTTTGTCTACAATACATCCCACAAATTGGGATTATTTTTAGTGTATTAACGGAAGTCGACTGATTTTGTGTGTAATTCGGTTTCCAGTGTAAACATAAAATGTAGACATTCGCCAGTTACACAAAGTGCATTAAAAATGGTAAGTTTCCCCAAATTAACCTACTATACCGGCCTCTGTATGTATTTCGTATATTATATTAGACATCGGAAGTGTTAAATAGCCCAAATTTTGCCAATTTATCTAACGATGTCGACCGGAAGCGATGCACATTTCCGGGGGGGGGATAATTTTATTTGTATAAATGGTATAATTAGCATCCCATACAATTCAGTACTATGTCCATGATGTCTATGCAAGTTGTTAAGATACATTTTAATATGGTTGAACTGTAGAGAATATAATAACATGCACACTTAGTAGACACAAAATGTTCTTTATATCGGAGACATCCGAGACATTTTCTAGCAAAATAAACATTCATTCGCCATTACCCCACGCATTGATTGGCATTATTATACATTTTATATTAGACGTAAAATTTCCACACTGATATCAGGGGCGATAACCGTGTTTTCTTAAAATGTTAACGGGCATTACTGTTTATTCTCTGTATTTATTTTTGGATGTGTAATGATCATACTTTATAATCTGTCTATACTATTATTTTTTCAGGTGACGCATTTAATTAATATAAATAGCTAAAAAAATATCATGCCTCATTTGCATATGAAAATAGCCTGATAACACCGCGCGTCACTATCAGTAAAATAAATATTACTAAATGATTATATCTGTATAGCGGGCACTTGTAATTTTTAGAACTGGTGGAATAGTGACACAATTATACACTTATTTAATACCTATAAAGAACAGTTTGTGCATACTGAGTGGGCATGTACCTTTAAATTTAATCTTACATGCAATAGTTTTGACTGAGCAGCACATGTCTGTATGGTGTCCTACTAGAGTCAATAGTGTTTTCGATATGTTTTCGATAGACATTACCTCTGGAACAATGTATACGTACACATGTGCTCAATTAATTGTGCTACTATGGTGTTCATTTAGATGTTACTACATATTAATGCAAATTGTGACGCTAGACTGACTGTTAAAAGAGTGATATTAATTAACACACTGTATACAGCATCCTTGCCTCGTCAGGCACACACTTATTGTGCTGTGCGTTGCATACAGTGTGTTTAATACTATAGTGCAGAGTTAGATGTTACCACATACTAATGCAAATTGTGACGCTGCATACAGTGTGTTGATCAATATGGTGCTCAGTTAGATGTTACTACATACTTATGCAAAGTGTAAACATGTATTTATTATGATGATTTAGAAACGAATACAAACGCTCCTTGAACATTGTTCTGTTATTTATCACAATTTATCCCAGTATGTGTTGCGTACATGTGGCTGGAGAAATGGGGCTTATGGGTTTTGCTACCACTGTAGATTCACTGTCTTGAATCCACAGTCTGATCATGATCTTCAGTGTATAGCATTCCATCAATAAAACATCACTTTCTCCATTCACACTATTGTTGTGTCAACCGACCAGTTGCAACACAGCACCTAGCGATTGTAATGGTGGCAACCAGCGACATTCGACATCGGTCTGTGCATTCACTCAGTCAGATAAGAATGTTCACTATTTGTCAATTACCGTATTGGTGCGTATTAATATATGACAATTCTGCTATTCATTTATGCATCAAATTGATTGATTGAATCGGCTTTTGCGGAGCTTACCTGTTCGCCATGGCAGTCCAACGAATAATGTATCCATGCATCATATTATCGATCATGGAATGAATGACACTTTATGTGACAGTGACTTGAAAAATGGGACGTATGATATTTGTGACCAGTGTATCTCCTGATATACACTGTGGTCGCAATAGCCATAAATGACATTTCGTCAATTACAGCCACATCATTACCATTATCTCAAACGTTTGAGAAACAAACAATTGAGTAATTGACTGATTGATTGATATGGGTTTTATGTCAGTTCAATAGTAATGTCGTACATAGACAAGAATGGAACTTTACACCATTTCCCAAAGCACATACAAATGGGACACATGTATAAGAGTCCTCGGAACAACAGAATAATGACATCTGGCAGGAACATCATTAGAACTTCCACCACCAGCATTGTTCTGGAAGAAATTATACCAGCATTACTGGTAAGCAAAACATACATATGGCTGTGACTGGAGAAATGCGACCAGTGTGGATCCAGATCAGCCTGTACATCGTCACAGTCCGTTCAGGATCTGCATTGTTCGCCATTCCATCAATGAAACGCCCTTCGTGCTTCTAACAAGCAATATAATGTATAATTAGCTACAGGAGTATGCTATTTCATCTGGATCTATACTGGTCACGAATCCCATAAACTCCATTTCTCCCGTCACAGCTTCAAATATGCATGTTGAATAACCGAATAATGCAGTGTGTTCCCTGATACAAAAATCGATGGAACTTCTGTACACACATATTATTATAAAAACACACACTGTCGCCAAGGATGTCAACATTAGAGAGGTTCTGCTTAATTTTAATTTATTTTTATTTAAATAGAAAATCACCCTTCCCATTTAGCCATTTTAAAGTGGATTATCTTCCTAGGCTTCCTAGTATAATGAAATTACGGTAATCTCCCTTTGTTTCATATACAAATATTTCCAGTTTGCACCACAACATTAAAATGGGTCATGGTACGGGCACATTAATGACAGACAGTATGTAAGTATAGTCCAAACATCGTTATTATGATGTATGTAGCTTAATTTATTAACACATATAGTAATTACATGAAGATGTGTGTAAGATTTGCGTAGATTTGGGTAAATCGTGTCGCCCTCAAATAATATACATCAATGCGCTTCAACTGCCATGTTGAACTACCGGCTTTATTTCCCCGAGACATCTGTAAATCCGACAAAGAAACGAGTGCGGAGCACAAATCAATCCGTTATTTCAAAATGGTAGTGGAATAAATTGTATATTACATGCTCTTCGAAAAATATTAAATGTGTTCTTAGACCAGCTTATAACGTTGTCAAACAATTTTGACGTTAGCGTATGAATTGTTTCTTAGCCGGAAACTGTTGATCTTAGATATGTATTGTTTATGTACAGTCTACATAATTTTACATAATTCTATTTCTACACTTGGTCCCAGTATAGGTTAGACACCTCCAAATAGTTTTACTATATAATTTAACCGAATGCCATCCAATAAGGCCGGTCTCTCCTACTTTCACTATTCGTATGGATGCTGTGGGACCCACTTGTACATGACCTGCAGCCAGTCTGTACTGGTTCTTCATGAACTAAACCATAGGTTCACTTACTCCTAAGAAATAAAAATCCCACCTTGTCAGTTCCTCCAATATTGTTTACATTTTTTGGCCACGGAAACTCTGTTTACATCACGTGACCAACAGGTTAAGTGTTTTCTTTTAAGTGCTACAAATATGCTGAAAACTGGTGTTAAAAGCACCCCAAAATGTTCCTCAAGTGAAAGTGGGTAGTAATGGATCAAGATTTGCAAGCAAACGGTGTCTGCGACCTCAAAACACCCGCACTATTTTTTTTATACCGGACTATTTTTACCCTCTGGGCGATTTCGCACCATTTGGTATCCTCTAACCTATAGTTGCGGGAAGTAACTGCAGAATACACCAGTATCGTCCATACCCAGACTTACGGTGCTCTCCATAGGTTTCCCCTGCCGATTAGAGAATCTGATCTGATTCATACTTTTATTAGCTCTTAATTGTGAAATATTTTTCGTATTTTTCAATTGAAATAAATGTCAGTATTGTAAAAGTCAAAGTTTTTGTTTTTAAATAATAAATTGTATCATTGTAGTACAGGCGCGGATACAGGGGGGGGGGGGGCGGTCCGGACCAAATCACACCCCCCCACTCCCCCCCCCCCCCCGCCTGCTCCCGACTTTTTTCGTGGCCTAGGTGTCAGGAAATCGCATCTGCGGCGATCTGGCATTTAAAAATTTCATGGGGGAGGACCCCCAGACCACACGACTTTACGATGCGCATCGCGCTCGCGGAGGTCGGCTACGACGAATAATAATTACAGACCACCCCCTGCAATTATTTCTGTATCCTCGCCTGTAGTAGGACTAGAAAATTAAGTAATGCCTTTCCCCAACTGGACCCCAACAAAAAAATACATATCCGACCACGGGACTCGAACCGGGGACCTCTGTATTACCGTACCTTTGTCGTTACTGAGTAGTATAGAGGGAGTCAAAATGATAACAGCAACCATTGTGCTGTTATTGAGCGGTATTGTAGCTCCCACCACCAACAAAAAGTTGGTGGTGGTATTAAATGAGAAAGTGGTCTTGTAGTCCCAATTATATTGGAGATTGGGATATTTTATATTCCAACACCGCATTTTCCTCCTCCAATATAGCTAATTTATTCCGTAGATCAGCAACTAATTCTACCAACTCTAGTCTACCACGTTCACCTTTAGCCACCTGGCAGCGCAGTTGCTTATGTCTGCAAAGAGTTTGGGCACTAACAAATTTACAAGAGCATCTGGGGCATTGAAATTGTGGGGCGACACAAGGAAATTTTCTACGTCTCGATATATGCCTTCGTAGATAGTCTTTACACGCAAAAGTCTTACAACAAGTCACACACTCCATTATATATGTATATATTTTTGTCATAACCTATGAAATTTATCTGTTCAATTGGACGCGAAAAAAACATGATGTAAATTGTTCACGTCCAATTGAACAGATAAATTGTATAGGTTATAACAAAAGTATATACATAAAATATGATAATGCCAGAAACTAGAGCAGAAATAGAAAGTTTGAGAAGAGAAGCCGAATCTCTTGGTATTGTCTATAGCAACCGTCTACGCGTTCATGTGTTAAATAAGCTGATAAACGCCATAAAGAATGAGGCGTTTACACGTCGAGTAGGTAGGGCATACTCCAGAGGTGCCTTCACAAATGCCGTCTTGGGGTCTCAGGAGTTAACCACTCAAATAGGAAAACGACTACAAGTAGAGAGTACAATTGGACTGAGAGTAAACCAAAGCGTAAACTTAAAACCGCCCTCCTACACGCGATAGCTGACGAGGGTGAGGCTATTCTAGCGGTTAGAGACGAAGAGATGGAGAAAGTCGAGCAGGGTAGACGCACGTTCACGTTCTCATTTAGGAAACACGTAGAAAATGAAATACCTGATAGGATAGTAGAGAAATTAACTTCTCATCTGACAACAAACTTCCACCTAAGATATTCATACTCCTACAAACTACAACACATTGAGGAAAAAGATCACCGAGGTCGCGCAAAGACGATAATATTTAATAAGAATCTTGGGGGGAGTAGGATGAATGGACTCCTTAGGTGAAGTAGAGAAATGGGCGAAAGATAACGAGAAAAAAGGGATGGATATAGATAAAGTCGAGAGGCCCAACACGAAATGGACGTTCGTGAGGTGGGAGCAGGTATATATAAAACTAGTGCAGGGAACACGATGAGTAGATCTCGGGCTGACTTCCAAACACGCGGCTGGTGGACCTCTCCCGGACAGGTTGAGGAATAAGAAAGGTATGTACTCGTTAGACAAATACAACGATGAGCTGTGTCTATTCAGGTGCCTGGCCATTCACGGCGGGGCTCACCCAGACAGGTGTACCGCCCAAGCCAGAGAGATGAGTGCTAAGTATTTCGGTAAGAGAGAGCCTGGGCCTATTCCGCTAGACGAGCTGAAAAAGGTTGAGGAGAAGTTTAAGGTGGGTATATAAGTATATCAGCCAACCGAGAGTGGAATATGGTGGTTGAGGAAGGCACCAGCACACTATGAGGAGGTAGGTACGAAGCATATGACGATAGGCATCTACAATAACCACGCGTTCCTGATAACAAACCTAAAAGGTCTGTCGAAAACGTACGCCTGCGACACTTGCAAACAGAGGTTCACGAAGGCTAGTAACGTTACTCGGCACGGACCCAAGTGCATGAAGGGCGAGACACACGCCGTATGCGAAGGGAAAGTTATCGAGCGCCCTCGCTCCGCATTCGAGAAAGCCTTCTACACAAAGAGTGTTGGAAGCCTAGGGGCACTTGATTGGATGGCGTCTGTTGAGAGTGAGGAGAACATGCACATCCACCACGAGCAGTGTGGGCACGGCGGAGAGAGGTGGATCTGTGGAACTCCAGTAGATGGATACTGCAAGGAAAATAACACGGAGTACCAGTATCACGGGTGTTTCTGGCACGGCTGTCCGAAACATCACCGGCGAGATGGTACGAGTTTCGCACCAGCAACAAGCGGGATAAAGAGATCCGTGAAGCAGGAATTAACCTAGTGATGATGTGGGAGTGTAAGTATAACAGAACCGGCGCTAAGATTAAGACAGGATGTCCCACCACACTGTACCCGTACCAGATAGTGTACGATTTTTGAAGCCCAAGTGGATGAGATAAACAGGTGGATAGATCAGGTCCCAGTGTTGGGTTTCAACTGCAGTAGGTATGACATCAACCTCATCAAGAAACATCTGGTGGGCAAGCTGGCAGACACGACCACGAAAGTTATTGTAGGCAAGCGGACCAACGACACCATATTCCTATTCACTCCGGAATTCAGATTCATGGACGTTCTCCTGTATCTTGGTCCGGGAGTCAGTTACGATAAGTGGGTGGATTAAGGCATACGACTGCTCATCTCAAAAGTCTTTCTTCCCGTATGAGTGGTTCGATTCTGTAGACAAGCTAGACTATCAAGGGCTCCCTGACATAGAGCACTGGTATTCCAAAAGGGTGAAGGGAAACCGTGTCAGGCAGTCCTCGGGTACGACGCTAACGCCTTGTATCTGTCGATACTCAAAAAAGAGATGCCGTGCGGTAAGGAAACTATACACCACAATAAGACACCCCACAACAAAAAGATCATAGACAAGTTTTGTCAACGGGTACACAGGGGAAGCGATTGCTGGTTCGGGTTTGCCGAGGTGGATATATAAGTCCCCGAGAGCCTGAGAGAAAAGTTTGAAGAGATGTCTCCGCTGTTCATAAACAGGGTAGTTGAAGAGGAGCAGGTTCCAGAGCACATGCTCCAGTATCTGAAAAAGACAGGCAGGAATCGAGGAGGCGGAAAAACATTAGTGGGCATGCTGTCGGCAATAAAGATGTTGCTGTATGCCCCGCTGTTGAAGTGGTATCTAGAGCACGGGCTAGTGATAACAGGCCTCCACAGGATCCTAGACTACGAAGCTGGAAAGCCCTTCGCGTTGTTTGTCGAAGAGGTGACTGCGGGTAGGAGGACTGGAGACGTAGATGAGTCGAAGAAGCCGGTAGCTGAAATAATGAAGTTGGTTGGTAATTAGTGTTGTGGTAAGGTGATTGAGGCACCAGAGAGACACATTAACACTACGTACACTAAAAATGAGAGCTGTGTGAATAAAGCACTACGCTCAGCGTTCTTCGAAGGTCTGGAAGAGATCGGAGACGCGTATGAGATATCTAGTAGGAAGGCTAAGTGTGCTGTTAAGAGACCGTTTCACTGTGGGATAGCCGTGTACCAACTAGCCAAGCTGAGAATGTTAGAGTTCTATTACGACTTCCTAGACAAGTACGTATCGAGAATGGACTTTGAACTAATTCAGATGGATACGGACAGCATGTACATAGGTGTGACTGCTAAACCGGATAGTACAGCTAACGATGAAAGCCTAGACGCTCTGGTGAAGCCTAGACAGCGTGTGACATACGAGAAAGATAAGCGCAACTGGCTCGCATGGGACCAATGGAGTAACAGGGAACCTGGGCTGTTCAAGATGGAGTTCCAACGAGATAGAGCTATAGCGCTATCCAGTAAGTGTTACTTCGTAGAAAAGCTGGCTGAGAGTGAAGACTCCAAGTGGCATCCGGCGAGGCACCAACGACGCGCGCTGGCCACACAACCAACTCCAATCGAAATTGGAATTGAAACCCCGGGCGTAGTGAAGCATTCCTCTAATGGAATGAGTAAGAGAACCAACAGCGTGAGTTGGAATAGATACAAGAACGCGTATAAATATAGGGTTCCGTATGAACGGTGGAGTAATGAAAACATACACCCAGAGTAAACTGGGGCTGTCGGCGTACTACGACAAGATGAGAGTGATGAAAGACGGGGTACACACAGAGCCTCTAACATAGGTACACAAACAAAAAAGAACTCTACACAACGGGAGAATACTAAAGGCTCTGACGAGAGCCTGACCGACTATAACGACGGACGGACCGGAGACAGCTGGGTGTCAGAAGGCACCGCAAGAAGTTCTTCGCGAACAAACCCGCGCGATGGACCATCATCCAAATAGTACAGCACGGGTTTGGTAATATATCGATCTAGATGATATACATTCAGAGACCACACGAGTTAGTCGCACGGCGGCGACCACCTTCGAGCTCTCCCGGTTGATAGAGGTACCGGACGGCAACATCCGATGGAAGTCGTTTCTCCGCTAAACCAACGGGGCGCCCGCGCGAGACGGCGGATGGTTTGTGCGCCACCGTTTTCGCCTTGATGGCATCTACGGGCTTCTTACCGATCAATATGGTCACCTCGCCGTTCAGTGCGGAGACCACGGCGGGCAGCCTGGTCACCCACTCAGTCGATCGCGAATGAGGATCTACAAGCTCTTTGGCGTATTGGTGTCCGAACAACCTCTCAGCCAGGGTTCGATTGAACCGCTCCACGATCCCCTGGTCCCCGTGGATGTTAACGCGGCCGCGTCTGATAGAAACTTTGTGCTTACACAATAGATGAGAGACCGCGCCCATGAACTCGCGGCCGGGATCGACCTGGAGAAGATTCGGCCATTTGAGAGGACTCCTTTTATATATTCGGGAAATAGCCTCGGCCCACTTCCTTAGTCTATTTAGTGGCCAACGGCTCAGCCCCCTTATACCGACTCGCTATGTCAACGATTGTCAGTGCGTACTTGTACGTCTTGCGACCGACGCGATCGTGAGGGAGAAATAGGAGGTCTGCTTGGTGGACTTCGTTCGGCACCGGCACGTTGAATTTCGGGCTCGGAATATTGTGAGGCGCGGGAAAATAGATCTGCCAGATGGCCTGCTTCTTGAGCCATTCCCTGGCTGCGTTTTCGGAAACCTTGGTCGCCGCCGCGAGGTTCTTGATGGCCGCGAGCCGATAGTTTGGTATTAAGTTTGCGCGTGTCCATCGTATGCGAGGTATTCTAATAGATCGGACAATCTCCAACATGCCCTCGTCAGATCGTCCGGTAACTGCGTCGGCGATACTAAACCTTTGTTGGAAGTCCAATCACGATTGGATTGGAACAGGAGTGGGAACTCGGAGGAATCTAACAGTGTTGAGGTTGGGGGTTGTCTCGAAAGGTATTTCCATACACACACGGTGCCCAGAACTGCCAGACCACCACCAACAACCCACGGGATGATTTTCCAATCACGTTCAACAATGTTGAGGTAATAGGGGATAGGAGCTACAGCACTCCCCGATTGCTCTTCTGATTGACTTTGGGGTGTCGCAATTCCCGATTGCAACGACTGTTTGGCCTCTCGAAGCTCGGCGAGTATTTTATCCTGTTTAGTTTTTCGGGTGGCAGCCGCTGTCCGCCCAGCTGCCTGTCTTTTTGAGGATCAACCGGAGTTGAAAGAGCAATCGGGTTCAACAGTGTTGAAGCAATCGGGGATTGCGGTTCCGTCACTCTCGCAGGTGCGTCTCGTGTCATCATTTATAATATTAGAGCTTATAGTTTGTGGGCATATATGTCAAAATTGACAGTGTTTAGCCGTGGTCAACGCGGTTGTCAACGGAGCTAAGTACATTCCAAACTTGTGATAAATTGAGCAGCAGACCGTTCTAAGAGTGTGTCCTACAAAAGGGTCAGTCTCTAGATCACCAATCAACCCCGCAGTGTCAGATATAGGGACAATTGCACTGACAGCGGTAGCGTAGAAATGAATAGCCGCCGCCCCAAGAGTTTTCGTCATCTCTGCCCCCAATTTGGATTCGTATCGCGCATACATTTTATCAACCTCTACATCTGACATTTTATCCACCTGGCAAACTGAGAGACGCCTACTGAACTATTGCTCCGATTGCCCCCCAGCAACCAGCGCAGCTAGCCGCTCGCGGCGCGTCCTGTTTTCATTTTATTTCAGGACCGTATCGGCAGTCGTGCCAACAGGTGTTCCATCTTTCTAGAAAGATGTCCTGTCGGTTCCTACAGTTTCTTTCTGGAAAGATGGCGTGTCGGTTCTTACTGTCTCTTCCATTAGCTGGTCGAGAAGTTCGTCGCAGTTCAATGTGTTTTTAATTTCAACAGTGTTGGGTGTACTATTCTGACTAGCCTCATAAGTTTAACATATTGATTTAATCCAATACTATTGGTAAGTAATAATAGCGCACCACTCGATACTTATGATCACCGTTCTGCTCGCAACAAAGCAATACTTGCTGAGCAATTATTAAGCAATTGCTCAGCATTGTTAAGCATTTGCTCAGCAGTTACTAATTAATTATAAAATTAAGCGTTAAGCATTCGCTCAGCAAATACTTATTACTTAATTTTAAGAAAATTAAAAATTTAATTGATGACTTTGTAAGCAGTTGGTTGATCAGTCATTAGCAGAAGCTTGGCGTGCTTAGTTTCCGAAAGCATCTGTCTAACCTGCTGGCGCTCCTCGCGTTTTCTCGAAGACAGTCATCGAATGTGTCTCGGTCCTTGCAGTGAAAGAGGGCGACCCATTTCGTTTGCTCGCGCAGATCCTTGAGGACGGCGTTGTACTTCTGAGGTGGAGATCCATACGCTTTGCCCCGCATGGCGGCCAGAAAATGTGAGCTCAGAGAGCATGTCCTTCTTTTTGGTCATCGCCGCCTTGGCCGAGCAGTCGTCAATCACGTATAGGGTGGGCTCACCCTGGAATATATAGTATAAACCGCGCAGCCAATCGTGAAGCCTGTCTCCGGGGTCAATAACGTATACCTCAGGATCGGTCCATATCCACGGGCGCCGCTGATAAGTATCGTTGTGCCGCACAGTGGGACACAGGATCACAATGTGTCGAAAGATATCGCGGTAGGACCCATCGAGCAAGTCGAGGATGAAAATTGTTTTTCCGCATCCTGTCTGCCCACATATTATGGCAGAGTGGGCATCACAAACTTTAAAGTTTGAAGGTAGAGTTAAGTTTCCAATCGTGAATTGGTGTTGATTTATTAAATCAGTAGAGTGCTGAGACGTATCGACCATCTTCGATGTTGAGTTGTGCGTCTGTGATTATATATAGATACACGTTCAATGGCCCAGCTCCATCCGCCTCTTTGGTTATCTGGATCGTCACACCCTCGCTAGCGTTCTCAACTTGGCGTCATCGCTGACTCGCATGTCTAACCATAACACGTATTTGCTATTCAGGAACTGCGCGAGGGAGACGTCCGAGAGCTGCAGGTCTTTGGCAACCGCGGCAACCTCCGTGGAGCGCTTAGAGCCAGCAGCAAACTGCTTTCTGACTTCGTCCCACTGCTGGTGCGCGCGAAGGCCCGCGCCGTAGAGCTGATTACTCCCTCGATCGTCACCTCTACCTTTGTGATTTTGGGGTTATAGAATTTGTCGCTTTTTCTAGCACCGAGCGCGAACCGAGCATCCTCGAACAGCATCAGTATACCTTTTATCGAGCGGGCGGGTACGTTGACATTAATATTCCACAATGTGTCACGTTTGTCTTTCGTCATCTTGCGATGGCGAAGAACTCGGTCGTAAAGTATGGCAACGCGCCCGGAGTACTGTGTTCTGATCAATCGCGCGAGTTCGGGCATCGTGACTATGTCGTACTCCAGCGAAACATTGTCGATCGTATACGTCGATGCCATGTCGGTGGCTATGAGAACTCGGCCGTAGTCGTTGAACGTTAGTTCGTATTCGAGGCGGTCAGCCAAAGCACTCTGAGAGTAGGGCATGTGACTCTCCAGCAACTCAAAGTCGAGCGGGATGTAGAATCGGTTGCCGTAAGCGGCCGCGATCGCGTTATCGCTCGCGTCGTTATCTGCCTTGTTACCAGCCCCGATTCTAAGTCTGGTTACGTTCTTAGTTTTGCTGGTGTCAATACCCTGATAGACCTCATTTTCGCGCTCTTGCTCTGTCTTCCACATGTCCTGATAACAATGGTAAACGTCGCTGTCGTCGATCGACATCACCTCATTACCAGAAATCTTTATCATGGTCTTCTTGACGATTGCGCGACCTAGGTTCTGAACGACGGTTCGGTCCGCGTCTGTCGACGTCAGTAAAATAGTGAAAGCGAGGCGAACAGTCCCCGGCATAATGACGTCGCTAGTTCCGAGGTTGGGGAAGCGGACTAAGAGCTGCTGGTTCTAGTCGATCGTCGATGGGTTGTTCGTAATAACGACGCTCTGTCTCACACCTTTCGCCCCAAGGGGCTCTCGCAGTCTGCGGTATGGATTGAGTTTGCGGCCATATTGACTTGAAGACATATTTAAATACTCTATTAAACCCGTATGTTTTTTTCTTTAATACATATTTATTATAAAAATGGATGGTTACGATATTGGTATGGACGAAGTCGACCGAGACGATTTCCGCGATGACATCGATGATGACATCGATGATGACATCGATGACGAAACGTCCTTCATAGTGAATCAACCTTCAATTCATGAATTGGAGGAAATAGGTGGCGCTACCAACGCAATTAGTCTAAGGCAGGGATTACTCGAGTCAGCTGTAGACGACTACTACAACAATTTGGCTGAAAAAGGTGTGGTCCCATCTGTCGGTCGCGACTGCTCCAAGTTCGAATTGGATCTGCGTGGTAGGTTGCGACTAAAAGCATAAAATATCCCGATCATCAACATGAATACCGGAAAAGCCCTATCGTTGAACACCATTGCCGGAACCCAGGGTTGTGGCGAAATCATAACGAACGAACTAGGATTCGTAGATTGGGCGCGTGGTAAAACAATTATGCCGGCTCGCGCTGTCAAGACCCTACAGTCTACCGACGAAATGATGGCAAAGACGGCCGCCACCGACGCTATTCGCACAATGGAGATCAACGAAGACGAAATACTCAATCTCGACCAAGGGTCGAACGATGACCCACCGCTACCTCTTCGCGAACTCCTGGGACTCAATAAGGCTCTACAAAAGGTCCGGGGTGAACTGGTCCTTAACCTCTCCAAACTCTCTGCGCTGGATGAACATATCGCGCTAGAAGAAAGAAAACTTGGGGAAACCGGTGACTCTACCGAGAGGATCACCGAACGACTGCGGTCGTTGCGGGATGAAAGAGAATCTCGCTTGGAGGCTGCCTCGACTAACCGTGAGGCTCTCCGCACCCAAATCAGTCGGATCCGCGAAACCATCTCGAGGGTTCTGCACGAGGACACGACACTCGGTGAGCGACTTCGCACTATGTTCAGAGAGCAGGGCGTCACGATAGCAAGCATCCTCGCAGCTCTCGGCATGACTACATCGACCATAGTTCTAGCTATCACTGGTGGCGCGGGTGCTGGCGCGGGTGCTGGCGCGGGTGCTGGCGCGGGTGCAGCCGCCGCACCATCCGGCAGAGCAAAGGATTGGGGAAAAAAAATATAAAAGCACTCGCCAATCTCTTGGCTAAATTAGCCGGAAAGGCGGCTGCTGCTCTGCCTGGGTTGATCGGAAGTGTCGTCTCCCACTTGTTATCTATATTATTAAAAACGGCCGGATGGCTCGCCTAAAAGACTTGGGCTTTAATCGTGGCGATCGCCGGTCTTCTACTGTTCTCCGCCGAGAGTTTCTAAAACCAAAACGCAAGTAGTCAGATCACCACGAGGGCGACGACGAGTCCTAATTTCTCCTCCTCGTGGGTTGTACTTCCCACTCCTGTTCCAATCCCATCGCGATTGGAAGAACTGGTGGAACTTGATGGTGTGCTTCGTGGTGGGGTGGGTGATTGCGCGGGTGCAGCCGCCGTCTTGGGGGTGCGCTTGATGATACCCGTGTTCAGGATCTCGTTGTAGCCGATTTTTTGATCGGCGGTGGCGATTTCAATCTGATTATTGTAACCGTAAACCGGGTCGTCTCGTAGTATCATATTGGTCGGCGCCAGATAAAGACCTGTTGCAAATTTATAGTTTACTGGGGTGCTGGCATTCTGTAAAACGTCTTGATACCGCCTGATCGCATCCTGGAGGTCCACCTTAACTGAGATGGCGTCCTCGACATTTGCCAAGAACTGTTTTTGCGCATCAAACGCTGTCCCGTGTCCTATTATAGAAATGCGCGTTTGCTTCTGTGCGCCGAGGATGGCCCAGACGTATGTGCGAATGGAGTCGTTGAGGCGAATAACCCCGCCCTGTGTAAATCCAGTGCTTTTATCTAATATAAATGTGGTCCACGCATTTCGCATCTGTGGAGTATCACCCTGGTCTAGGTATTCCACGTGGGCTAATGTAGGTAGCCAATCACAATTACTGCGACCGTCTGTACACGCAAGCTTTCCAAGCACTTCCGGCCCGAACGTCATCGTATTCAACTTATAATTATATTCAGTCCATGTTGCCATTTTTCTAAGTTGTGGTGTTCTAGTCACGCGATTATTCCACAACCCTGTATAATATCCCAGCTTAGTACTACATCTTGATTAGTAGTCTTTGGAACTTCATATTTCTCAAAAATATTAGGGAAATTGGTGGCAAAGCCACTTCCCGAATCTAACTGTTGTAGTTGGGTGTACAAGGCGGTTAACAACGTCTTTTTGCGTGTATTTACCACCTACTTTGTAGTTTGCATTAGAATTAAAGCTAAATGCCTTGGTATCCATTGAAAGATATTATTATGTTTGCTACTATCAATAATGTTCAAAAAGAGAGTTGTGAACTTCAGAAGTCAATCGACAACTACTGCGGAAAACGCCGGGTAGGCCTCAGATAAATCACCTTCACGGTTGGGTGGCGAAATTTGGGGGAGCGCGAAGGGTTTTACTATGTGAAGGATGGACAACAAGTAAGTGTAAAGCTACCTCCCGGACTGTGGGGAGCAAGACAGCTCATATACTTTTTTTCCACAGAGCTTGGCGACGAAGCCAACCTCACAGTATCGAAGGCTACCGGGCTCGCAACATTAACAGCCCCCGACGGTGCTGTGATAACTATATCAGACCCATTAGGCATTCGCCTCGGCCTCGGTTTCAGCCGCCCACTTAAAACGATTGTTTCCCCTCGGGGCCAGAAATTTGTTGGAGATGTGCCTGTGGATCTAGCCTTTACCAAAACCCTCAACATACATTTGAACCAGTTGAACACGTCGTACAACTTGTTGGATGGAGCCCCCAGTACACTACTTAAAACAGTGCCCGCCAGTGATTGTTATTTTTGGGAGACTGTGACATTAGACTTCCCATCCCCCGAGATGAAAGTTTTGGAATCTGGACACATCCACGAATTTAAGGTCTCTATTCTCGACGACCGATCTAAAGAGTTGAATAACTATTACCCGATTTCGGTGGTCCTAGAAATTTCCAATTGAGTATAGGTGCCCCCAATATTATAATTTAATTTTATAATTTTCTTAAAATTAATTATTATGAGTATATACGGACCAGGTAGTTCTTCCAATTCAAATCGCGATTGAATGACAGATATAAATTCAAAGAATTTGGAACCGGCAGAAGGGGGATTCACCCCAACAGAGAGTGATTTTTTAACTACCGGAAAAACCAAGGCCCTGATCAATAGAACTATATAGATTCACAAGAGTCTACTATCACAACTTAGAGTATATGCACTGGCTGTGACTACACAAACTCGTGAAGAAACACATACAGAACTAAACGAACTAGGCGTGAAAATAACCGAATTTCGGGAAGAGGCCCGGACGGGGATTGAGGAAGTCCGGACGGGTATTGAGAAAGTCCGATCAGATATACAGACGGACCTTACGGAAGCCTATGTGATGTTGCGCTCTGAGGACCAGACAGCACTTACTGAACTAGGCGGAAAAATAACAGAATTTCGGGAAGAGGCCCATACAGAGTTTATGGAAGTTTCCGATAAACTAAATCGAGTTCGTAAAAACGCGAACAAAGCACTTGAGGCCCATACCGCTATCGAGGAGCTTGCCGCATTGTTGGACACATCTGTAGAGCAGTTTAAGTTATTACGCAGCAGAAACCCCATCATCACAGTTTGGGCTAAGAAGAGGGGGCCATTAAATGAGGGGGCCTATGAATATTTATTCGGTGCCAAAGCGAGCAATAGATATGGGGGATACGTCATGACATCTCCAGGTACGGTTCGACGAATGGCGGTCTGTTCGGTTAATGCTAGTGGTAAACCTGTGGGCGCGGTCATCGCAAATCTCGTAGTGGATGGGGAAGAAAGGGGGAGTGGAGCCTCTAAACTCGCTGGACGGAGTTCAGGGGTGGTTTTGTTCGCCGGTGATGATCCAATTAGACTTTCTGAAGGTAGTGTTATTAACTTTGTTACGAAAATCGCTAGCCCAGCGAGTTCTTCCACTGTTGTGACATTGTTGATTGAAATAAATTTGTAAAATACCAATAATATGAACGAATCACCGCTTCCGAGCACGCTTCCAATACCAACAATGTTGGACCCCAATCGCGGATTGGATGACATTGGTTTTGGCGAAAGAAGTTCAGATTTTAGGTTGGACAATATCGTCGCGATGCAGGATATTCTAAAATAAGAGGGGGAAACTCGGAGGGTAAATGCTAAAAAATATAGATGAGCTGCAAATATAGTGGAGGGGGTGAGCACCGTGCTGGCAGCAATTTCTATAATGGGTGGGGCCGGAACCGCTGCATTGTTATCTACAATTGTGGCAATTCCTATTGCCGCGGGTTTGAGTGGTGTAGCCACTGGGTCGAGGTTGTTATGTATGGCGTTCAAAGTGGTGGGAAAGAAATTCGAAAATAAAAGTAGAAAGCACGACAGAATATCGGTTCTCGCGAGGTCTAAGAAAAATAGCATCGACGTTATCGTGTCCAAAGCGTTGGCCGATAACAATATATCTGATATCGAGTTCGAATCGGTGGTGGAGGAGATGTCTCGATATGAGGATTTAAAAAATACTATTAGAACGAAAGCACGTGCCACCCTTCCCAAGATTGAGAATACTGATTGGGATAAATTTAGGTTAAAACTGGGTGATAAAGTGGGTGGAAAAGTTACAACACCACCGTGAGTATGTCACCCACCGGCCACCATACATTTCTATAAACCACAAACTGTCCAAGTAGGGAACAGTTTTTATTTCCACCCTCCACCATGGCTGCGGCTGCATCGGAGAACATAACAAATGTTCCCTACTACTACTGTGTGTGTTTAAATCAATACACACCGTGGCATCGATAAGGTGAAATACACTGCAGCGGTTGGATAGGAACGCTGTTTAACGTTGATACAATATCGGTTTTATCTTTATAACTGACTTTCTGATTTGAATTATTACTAAACGATAACACTTGCGAGCACGTAATTCCTTGTTAACCAGTCGATGCGTAGCCTGAGTGCCACCACATGGTGGACATAGCAGTGACTCGGATCTGGTATTACAATCTCCAATATAATTGGGACTACAAGACCACTTTCTCATTTAATACCACCACCAACTTTTTGTTGGTGGTGGGAGCTACAATACCGCTCAATAACAGCAAAATGGTTGCTGTTATCATTTTGACTCCCTCTATGCTACTTACTGAAACAGACTAGTGGGCCTTCGCCTGAGAAGGTTTACCTAGCCACTTATTTTGTTGCACGATACGCTCAACAAAATGTGTTATCTCCCCTTTGAATTTTTTCCGCCATTTGTAATCCCGCATGGTGAAATTACGCCATTTCTAACGTGGTTCAATCCAAACATTCAGTCGTTTCAACCAGTCAATTTGGCCACAAAGTGTTAGTTGACATATTTTACCTTGCTTGTATAATAATTTGTGTCCATGTCCTTGAACAGTCGTGTTATTTGGTGACCAACTGGCAACTTTGCGCAGAAAACAAACCGATTCGCACTTTCACTGTTTCGGACTCTACTTACAATCATATCATGTGAATATATCCGTCATGCATCATTTGCATACTGTTTCATACATGAGTTACTGTCATTTCGGCTAATTCTGCGCATCAGCTAATGCACAATTCACGTTTAATTTAGCCTGGCGTACGTCGTAATAAAATATGTGGATTTGGGATTAAACAATTATGTAATATCAAGCGTCTTGGAGGTCTGACATTATTAAAACAATCTCTTAAAATGACGGATGACACCTCAATATCTAGTTATCTTGCACTTTATTAGGTTCACTAATCAAATGTTTCACAGCTGGCAATCATTCGGTTGTTATACTGCATCTGGGTGACAACCTCTGTGTAAAATGAAGAATATGCTCAGAAGACACAGGCTAATGAATTTCAGCTCATAGTCTATAAATTTAAATTTAATGAAGCCTAATCCATTTACTCCTAAAGTGTCCTAACACAACCAATAATAGTCATAAATCACACATCACCTGACCCAGGTCCTGTTGCCATGGCAGCAGACCAAAAATTACAAGATTCTGCAGTTTTAAGACAAAACCACCAACTGCAGAATAAATGCTACTAAATTGCATCCAGCACAACTCCAGGACACTCTAGAGAATAGACATGTAGACCCTGATCAGTTTGTGTAGGCTGGTCATGATGTACACTATCATTGCATTGTCACCAGACAATCATGTGGACTTAAATCTCACAAAACAACTTAAAATATTACTTTTCTATGCTACTATAAAAGAAAAGAGTGCAGGCTTTTGGAAATGGGTAATTTTAATCCATAAACCACACTGACCACCCTCAAATATACAGAAATATGGCAGTGACTGGAGGAATGGGGCTTATGTGATTTGTGACCAATGTATACTTAGCTCTTGCTCAAATAGCTCACTCCGGTAGCCTGATAACGATCTATAATACTTGTTAGAAGCACAACGGGCATTTCATTGACGAAATGGCAAACAGCACAGATTCTGATCAGTCTGTGTGAATGCGACAGTCTGACCTTGATCTACATTGGTGGAAAAACCCATAAGCCCCATTTCTCCCGTACCATCCACAATTTATGACAATAAACATAAATTTTCTAGTTCATAGCCTATTTTACTTTTTCACATATATTAGTGATACTTAATTGTGTTGCACAGTCAATATAGGTTGTTGTTTAAACATAAACGTAATAAAAAGAGAATGTCT